>OY992536.1:83241825-83841825 GCA_963921195.1 Pegoplata infirma | reverse complement strand
CCATGTTTTGAACCCCTAAATCCCCGATATGGCCGATTAGCCGAGACACCCCAACCTTAGAATTGTCTCTTTTATATATATTTTACGTTTCATGCATATCGGTTCATAAGGGTTGAGATACTTCCCTTGTGAGACATTTTTTGTATACACTCAAAAAAAAAATATTGTAAAACTAGCAAAAAAATTGTTAAAATTAGCAAAAAAAACTGTAGTTTTGGACGTTGCAAAAATTTTGGTAATATTAGCAAAACCATTTTGCTAATCAAAAAATTAGGAAAAAAATGGTAAAATTACAAGAATACCATTTTATTTTTGTAAAAAATCAACCTTGTAAAATTATCAAAAAATATGGTAAAATTACCAAAAAAAAAAAAAATGGTAAAATTGAAATAGATAAAAAAATTTGTAATTTGGTAAAAAAAACTGTTTTATTTAGTAATTTTTTTTTCTCTGATTAGTAGTTGATTTAAAATTTGGTGAATATACTAAAAAAATTTTTGCCTGCTTTTGAGCACCACATTCTTTAAATGTAGTAATAGCAGCATATTACTTCAGTTGTTGGATGGTTTCTTCGGCTTGATGGTGGCAGCATCTTCTTTTGCCTTCTTCTCAGCAGCTGTAGTTGCAGTAACTGGACTTCCAACAACATCAAAATCCAAAATGATTTTTTTTTTCACTTAAACACTTTAAACATAAAATTTAAAGAACAACACTTCACATTTTTATTTTTTTTGCGTCATTTTTTTTAGCTTAAGTAGAACAAATGAGATTTGCGTAGTAGTCTACACAAGAAATTTCTTACATTTTCAGGTAAAATTTGTAAAAAATTAACAATTTTTTTTCGAATTTTTAATTTTTTTCACATGTATTAAAAAAAAAAATAAAAAAAAAACTTTTGGATATTAAAGATTAGATATCTAACTATGTGTTAAAATTTTAAAAAAATAATTTTTCAAAATTATTAACTTTTTATTAACAATTTAGGTGGCAAATTTTGAAAAATTTTCATATAAAATTAGCAAAAAATATGGTAAAATTAGCAAAAAATATGGTAAAAAATACTAAAAATTGTGTAGCCTATTTTTCAGCGCACATGCAGTTGATGGATGGCTACTTTGCTATGGTGTTGCTAATGGTATCATCAATCTGCAATGATTTTTTTTCACACTAGAACACTTGAAACAACTTTTTTTTTTAAACTAAGAAAAAAAAATAAAAAGTATTACCATTTCTTTAAGGAAAATACTAATATTTTTGCTAAAATTATAGTAAAATAAAAAAAAAACTAGCAAGAAAATATAGTAAAAATACCAAAAAATTATTGTATTTTACCAATAGTAAATTGCCAAAAAAACTGTAAAAGTTAAATTTTTACAATTTTTTTTGCTAAAGTTTGGTTGAAGTAAATTACAACACCTTTTACTAATATTTTGACTAAGTTATTTTTTTGAGTGTAGTAAAATTCTGAGATTTTTAGAAATTTTTTTGTATAGAAAAATTATCACACTCTGAGACATTTTTTGTATAAAAAAATTCTCAGATTTTCAGACATTTTTTGCATAAAAAAATTTTCAGATTCTGAAACATTTTTCATATAGAAAAATTCTCAGATTCATTGACATTTTTTATATAGAAAAATTCTTCAATTCTGAGACATTTTTTGTATAATAAATTTTTCAGATTCTGGGACATTTTTCGTATAGAAAATTCTCAGATTCTGAGACATTTTTCGTAAGGGAAATTCTCAGATTCTGAAACATTTTTCGTATACATTTTTCGAATAGAATAATTCTTAGATTCTGAGACATTTTTCATATAGAAAAAAATTTTAAGAAATGGAGACATTTTTTGAATAGAAAAAATTCTCAGATTCTAAGACATTTTCGAATAAAAAATTCTCAGATTCAGAGACACTTTTCGTATAGAAAAATTTTCAAATTCTGATACACTTTTCGTATAGAAAAATTCTAAAATTCTGAGGCATTTTGGGTATAGAAAAATTCTCAGATTCTGAGATATTTTGGTATAGAAAAATTCTTAGATTCTGAGTCTTATTTGTATAGAAAAACTTTCAGATTCTGAGACATTTTTTTATAATAAATACTCAGACTCTTGAAATTTTTCGTACAGAAAAATTCTAAGATTCTAAAACATTTTTCGTATAGAAAAATTTTAAAGATTTGGAGACATTTTTTTTTTTTTTTTTTTTAAATTAATGATCACATGATCAATTATTTTTATTTATTCTTTCTATTTATTTACAACTCATTTTTAATAAATTCGACCTAACCAAGAACTGGTAACAATGACCGTCGTCTCGTTGTAGCGAAAAAAACCAAGGGTTTTGGTGGGAATCGAACCCACGACCCCCACGTTGAAAGGCTAGCACGCTACCAACTAGCCTACGGGGGCCCCCCGGAGACATTTTTCGAAAATAGAAAAATTGTCAGATTCTTAGACAGATTTCGTATAAAAAATTATCAGATTTTAAACATTTGTAGTATAGAAAAATTTTCAGACATTTGGGACATTTTTCGTATAGAAAAACTCTCAATTTCTGAGACTCTGCATATTGCGTAAGTATTTCTAAGATCCTGATATATTTTTGTACAGAAAAATTCTCAGATTCTATGAGATATTTTGTTATAAAAAGTCTCATTTTGGATGGGCTCTTCCTGGCTACTTGCCTGGTTGTAATGGATTCGATGAAGTTGAATTTACCTTTTGTAAACGTTATATATATTTTTGCTTGTGTTAACCATATTTTATGAATATTGTTTGATCTACGCCAATTTTTGACATGTTTCATTTATACTTTGTTTTTTTTTTTTTAATTTGAATTCTACACATAAACCTTTTTTGCTATTTAACTACTGAAATTCAAATACAAATTAACTTGTCCTCAAGGATATTTTCCTCATATGTCTTTTTTTATTTTTTTTTTTTATTTTTTTGTAAATTAATCAATCACAAAAGAAAGGGAATTCTAAGGAAAATATTGAAAAATCCTTGAAAACAAAACCATTTGCTACAACTCACAAGAAATGCGAACAAATCAAGGCATATTAATATAAAATCATTCAAGTGTTCAATTTATAGCAATTTTGTTTGTCAAAAAAAAAAAAAAAAAAAAAAAAAAACGAAAAATTTGCTACCTTTACCCAACAGCATTATATAAACATAACGCTCGATTTACAAGATAGTTGATGTATGAAAAATTTGGAAATTTTTTGAAATTATAAACAAAGTTCATCAAGTACCGGCTGTTTTTACTTAACAAACACACCCATTTTTATAGACAAAACACACATTTCAATTCATAACTAAAAATCAGATACAAATTCCGGTACGGATGTTTCCACAAAAATAAAAAAAATGGGAAATTGTAACACATGACAACTTTTATTTAACATAAATGAGACGCAATAATAAACGTCGCACAGTGGTTTACTTTAAAAAAAAAACAAGATATTTGATTAACTTTGATTTGAAAATTTGAAATCGGATATGTAACCAAGCTATTCCCGTAAAACTAGACCTAGCTCGGGCAATAATTATAATATCACCCATTAAATTTCTTTATCTTATAATGTACTATATAATAGACTAGCTTACCATCCCGGTACTTCGTTACCGGTTGTATTGAATACCTGATAATAGAAGGATCAGAATTACTCTATCGATTTTAAGAAAATTCCCCGACGTAGTCTTTGTTTTATTTACTTGTGCACGTTTAAGTCTTTCATAAAAGTAATATTTCAATAAATAATTTAAACACTAAAATTTGAATAATTTTCGAGCCCTTATATCGGGATTTTGGATTTTCAGTGAATAAAGAAATTGGAATAAAAATGAGTTTGAGTGAAAAAACATATAAAGAGAAAAAATATGGAGTAAAATTTGAGTAAAAAGTATCATTCCATATTGTTCCCTGCTCTATTCCAATTCGTTCATTGTTCTAAAATTTTAAATTTTAAAATATGTCTCTTTGGTGTTATTTCTGGGTCTTTTAGTTTAATAGTTAGATAGGTAAAAATAACAATTTGCCCTCTTTTTCCCTTAAAATTAAATTTTCCAGAAACTGTTTTTTTGTTCCAGGTTATCCGTTATTTAGAATATCAAGTTTCTGAAACATTATTTCAAGAAATATACATAGAAAAAAAATATTTAAGAAAATTTTTATAAACACGTTTATTAAAAATAAAATTATTTTGATTAAAATTTGTTATTGTATCAATAAAAGAATTTATTGAAATTAAAAAAAAATATTTTCAATTCATTCCTTCGGCAAGTTTTGTTGTGTTTCTTATTTTTCACACATAGTAATTTCAAATGAAGAAATAACTTTAAAAAAAAATCCATAAAATATTAAAAAAAAACAAGTAGAAAAGTTAAATTCGATTTGACGAATCTATGAATACCCTCCACAATGCATTTTCTTAAAAGGGAAGTACTTTTTTTAACGTGAAAAACTTAACAATTTTGATTAGACATATTTTATTTTGAGTAAAAAACTCTTTTTTGGCATTTTTTTTTTTAAAGAAAAATTACTAATTTTTTTTTTGAGTGTAAAATTTTTTCGAGTGTAATGTTTTTTTACTGTAAAACTATTTCTGAGTGAGTGAATGCACGTACGTATGTACACAAAATATTGTCATTTTTGTAAAAAAAAAACTAAATTTTTTTTGAGTGTAAAATTTTTTTGAGTGTAAAATTTTTTTTGAGTGTAATATTTTGTTCGAGTGTAATTTTTAAGTTACCAATGCTTTTAAAACTAAACAAGTTTAAAAAGCATTGCTTAAAATTGAACAAGTTTGAAAAGCATTGTTTAGTTACCACCAATGCTTTCAAAACTTGTTAAAACACGTGGCATTTTAGATGAAACTAATCTGAAATTCAGGGTTTTGCTTATAACTTTTGAACCACTGGACCGATTGAGCTGAAATTTAAAACCAAACAGACCCGGGGAACGGCAAAGATACGTGCCAAGCTTCAGAAGTCTTATTATTGTCTTTCGAAAGTTATCGTGTTTTTTATCTCGTAAATTCGCGAAATACCCTTGCCGAAATTTACTCTTTTGCTCATAACTTTTGAACCACTGGACCGATTTGGCTGGATTGCAATACCAACCTGACCAGGTAAATGACAAACATATATGCCAAATTTCAGTAGCCTCTGTAAAGTCTTTCAAAAGTTAGCGTGTTTTCTACGGACGGACAGACAGACAGACGGACGGACGGACGGACATCGCTAGATCGACTTAAAATCGATCAAGGATCATAAATATATATACTTTATGGGATCCTAGACCAATATTTCGAGGTGTTACAAACGGAATGACAAACTCTATCACTAGAGTGGAGGGTATAAAAAAGTTGGGACTAATGGGGATCCGAACCAACGACCCCGAAAAAAAAGTAATAAGTTTGCCAACCGCTCAGCGCACAACGCCAAAACAATGTTATAGTTTTGTCGGCTGAATTCTTTTATGTGCTTACAAGCAAGAACACAAAAGAAATGGAAACACAAAAGTTTTGTGAATTCTTGTGTGTGTGAATAGTTGTGTGTTTTATAAAACGTAAAACCTTTTATAAAATGTACCTTTTATAAAAAGTACCTTTTATAAAAAGTACCTTTTATAAAAAGTACCTTTTATAAAAAGTACCCTTTATGAAAAGTACTTTTTATAAAAAGTACCTCTTATTAAAAGTACCTTTTATAAAAAGTACCATTTATAAAAAGTACCTTTTATAAAAAGTACCTTTTATAAAAAGTACCTTTTATAAAAAGGACCTTTTATAAAAAGTACCTTTTATAAAAAGTACCTTTTATACAAAGGACCTTTTATAAAAAGTACCTTTTATAAAAGGTACTTTTTATAAAGTACCATTTTTAAAAAGTACATTTTATAAAAACTACTTTTTATAAAAGACTACTTTTTAAAAAGTACCTTTTATAAAAAGTTCCTTTTATAAAAGGTACTTTTTATAAAAGGTACTTTTTATAAAAGGTACTTTTTATAAAAGGTACTTTTTATAAAAGGTACTTTTTATAAAAAGTACTTTTTATAAAAGGTACTTTTTATAAAAGGTCCTTTTTATAAAAGGTACTTTTTATAAAAGGTACTTTTTATAAAAGGTACTTTTTATAAAAGGTACTTTTTATAAAAGGTACTTTTAATAAAAGGTCCCAGCAAAACTTAGATTACCAAATAAGGTATAAAATAAGGATCTCTTATTTTATACATTGCAGCATTGATGATTTTAACAGGCGATGAGACTCAAAGTAATGCATCCACATTATCACAAAGAATACCAGTAAGGTATAAAATAAGTCATAAATTTATAACGAAGAATACGAGTAAGGTGTAAAATATATGTTATTTTATAGGTTACGAGAAATGAAATAATATAGCATACCAGAAGATAAAATATAAGGTGTTACGAGTAGTGAAAAAGTAATTTTGTATTAAATTTACTCACGTGATTGTAAGTGAGTGTAAGTAGATAAAATATGCTCGTGAGTGTGTGTCGTTAGAAATTTCCTGTCGTGAGCCCATCTCTAGTTTAAACTTATGCATTTTTTTATAAAATAATTATTTTTTATGTTATTGTAATGCATTATGCATCCAATTATAAATAATATATTATTTCAAAATTTCAAATAATACATTTTGTAACCAAATATAAGTCATCCATGATTTAATGTTAAGATATAACAAATATGAAATACATGATTTCCAATAATCATGCATTACGTAGCAAATTATTAGTAATGCATTATTTTTCACTTGAAAATAATACCTTGTGGGACAAATGTTTGATAAGACATCATAAAATAATGCTACAAATAAGTTATATACATTACCTGGTAATGTGTTATATAATCACTACCCATTACCAAAGTTTTACTGGGGTACTTTTTATAAAAAGTACTTTTTATAAACGGTACTTTTTATAAACGGTACTTTTTATAAAAGGTACTTTTTATAAAAGGTACTTTTTATAAAAGGTACTTTTTATAAAAGGTACTTTTTATAAAAGGTACTTTTTATAAAAGGTACTTTTTATAAAAGGTACTTTTTATAAAAGGTACTTTTTATAAAAGGTACTTTTTATAAAATGTACTTTTTATAAAAGGTACTTTTTATAAAAGGTACTTTTTATAAAAGGTACTTTTTATAAAAGGTACTTTTTATAAAAGGTACCTTTTATAAAAGGTATTTTTTATAAAAGGTACTTTTTATAAATGGTACTTTTTATAAACGGTACTTTTTAAAAAAAGTACTTTTTATAAAAGGTACTTTTTATAAAAGGTACTTTTTATAAAAGGTACCTTTTATAAAAGGTACTTTTCATAAAAGGTTTTTTTAATAAAAGGTGCTTTTTATAAACGGTACATAATTTTCAGAATGTACTTGTTCAAGAATTTTTTATTTTACTAAAGGATCCTACATTCCAAATTTCAAGTTTGAATGACCATTATTTCAGTAAATAAAAAAAGTATCAAAAGTACACTTTTTACCCATTTTACCCCCGTAAAATCAACATTGGCAAAACCCAGCCTTTGTGAATCTTCTTTCCGGGAAGTGAACCGACAAATTTCAAGTGTCTAGGACTATTATTTAAGGAAATATAAAATGTACCAAAAGTATAGATTTTTACCCCCTTAGAATCAACATTGGCAAAAATACAGCCTTACTGAATATACATTCCAGGATGTGAACATATGGTCCAAATTTCAAGTCTCTATGACCATTATTTCAGGAGATATAAAAAGTACCAAAAGTACAGATTTTTACCCTTTTTACCCCCTTAGAACCAACATTGGCAAAAACCCAGCCTTACTGGATCTAAATTCCATAATGTAAACATACAGTCCAAATTTCAAGTCTCTATGACCATTATTACAGGAGATATAAAAAGTACCAAAAGTACAGTTTTTTTACCCTTTTTACCCCCTTAGAATCAACACTGGTAAAAATCCAGCCTTAGTGGATCTATATTCCGGAAGGTGAACATAGAGTCCAAATTTCAAGTCTATATATATGACCATTATTTCAGAAGATATAAAAAGTACCAAAAGTACAGTTTTTTACCCTTTTTACCCCCTTAGAATCAATATTGGCAAAAATCCGGGCCCCTTGTTGTGCCCCTATTCAACATGGGTCCAGCATCCAAATTTGAAGTTCGAAAGTACGTTATTTCAATCGGTACAGTACTTACTGAATAAACGAATTATTTCCAAAAAAAAAAAAAATTAAAAAAACCACTGTGCATCGGTTGTACAAAAAAAAATTGAAAAACCAATTTTTTAAAATAAAAACAAAACTGTTAAAGAATATTGAATTCTATTTTTAATTTAAATTTTTGCACTAATTTTTACATACATGCCTGATATATTGTTTGGGTGTGTGTGAAACGGTAGCAAAGTGCTGTGGTAAATAATATTTTTTGTATGGTGAAAAATTTTCATATTTCTACTGTGTGAAATGATATCTTTTTTGACAACAGTAAATTTTAGACAGTTGTTAAAATAAATAAATGAAAATAACAAATTAAATAAAAAAATTGAAATATTTAAAATTTTTAGGAAACATTTTCTGGCAGTCTCAAATTCTGATCCATTTTCCTATACGATAAATTTTTCAGGATCTAAAGCGAAACATTAAAATGTGGAAAACTATTTTAAAATCTGTTTTAAAAAAAATGTTTTAGGATCAGAGACTTGGTTTGGGAAAATATTAAAGAATCTGACATTTTTCTGTACCAAAATGTCTGTTTTTTATTATTATCTTTCTCCGATTCTACCAAGTTGTTCCATAGAAAAAGTAACAAATTTTAAGACATTTTTCCTTTAAAAAGTCCCAGGTTTCTATCCAATAGTTAAAAAAAAAACATAAAATTTAAAACCAAAAAAATTCTTTATTCTGGAAACACACAAATACATTAAAGAAATAATAAACAGATGGGTTCAATACCAATCTGAGCCATAACAGTAAGAACGACACCGCAATCTATTCACCATATAACTGAAAACATCAATAAATATTTTTAACCGATTTTCTTGTTTCTTGAAAACTAATACCAGCTCTTGGAGTTCCCGTTGAATTTTGATTATTGTCTGCATGCACATTACCACAAATCGGCTTGTAAATTAATAATGGATGGTTATTTCCTTTCTTCACGGCATATTAATGTATTTTCCATCATCCAAACGATATAAACACATTTAAAATTAAATTTTATTTTGTTACCAAAACATATTGAAATATTTTTTTCTAAAATTGTTTGTTTTTTTTCAAATGTTTAAATTTCAAAAATTTCTATAGCAATGTTAAATTTTCTACTAGCCCAATGGGCTAGTGAAATTTTATTCACCTCAATAGTGTCAAAAATTTACTGACGAGCATACTTTGCTACCATTTCACACAGGCCCTTTGTATTTAATTTCATACTGAAAAAAAATTTAACAAAGTGTCAATATAAAGAAAACTTTAAACTTTGTATTAGGGATATGGCTTTTCAAAATTTTTTTGAAAACATCAAATCGGCCCTATACAGGCGGTATAAAGCATAAAAAACTATGAAGAATGACCTGAAACCCTTTTCGTTGGCTTAAAAAAAGTTTCCGCATAAACCTCTTTGAAGTTAGGGAAGACAGGTATTCCCGGGAAATAGTACCGGTTTCCCGGTTATTGAATTATTTCCGGTATTCCTGGGGCTACCGGTATTCCCGGTTCCGGTTTTGACGATATTACCGGTATTCCAGGGACTGCCGGTATGTACAATTACAATTTTTTCTTCGCTTTTACCAGAAAAAAAAATATGTGAAAACACCTTTCTTATTTTTATTTTTTGAATTTAAGAAAAAAAAATGTTACATGATTTTTAAATAATTATATATAAATACAAGGGAAGTACTCCAACCCTTACGAACCGATTTGCCTTAAACTTAAAATATATATAAAAGAGACAATTCTAAGGTTGGCGAATCAAAAAAATGGTTAAATAAAAAAATGGCGAAAAATCGTTTTGAGGATTTTTTAGACCTTTCTTCCTAAGAAACTGTACGATGTTTTAAAATGAGAAGAAATGTTTTTTTATACCTATCCAAAGGCTTATTTTAAAACATAACCTTGTAAAAAGATGGCTTCGTTAAATAGGTTTTTTCGAAAATGTGTAAATTTTGGCAAATTCATGGGAAATTTAACTACTTTGGAAGATATTGGCGTTTAAAAAAGCGCTTTTTTGACAATATTGACTTTTTGACAGTTTTTTTTTTTTAACATTTTTGTGCTCGGAAACCGTAAAACGTACGAAAAAAAATTATAAAAAGATTTAAAATTTATAAAAAAAAAATAAATTTCAATAAAAAATTTGGAAAACTATGTTTGAGTGTCCTATTTTTCTGGGAAGGACACCATGGATTTCCAAAAACAAAATTTTTAACTAAAGTTTCGAATTTCTTTTTAATTTAAAATTTTTTATTAATGTTTATAATGTTCTTTTTAGAGTTTGCAAATAATCGAGATATTTCATTATCGCGATTACGATTAAAAAAATTGCCGTTAATCGCGATTATCGATTAATCGAATTTTTAAAAAAATTAAAGTAGTAGTTGCTTTAATAAAAAATTATTTTAAAATTTACATTTCAGAACGCACGAAAATACAAAAATTAATCCTCAGCAAAAATAAATCGAGATTTTGATTGTCTATGTATTTTTTATATAGTACTAGCCGTATGTGGAATAAACTCCCCGCAGACGTCTTCCCAACCAGCTACAATTTGGAAAAATTCAAATTAAACGTCCACAAACACTACTCCCTCTTTCCTCATAACCTATTTTCCTAATACCAACACAATGCATTGCATCAGTAGGGGGAATCCCCTAAAGGACCAAAGTACCTTTTACCCCCTTAAAATCAACATTTCCAAAAACCCAGCCTTATTGGATCTACATTTCAGGAGGTCCACCTACTTTCCAAATTTCAAGTGTATTGCTTCAGTGGTTTGTGGAAATATAAAAAGTACTAAAATAAATTTTTTTACCCCTTTTACCCCCTTAGAATCAACATTTCCAAAATCGCAGCTAAATTGATTGTTTGATATTTGCTAGAAATAGTTTTTTTCTGTTGTTGGATCTTACATTCCTAATTTTAAGTCTTTATGACATTTATTTAAGCATGGGATGCTACATTCCAAATTTCAAGCTAATAAAACCATTATTTAAGTCTATATAAAAAGTACCACAATACCTATTTTACCCGTTGTACCCCCATAGAATCATTATTTAAAAAAACCCAGCCTTAGTGGATCTATATTCCGGGAGATGCAGCTACATTTCAAATCTCTATCTTTATTGGTTTGTGGAACTATAAAAAGTACTAACGTACCTGTTTTTGTACATTTTACCCCCTTAGAATCAACATTTCCAAAACCCAAGCCTTAGTTGACCTATATTCCGGCAGGTGCATTTATATTCCAAATTTCAAGTCTCTAGCTTCAGTGGTTTTTGGAAATATAAAAAGTACCAAAATACCTTTTTTACCCCTATTCCCTAGAATCAACCTTTCCAAAAACTGAGCCTTAAAGGATCTATTCTTCGGGATGCGCACCTCCATACCAAATTTCAAGTCCCCATTTGGTTCCCTGTTTTATTCCATTTGTTTCTCTGTTCCATTCCAATTAGTCCCATGTGGCTTTCATTCAGTTCCGAATATGCGTTTACATGCGCTAAAAAAAATTCTTTGCCTTCTTTAGAAATCTGCATTCCAAATTTAAAGTTTCCAGGACTTTTTTCGGGAATTATAATAATTACCAAAATAAATTTTTTTACCCACCTTAGAATCGAAATTTCGAAAAAGAACTTTTTCAAAATTTTTACCATTGTTGGAACTAACATTTTAAAATGTTTTTGTAGGACCTTAATTTCAAAAAATTTAAAAAGTACCAAAGTAAATTTTTTTACTACTTTTTATCCTTAGGAGTCCGAATTTCTAGAAAGTACTTTTTTGGGGAATGTTTTTCCGTTGGAGGATCCTACATTCCAATTTTCAAATTAACAGGATTTTTTTTTTTTCAGAAAAACTAAAAAGTACCAAAGTGCTCGCTTTTTACCCCTCTTAGAATCGGTATTTCGAAAAAGTACTTTTTCATAATTTTTTTCATTGTTGGAAACAACAATGCAAATTTTAATTTTTTTGTAGGACTTTAATTTAAAAAAATATAAAAAGTACCAAAGTACAATTTTTTACCCCTTTTTACCCTTAGGAATCCGAATTTCCAGAAAGTACTTTTTTTGGGAATGTTTTTCCGTTAGAGGATCCTACATTCCAATTTTCGAATTAATAGGATTTTTTTCAGAAAAAATAAGAAGTACCAAAGTACTCTCTTTTTTACCTCCCTTAGAATCGGAATTTCGAAAAATTACGTTTTCAGAATTTTTTCCGTTGTTTGAACCACCATTGCAAATTTTTATATTTTTGTAGGACCTTAATTTCAAAAAATATAAAAAGTACCAAAGTACCATTTTTTACCCTTTTACCCTTAAAATCAACATTTCCAAAAACCCGGCCTTAGCGGATATGTATTCCAGGAGGTGAAACTGCAATCCAAATTTCAAGACTCTAGCTTCAGTGGTTTGGGCTGTGGGATGATGCGTGATTAGTATGTCAGTCAGTCAGTCATCAGTCAGTCACGCAACTACTTTATATATATAGATAGATATCTGAAATATTAATTAAATAGTGTAGTTTAAATATTTTATGGTATGTTATTTTTTTGTATTTTGAGAACCGGTACCAGTATCAGAACCAGGAATACCGGCATTCCCGGGAATATCGGGAATACCGAGAACCGGGAAGATTAGATTAGAAAAGGCCCTATGCACTGTAACCAGTTAAAATCCTTAGATCCTTTTTGTCGAGATTTAGTAGTCGTTTAGATACCCCAGGGGATGGAGAGATAAATCTTTTTGCCTGACGCTGTCCAGAACAATGGTTCCAGTGATTGGCAAATTCAGATTCTCTCCATGATCGTAAACTTTCCCTGATATGCCCAATGGACAAACCACAGAAGGGTTCCGGACCGATAAAAGGGCGACTTGCACCACGATTGGCCAAACAGTCTGCTCGTTCGTTGCCCAAGTACCCCTCATGGCCCGGGACCCAACTGAGAGTAAGTTCATTGTTACGGCCTAGTTCGTTTAGGGAAAGAATACAATCCATGACAAGTTTCGAAGATACATCGTAGGCTGATAAAGCCTTCAATGCTGCTTGACTGTCAGATAGTATATATATGTTTGTCCTTTTTGTGCACCTACGTAAACATTCGGACACACATATGTATATATATGGCATAAAGTTCTGCCTGAAATATCGATGGGGATTTCCCCAAAGGTAGTGCGCGTTGGAAATTCGGACCGAAAATCCCCGCACCAGTATCCCCATTGGTCTGTTTTGAGCCATCAGTAAACCACACTTGAGATCCTGGTTCTGGATTCCAAGAGTTAGTAGACCATATGCTTCTTTCAGGAATATCAATTCTAAAATGTCTTATAAAGACTTGTTTGGGTAGCATTCTGTCAGAGATCTTAGCGTATGGGTCCCCTATGAATCGTTCCGCTATCTTCATGTGGCCCTGTAGGTCCCCGCCCATTTTGTTCCCAAATTCCGGTAGTCTGGTTACACTTCTGCTAGCATCCTCCTTTACAGATATATGTAGAGGTGGGATGGTTAGCATAGCCCCCATGGCATAGGTTGGACAGGATTTTCCCGCCCCTGTTATGCCGATGCAGGCCAGACGATATACCTTGTCCACTATAGATCTGGCCGTGCTCTGTTCCACTTTTGGCCACCAAACCAGAGCTGTATGGGTGATCATTGGTCTTACGATCGTAAGAAATGACCAATATATCATGTGAGGCTTAAGCCCCCATGTCCTTCCAAATAGCCTTTGGCAGGCGTAAATTGCCATGGTAGCTTTTTTGGTTGTCTTGTTCAGATGAGGAGTCCATGTCAGAGACTTGTCAAGTGTTATCCCTAAATATTTCACTTCATCCGAAAAACCGAGAACCGGGAAATGGGGGCACTAGTCTGTACGCATTTCTTGAAAAAAAAAAAATTGAGCAGCAATATTAATATAAAAACACAAAATTTTCTTTGGTTTCAATATTTTTCTTGTTAAAAATGTAATTTTCCTACTAAATATCCAAATACAAATAAGAACAAGTGAGAGTGTTAAATTCGGCTGTGCCGAATCTTTTATACCCTCCAAAATGTAAAAAAAAAAATTGACAGGGGCGGGGCGTTTTTTTTTTTTTGGGGTGGGGGGTGGAGTTGATAGGGTCAGTGGGGCACATTGATAGCACCTTCCCTTCGCGATATATATACCAAATGTTTCATTTATTTAACAAAAATACAAAAAAACATGTAAATTCGTGTATTTTTTTAGAGGTTGGTTTAGTTCTTCAAGGAGGAACTTTTTCCCCCTTGTCCGATTTGGCCAATTTCCGAACCTGACCTGTCTAGGAACATAAGACATATTTGTGCCAAACTTGAGGTTCCTAGCTTTTTTATTTTGGACTGCATCGTGCATCGTGACGGACGGACAGACGGACGGACGGATATCGCTAGATCAATAATATATATACTTTATGGGGTCCCCGACCGATATTTCGATGCGTTACACACGGAATGACAAAGTGAGTATACCCCCATACTTTAGTTGGAGGGTATAAAAACGGACGCGAAAGGAAGCGAGATAGACTTATTTGTTAAATTTTTTTGTAGGCCGAAATTTGTAACTGATTTTAAATATTGTTTTTGCTGCTTATAGTTTAGTTTTTAGCTTTTAACAGCGAAAAAACTAAATACATTATAAATTTTTATCTATATATACTTTATACTTAATATTATAAAGAAGAGGTAATGTTTGTATGTTTGTTTGTTTGTTTGTTTGTTTGTTTGTTTGTTTGTTTGTTTGTTTGTTTGTTTGTTTGTTTGTTTGTTTGTTTGTTTGTTTGTTTGTTTGTTTGTTTGTTTGTTTGTTTGTTTGTTTGTTTGTTTGTTTGTTTGTTTGTTTGTTTGTTTGTTTGTTTGTTTGTTTGTTTGTTTGTTTGTTTGTTTGTTTGTTTGTTTGTTTGTTTGTTTGTTTGTTTGTTTGTTTGTTTGTTTGTTTGTTTGTTTGTTTGTTTGTTTGTTTGTTTGTTTGTTTGTTTGTTTGTTTGTTTGTTTGTTTGTTTGTTTGTTTGTTTGTTTGTTTGTTTGTTTGTTTGTTTGTTTGTTTGTTTGTTTGTTTGTTTGTTTGTTTGTTTGTTTGTTTGTTTGTTTGTTTGTTTGTTTGTTTGTTTGTTTGTTTGTTTGTTTGTTTGTTTGTTTGTTTGTTTGTTTGTTTGTTTGTTTGTTTGTTTGTTTGTTTGTTTGTTTGTTTGTTTGTTTGTTTGTTTGTTTGTTTGTTTGTTTGTTTGTTTGTTTGTTTGTTTGTTTGTTTGTTTGTTTGTTTGTTTGTTTGTTTGTTTGTTTGTTTGTTTGTTTGTTTGTTTGTTTGTTTGTTTGTTTGTTTGTTTGTTTGTTTGTTTGTTTGTTTGTTTGTTTGTTTGTTTGTTTGTTTGTTTGTTTGTTTGTTTGTTTGTTTGTTTGTTTGTTTGTTTGTTTGTTTGTTTGTTTGTTTGTTTGTTTGTTTGTTTGTTTGTTTGTTTGTTTGTTTGTTTGTTTGTTTGTTTGTTTGTTTGTTTGTTTGTTTGTTTGTTTGTTTGTTTGTTTGTTTGTTTGTTTGTTTGTTTGTTTGTTTGTTTGTTTGTTTGTTTGTTTGTTTGTTTGTTTGTTTGTTTGTTTGTTTGTTTGTTTGTTTGTTTGTTTGTTTGTTTGTTTGTTTGTTTGTTTGTTTGTTTGTTTGTTTGTTTGTTTGTTTGTTTGTTTGTTTGTTTGTTTGTTTGTTTGTTTGTTTGTTTGTTTGTTTGTTTGTTTGTTTGTTTGTTTGTTTGTTTGTTTGTTTGTTTGTTTGTTTGTTTGTTTGTTTGTTTGTTTGTTTGTTTGTTTGTTTGTTTGTTTGTTTGTTTGTTTGTTTGTTTGTTTGTTTGTTTGTTTGTTTGTTTGTTTGTTTGTTTGTTTGTTTGTTTGTTTGTTTGTTTGTTTGTTTGTTTGTTTGTTTGTTTGTTTGTTTGTTTGTTTGTTTGTTTGTTTGTTTGTTTGTTTGTTTGTTTGTTTGTTTGTTTGTTTGTTTGTTTGTTTGTTTGTTTGTTTGTTTGTTTGTTTGTTTGTTTGTTTGTTTGTTTGTTTGTTTGTTTGTTTGTTTGTTTGTTTGTTTGTTTGTTTGTTTGTTTGTTTGTTTGTTTGTTTGTTTGTTTGTTTGTTTGTTTGTTTGTTTGTTTGTTTGTTTGTTTGTTTGTTTGTTTGTTTGTTTGTTTGTTTGTTTGTTTGTTTGTTTGTTTGTTTGTTTGTTTGTTTGTTTGTTTGTTTGTTTGTTTGTTTGTTTGTTTGTTTGTTTGTTTGTTTGTTTGTTTGTTTGTTTGTTTGTTTGTTTGTTTGTTTGTTTGTTTGTTTGTTTGTTTGTTTGTTTGTTTGTTTGTTTGTTTGTTTGTTTGTTTGTTTGTTTGTTTGTTTGTTTGTTTGTTTGTTTGTTTGTTTGTTTGTTTGTTTGTTTGTTTGTTTGTTTGTTTGTTTGTTTGTTTGTTTGTTTGTTTGTTTGTTTGTTTGTTTGTTTGTTTGTTTGTTTGTTTGTTTGTTTGTTTGTTTGTTTGTTTGTTTGTTTGTTTGTTTGTTTGTTTGTTTGTTTGTTTGTTTGTTTGTTTGTTTGTTTGTTTGTTTGTTTGTTTGTTTGTTTGTTTGTTTGTTTGTTTGTTTGTTTGTTTGTTTGTTTGTTTGTTTGTTTGTTTGTTTGTTTGTTTGTTTGTTTGTTTGTTTGTTTGTTTGTTTGTTTGTTTGTTTGTTTGTTTGTTTGTTTGTTTGTTTGTTTGTTTGTTTGTTTGTTTGTTTGTTTGTTTGTTTGTTTGTTTGTTTGTTTGTTTGTTTGTTTGTTTGTTTGTTTGTTTGTTTGTTTGTTTGTTTGTTTGTTTGTTTGTTTGTTTGTTTGTTTGTTTGTTTGTTTGTTTGTTTGTTTGTTTGTTTGTTTGTTTGTTTGTTTGTTTGTTTGTTTGTTTGTTTGTTTGTTTGTTTGTTTGTTTGTTTGTTTGTTTGTTTGTTTGTTTGTTTGTTTGTTTGTTTGTTTGTTTGTTTGTTTGTTTGTTTGTTTGTTTGTTTGTTTGTTTGTTTGTTTGTTTGTTTGTTTGTTTGTTTGTTTGTTTGTTTGTTTGTTTGTTTGTTTGTTTGTTTGTTTGTTTGTTTGTTTGTTTGTTTGTTTGTTTGTTTGTTTGTTTGTTTGTTTGTTTGTTTGTTTGTTTGTTTGTTTGTTTGTTTGTTTGTTTGTTTGTTTGTTTGTTTGTTTGTTTGTTTGTTTGTTTGTTTGTTTGTTTGTTTGTTTGTTTGTTTGTTTGTTTGTTTGTTTGTTTGTTTGTTTGTTTGTTTGTTTGTTTGTTTGTTTGTTTGTTTGTTTGTTTGTTTGTTTGTTTGTTTGTTTGTTTGTTTGTTTGTTTGTTTGTTTGTTTGTTTGTTTGTTTGTTTGTTTGTTTGTTTGTTTGTTTGTTTGTTTGTTTGTTTGTTTGTTTGTTTGTTTGTTTGTTTGTTTGTTTGTTTGTTTGTTTGTTTGTTTGTTTGTTTGTTTGTTTGTTTGTTTGTTTGTTTGTTTGTTTGTTTGTTTGTTTGTTTGTTTGTTTGTTTGTTTGTTTGTTTGTTTGTTTGTTTGTTTGTTTGTTTGTTTGTTTGTTTGTTTGTTTGTTTGTTTGTTTGTTTGTTTGTTTGTTTGTTTGTTTGTTTGTTTGTTTGTTTGTTTGTTTGTTTGTTTGTTTGTTTGTTTGTTTGTTTGTTTGTTTGTTTGTTTGTTTGTTTGTTTGTTTGTTTGTTTGTTTGTTTGTTTGTTTGTTTGTTTGTTTGTTTGTTTGTTTGTTTGTTTGTTTGTTTGTTTGTTTGTTTGTTTGTTTGTTTGTTTGTTTGTTTGTTTGTTTGTTTGTTTGTTTGTTTGTTTGTTTGTTTGTTTGTTTGTTTGTTTGTTTGTTTGTTTGTTTGTTTGTTTGTTTGTTTGTTTGTTTGTTTGTTTGTTTGTTTGTTTGTTTGTTTGTTTGTTTGTTTGTTTGTTTGTTTGTTTGTTTGTTTGTTTGTTTGTTTGTTTGTTTGTTTGTTTGTTTGTTTGTTTGTTTGTTTGTTTGTTTGTTTGTTTGTTTGTTTGTTTGTTTGTTTGTTTGTTTGTTTGTTTGTTTGTTTGTTTGTTTGTTTGTTTGTTTGTTTGTTTGTTTGTTTGTTTGTTTGTTTGTTTGTTTGTTTGTTTGTTTGTTTGTTTGTTTGTTTGTTTGTTTGTTTGTTTGTTTGTTTGTTTGTTTGTTTGTTTGTTTGTTTGTTTGTTTGTTTGTTTGTTTGTTTGTTTGTTTGTTTGTTTGTTTGTTTGTTTGTTTGTTTGTTTGTTTGTTTGTTTGTTTGTTTGTTTGTTTGTTTGTTTGTTTGTTTGTTTGTTTGTTTGTTTGTTTGTTTGTTTGTTTGTTTGTTTGTTTGTTTGTTTGTTTGTTTGTTTGTTTGTTTGTTTGTTTGTTTGTTTGTTTGTTTGTTTGTTTGTTTGTTTGTTTGTTTGTTTGTTTGTTTGTTTGTTTGTTTGTTTGTTTGTTTGTTTGTTTGTTTGTTTGTTTGTTTGTTTGTTTGTTTGTTTGTTTGTTTGTTTGTTTGTTTGTTTGTTTGTTTGTTTGTTTGTTTGTTTGTTTGTTTGTTTGTTTGTTTGTTTGTTTGTTTGTTTGTTTGTTTGTTTGTTTGTTTGTTTGTTTGTTTGTTTGTTTGTTTGTTTGTTTGTTTGTTTGTTTGTTTGTTTGTTTGTTTGTTTGTTTGTTTGTTTGTTTGTTTGTTTGTTTGTTTGTTTGTTTGTTTGTTTGTTTGTTTGTTTGTTTGTTTGTTTGTTTGTTTGTTTGTTTGTTTGTTTGTTTGTTTGTTTGTTTGTTTGTTTGTTTGTTTGTTTGTTTGTTTGTTTGTTTGTTTGTTTGTTTGTTTGTTTGTTTGTTTGTTTGTTTGTTTGTTTGTTTGTTTGTTTGTTTGTTTGTTTGTTTGTTTGTTTGTTTGTTTGTTTGTTTGTTTGTTTGTTTGTTTGTTTGTTTGTTTGTTTGTTTGTTTGTTTGTTTGTTTGTTTGTTTGTTTGTTTGTTTGTTTGTTTGTTTGTTTGTTTGTTTGTTTGTTTGTTTGTTTGTTTGTTTGTTTGTTTGTTTGTTTGTTTGTTTGTTTGTTTGTTTGTTTGTTTGTTTGTTTGTTTGTTTGTTTGTTTGTTTGTTTGTTTGTTTGTTTGTTTGTTTGTTTGTTTGTTTGTTTGTTTGTTTGTTTGTTTGTTTGTTTGTTTGTTTGTTTGTTTGTTTGTTTGTTTGTTTGTTTGTTTGTTTGTTTGTTTGTTTGTTTGTTTGTTTGTTTGTTTGTTTGTTTGTTTGTTTGTTTGTTTGTTTGTTTGTTTGTTTGTTTGTTTGTTTGTTTGTTTGTTTGTTTGTTTGTTTGTTTGTTTGTTTGTTTGTTTGTTTGTTTGTTTGTTTGTTTGTTTGTTTGTTTGTTTGTTTGTTTGTTTGTTTGTTTGTTTGTTTGTTTGTTTGTTTGTTTGTTTGTTTGTTTGTTTGTTTGTTTGTTTGTTTGTTTGTTTGTTTGTTTGTTTGTTTGTTTGTTTGTTTGTTTGTTTGTTTGTTTGTTTGTTTGTTTGTTTGTTTGTTTGTTTGTTTGTTTGTTTGTTTGTTTGTTTGTTTGTTTGTTTGTTTGTTTGTTTGTTTGTTTGTTTGTTTGTTTGTTTGTTTGTTTGTTTGTTTGTTTGTTTGTTTGTTTGTTTGTTTGTTTGTTTGTTTGTTTGTTTGTTTGTTTGTTTGTTTGTTTGTTTGTTTGTTTGTTTGTTTGTTTGTTTGTTTGTTTGTTTGTTTGTTTGTTTGTTTGTTTGTTTGTTTGTTTGTTTGTTTGTTTGTTTGTTTGTTTGTTTGTTTGTTTGTTTGTTTGTTTGTTTGTTTGTTTGTTTGTTTGTTTGTTTGTTTGTTTGTTTGTTTGTTTGTTTGTTTGTTTGTTTGTTTGTTTGTTTGTTTGTTTGTTTGTTTGTTTGTTTGTTTGTTTGTTTGTTTGTTTGTTTGTTTGTTTGTTTGTTTGTTTGTTTGTTTGTTTGTTTGTTTGTTTGTTTGTTTGTTTGTTTGTTTGTTTGTTTGTTTGTTTGTTTGTTTGTTTGTTTGTTTGTTTGTTTGTTTGTTTGTTTGTTTGTTTGTTTGTTTGTTTGTTTGTTTGTTTGTTTGTTTGTTTGTTTGTTTGTTTGTTTGTTTGTTTGTTTGTTTGTTTGTTTGTTTGTTTGTTTGTTTGTTTGTTTGTTTGTTTGTTTGTTTGTTTGTTTGTTTGTTTGTTTGTTTGTTTGTTTGTTTGTTTGTTTGTTTGTTTGTTTGTTTGTTTGTTTGTTTGTTTGTTTGTTTGTTTGTTTGTTTGTTTGTTTGTTTGTTTGTTTGTTTGTTTGTTTGTTTGTTTGTTTGTTTGTTTGTTTGTTTGTTTGTTTGTTTGTTTGTTTGTTTGTTTGTTTGTTTGTTTGTTTGTTTGTTTGTTTGTTTGTTTGTTTGTTTGTTTGTTTGTTTGTTTGTTTGTTTGTTTGTTTGTTTGTTTGTTTGTTTGTTTGTTTGTTTGTTTGTTTGTTTGTTTGTTTGTTTGTTTGTTTGTTTGTTTGTTTGTTTGTTTGTTTGTTTGTTTGTTTGTTTGTTTGTTTGTTTGTTTGTTTGTTTGTTTGTTTGTTTGTTTGTTTGTTTGTTTGTTTGTTTGTTTGTTTGTTTGTTTGTTTGTTTGTTTGTTTGTTTGTTTGTTTGTTTGTTTGTTTGTTTGTTTGTTTGTTTGTTTGTTTGTTTGTTTGTTTGTTTGTTTGTTTGTTTGTTTGTTTGTTTGTTTGTTTGTTTGTTTGTTTGTTTGTTTGTTTGTTTGTTTGTTTGTTTGTTTGTTTGTTTGTTTGTTTGTTTGTTTGTTTGTTTGTTTGTTTGTTTGTTTGTTTGTTTGTTTGTTTGTTTGTTTGTTTGTTTGTTTGTTTGTTTGTTTGTTTGTTTGTTTGTTTGTTTGTTTGTTTGTTTGTTTGTTTGTTTGTTTGTTTGTTTGTTTGTTTGTTTGTTTGTTTGTTTGTTTGTTTGTTTGTTTGTTTGTTTGTGTTGTTTGTTTGTTTGTTTGTTTGTTGTTTGTTTGTTTGTTTGTTTGTTTGTAGAAAGTAATCTCCGGAACTACTCATCCGATTTCAAAAAAGTTTTCAGCAATATCACAGTGATACAAAATCGAACTTTCGGAATCGGAATGGGAATGGGATGAAACCAAAAGCAAATGAAAGCTGACGTTTTCCATAACAAAACCCTCACGCCTTTTTTTTAGGTCAGAGCTAGATTTTTTTTACACACATTTAAAGTTGGTAATTTTAAAGCATTTAAAGTTTTGGTGTACTAAATATGTCCTCCTTAAGGGCCCCTGGTAATGCCTTTATTGGACATGTAGGGTCCAGCTTTCCAACTTAAGCTTAAAATTACTTTAGCTACAACTGGTATGAATTTTGCTGCAATCGATCCAGTACCTATTTACTGAATAGCCAAATTATTAAAATAAACCACTGCACACCGTTGCGTATGATTGTTATTTAAAGGCAATTATTAAAATAATACAACTGGACACCGTTGCGTATGATTGTTATTTAAAGGCAATTTCAATATTGATCATACGCCCTAATACAGTTTTCAAGCATTTATTATTATAATTATAATAAAAGATCACTAACTTCAAATGCGTGTAAAAAAAATCTAGCTCTGAACTAGAAAAAAGCCTAAAGGGTTTTGTTATAGAATATGTCAACTTTCGTTTGCTTTTGGTTTCATCCCATTCCGATTTTGGGTGTTGCACTGTGTATTTAGAGTGTTCCTCCCGGACGGACATAGGCTAGGTTTCATCGACCACGCCCACTTCTACGCCCACTTTTTACTTAACCGATTTCAATTTTTTTTACCAACCACGCCCACTTCTACGCCCAATTTTGGCAAAAAACTTAAAATTTTAATATCATTGAAACTACTCATCCGATTTAAAAAATGCTTTTCCCAATATTTAGAGTGCTCCTCCAGAGTGGACATAGTAGGACTTTTCGACCACGCCCACTTCAACGCCCACTTTTGGCAAACAACTTAAAATTTAAATATCTATGAGACTACTCATCCGATTTCAAACATTTTTTTAACCAATATGTAGAGTAGAGTGGCACTTAAAAATTAAATTTTCGAATTTTAAAATGCGCGGGTCGGAATATTGTGAAATTGCGTCTAAAAATGATTGTGTAAAAATTTCAGGAAAATCGAATAACTTTAACCCGTGCCGCTTTGAGGTCAAAGTTTCGGGTTTTTGGGGAAAAAGGACGATGATTTGAAAAAAAAAATAAAATTTTTTTTTTATGAAATTAATTAAAATATTTTTTTTTTATTTAGCTTTTACTCAAAACTACTTGAAAAAAATTATGTCAACTTTGTATGACATCATTAACCCGTTAAAAATTTTAAGCTAAAAATTACCATGAATTTAGGGGGGTACTTCAAATGAGTATTTTCGATTTTTTAAAAATTTTATTAAACAAAATTTGTAAATTCAACATTTCTATACAAGTCACTTATAAAAAAACATCCTAAAGATTAAATATTAAAAAAATTGGGGATATACACCGACTCAATTTGTTTTTGGAGCCGTTTGATTTTTGTGGATTTCAAGGAAATTAGAATTTTGTGTAAATTTTTTTTTATGAAAATCGATTTTCAAATAAACTGACCAAATTTAAATTTTTTGTTGCTTCTTTTGATCAAATTAATTCAGTTAAGAACTATTAACTTTATTAGACATCGTTAACCCATATTGGCAGGGGACAAATGTGACCCAAGCAGCAAATTTAAAGTTTGTTTCTAGATTTTTAAGAATTTTATGGTTTCAAAATCATTTTGGTGGTCTATTACATACTAATTTATAGTGTCCGACCGAATATTTGGCTTCGGCATTGGCCAAAGAGCAGCACTCGGCCAGTATTCGGCTTCAGCTACATTTTTGGCCAAATATGGTCTTATACCGAATAATTATATAAAACTTGTACGAACGTGTAAAAAAATGTTTTTGTGGAAAAACAAACACTAAAAAAAGTCTTGCACTCAAAAAAAAAATTTTACTCAAAACAGGTTTCGAAACTCGAAAAAATGTGCACTCAAAAAAAAATTATTTTTACAAAAATTAATAAAAAAAAACATTTATGGATTCGGTCAAAATATATTTAAATAGTAAAAACAAATAAAAAAGTTAAATTTGACCGAATCCATAAATGTTTTTTTTAGTAATTTTTGTAAAAATAATTTTTTTTTTTTGAGTGCACATTTTTTCGAGTGTAAAACCTGTTTTGAGTAAAAATTTTTTTTTGAGTACAAGACTTTTTTTTAGTGTTTGTTTTTTCCACAAAAACGTTTTTTAACACGTTCGTACAAGTATTATATAATTATTCGGTAAAAGGCCATATTTGGCCAAAAATGTAGCCGAAGCCGAATACTGGCCGAGTGCTGCTCTTTGGACAATGCCGAAGCCAAATATTCGGTCGGACACTATAAATTAGTATGTAATAGACCACCAAAATGATTTTGAAACAATAAAATTCTTAAAATTCTAGAAACAATCTTTGAATTTGCTGCTTGGGTCACATTTGCCCCCTGCCAATATGGGTTAACGATGTCTAATAAAGTTAAAAGTTTTAAACTGAATTAATTTGATCAAAAGAAGCAACAAAAAATTTAAATTTGGTCAGTTTATTCGAAAATCGATTTTCATAAAAAAAAATTTACACAAAATTCTAATTTCCTTGAAATCCACAAAAATCAAACGGCTCCAAAAACAAATTGAGTCGGTGTATATCCCCAATTTTTTTAATATTTAATCTTTAGGATGTTTTTTATAAGTGACTTGTATAGAAATGTTGAATTTAAAAATTTTGTTTAATAAAATTTTTAAAAAATCGAAAATACTCATTTGAAGTACCCCCCTAAATTCATGGTAATTTTTAGCTTAAAATTTTTAACGGGTTAATGATGTCATACAAAGTTGACATAATTTTTTCCAAGTAGTTTTGAGTAAAAGCTAAATAAAAAAAATGTATTTTAATTAATTTCATAAAAACTTTTTTTTATTTTTTTTTTCAAATCATCGTCCTTTTTCCCCAAAAACCCGAAACTTTGACCTCAAAGCGGCACGGGTTAAAGTTATTCGATTTTCCTGAAATTTTTACACAATCATTTTTAGACGCAATTACACAATATTCCGACCCGCGCTTTTTGAAATTCGAAAATTTAATTTTTAAGTGCCACTCTAATATAGAGTGTTCCTCCAGGGTGGACATAGGCTATGAATCATCGACCACGCCCTCTTCTTCGCCTACTTTTTGGCCAAAAAACCTAAAATTTAAAAATCTCCTAAATTACTCATACGATTTCCAAAATTTTTCCACCAACGCTTAGTATGGTTCTTTAGTGTGGAAATATTCTGAGTTTCATTGACCACGCCCATTTATACGCCCACTTTTGGCACGGAAAACGTAAAATTTAAATATTATGAATCTACTCATCCGATTTAAAAAATTTTATCATATACATTTTGAATGGTCCTTCAGGGTTCGTCAACCTCACCCTTTCTACTCCCAGTTTTGGTTAAAAAAACGTAAAATTTCAAAATCTCCGAAACTACTAATTCGGTTTAAAAAAAAATTTTCTCCAATATTAAGAATGGTCCTAGGGTTCATCGACGTAAAACTTTAAAATAGACGAAACTTTTTATGAAGTTTCAAAAATGATTTCACTAATATTTATAAATCTCCTTCATGGTGAGTTATGGTAGGTTTCATTGACCGCACCCATTTTAAAGATCACTTTGGGTCAAAAGACTTCAAATTTTAAAACCTTTAAGACTACTCATCCGATTTCAAAACATTCTGAAAACGCCTTTTTGGAAACTCCGATTTTAATGGAGCGAATTGTTGCAAAGAAATGAACTATGTAACCTTTTCTATCTCCTGAAATATTGGTCATAGAAACTTGAAATGTGGGATCCTTCTGCCCGAAAAATCGTTATTTCTTCAACGCATGTTATGGAACGCAATGAATTGGAATCCAATGAATTGAAACGAATAGAACAGGTAACGAAATGGAATAGAACGGGAAACGGAATGGAATGATACGCCTTTTTGGAAATTCCGATTTTAATGGAGCGAATTGTTGCAAAGAAATGAACTATGTAACCTTTTCTATCTCCTGAAATATTGGTCATAGAAACTTGAAATGTGGGATCCTCCTGCCCGAAAAATCGTTATTTCTTCAACGCATGTTATGGAACGCAATGAATTGGAATTCAATGAATTGAAACGAATAGAACAGGTAACGAAATGGAATAGAACGGGAATGGAATGATACGGGGAATGAAAGGATATCAATAATAACGATATAAGAGCTCGAAAATGTTCAAGAAATTGTTTTACCGGAACGATCATGATTCCGGGCTAAACGGGGCTATTTGAATTTTATTGTTTGTTTTAAATAGTTTTTATTTAAGACTTCTACGATAAAAATTTAATAAAATAAAGATTTTGCAGGGTACAACTTTAGAAATGAGGACTCTAATCCTGATGCTTCTTTAATTCCGTATTTATTATTACCGGTGATTATTTCAAATTTTTTTTCTGAATAGGGTTTTACAAAAAGAGGTTTATGCGGAAGGTTTTTGTTTCGAAATGTCCCAAGTAAAGTGGTTTCGGTATCAGTACATCACTGGCCATTACGTAGGGCTAGGTTCGAAATTTGGTTATACCCCTAATGTTTATGTATGGAATAATTGTAGGTTATGGAAAACAGTGAGTGAATCTAAAAAAATTTTATTTAAAAAAACTAGTAGACCATGGTAAAATAAGTGAAATGGCAAAGTTTTTGGAAATAATTCAGCCATTCACAAAATACTTTACCGATAGCCATGAATTCCGATTCCTTAAAAACTTATATTTATGTGGACAATCAGTACTGTTTTAACCATTAGGCATGCTTTGGTACATGGGGGGGGGGAGGGGGATTGTCCAGACCAAATTTTTTAAAGAAAAAAGGAAATAGAAAGAAAAAAAAGAAGAATGAATGATGTGCTCTAAAAGCTTTTCCAAAGAAAAAATAAATTTTGAAATCCGAAAATTTTTCTTAGAAAAAAATCTGAACATTTTTAAGGGAAAATCAAAAAATTTTCATAGGGAAAATCTGAAAATTTGTATAAGCAAAAATGTGACTAAATCAGAATATGAAACCTTTTCTATCGAAAAAATGTCTCAGAATTTGAGACTTTTTCTAAATCAAAAATGTTTCACAATCTCAGACCTTTTCTTTAGGAAAAATATCACAGAATCTGAGTCTATTTCTATAATAAAAATGCTTCAGAATTTGAGACTGTTTCTTCAGGAAAAATGTTTCAGAATCTGAGACTTATTGCATACAAAAAATGTCTCAGAATCTTAGAATTTTTCTATAGAAAAAATGTCTCAGAATCTGAGGATGTCCCTAGGGGAATGAAATGTATAACCGACCCCCAATATTTTTTTTAGCCTCTACATTTTCTTAGAACTTACCTACCCTCAAAAAATTTTCCATTTCTTCTATTGTGCAAGGTCCCTTAACCTTACAACAGTTTTTTTTTATTCTAACACAGGCCAACAAATTTTTAACACATAGACCAGAGGTTACTTTTCTAATTGTTTGAGAATTTGCCTATCACATCAGGTTTTCGAGATATCTTAGCTTAAATTTGAAAAAAAAAAAAAAAAAATTTCGCCATATTCGAGACGTTATAACTGCGAAAATTCATCTTTATTTATAAAACCTGATATGTCATCTGAAAGTCCTAAAAATTACCTTCAAAATGAATGTTTAACCTTTATAATATCTTGTTTCATTTCTGAGATATCTTAACCTGAAGTTTGTCCTCGTTTCGTGACTCTGGAAGCGGCTGAGAGTGGTTTGTATTTATTAAGCACATCATATAAATTTCAACGGGCAATATCTCAGCAAATAGAAAGGTTATCTAAAGAATTTAAAATATTTTTTTTGGTTTTTTAATTGGAAATTTAAAATATTCATAGGTTCATCGTAAAATGAAGGCGAAATGTAGCGATTATAGCGCAAAACCGTGAATATATCGAAAAACTGAATTTTTTAACCCTAGGATGTTCAGGGAAAAAAAAGTCACAAACGTAACAACTAGGTCTGCGCAGACCTATTGTGATTTGTTGGGGTTTACATAAGCAGAAATCCTAAAGGTGTGTGTAAATATGTTTGTACGTTCTGCATACACATTCTTAGCACAAAAAACTCAATCGCATGCCACATCATTCAAATAACTTTTAGGTCTGACTAGACCTTGGCAAGCATGAAAACTATGTCTGCGCAGACCTATATTTTTGTTTGGATTTGGACCAAAATTTGAACCTAGCCAAGTAAGTGAAAACGTACGCGAATTTCATAAAATTGGATGTCAATGTGTTTGTACTGTCCCCTTACACATTTTACGAGCACAAAAGACAAAACTAATTTCAATAACATGCCTTACCATTCATTCAAATTCATAGGTCTGGACAGACATAGTTTGTACGTTTATGACTATTTTTTTCTAAACACGAATAAAACCTTATAGAAACATATAAGCAGTCTGATGTTGAGCAAAGTTTGTTCTCAAGACCTGCTTCTAGGAAGTCATAAACGGATTCGTCTCTAAAACGAGAAGCAACAGATTTATACACAGTTTATTACGCAAAAGGTCTGCTCAGACCTGGTTGAACCTCCTAGGGTTAAACGTCATGTTAAGATATCTCAGAGAAGAAACAAAATATTACAGAGGCTAAACATTTATTTTAAAGGTATTAAGTAGGACTTTCAGACTACATATCAGGGTTTATAAGTAAAGCTGAATTCGCGCAGCAATGACGTCTCGAATATGGTGAAAAACAGCTAAGATATCTCGAAAACCTGATGTTATGGAGAAATTCTGAGTACAGATTTGGATTCAGCGCGCCTTAACCATTAGAAAAGTAAAATCTAGTCCGGGGTTTCGAACTTTTTCAAATTTTGTTGGCCTGTGTAATCAACATATTAAAGTTTCATACGAAGTGTGTTATTAGAAAGACATCGCCAGTAAGTCGTATGATTAATATTTAATAAAATTTTATTTATATTTATCATACGCCATCATTTAATGCATTGAAAAGATCTGGTGTATCATATGTTTATTGGAGATTTTACTCACGTGTAATGAAAACTAAAAAGAAAATCTAGGAAAATTTAAGCAAAACTTTATTTATAACACTGCGGAACACTAAAAAATAAACAAGAGTTACGACCATCATTTCTATATATTTCGGACATGCTGATTCGAATGGCGTACTCCGTTTTTCGATGTATGGTACAGTTTTCTTGCAAAATGCCGTTAAAGATTTGCTGACTTCGAGCCAATTTTTAAACAAAAAAATTAGCAAAGTAAATGGTTTATAAATTTTATGACATGGAAAACAAAGATATAACTTGTAGCAACATTTCTTATGCAAATTTGGTTTAAAGCTTTTCAATTTAAGCCCTTAAATTCGCGAATTTCTTCATTTTTTAAGGTTTTCGCGAAATTAAAAGCCAAATTGGTCTTTGATAAAAAACTTGCTTTTAATGAATCAAAAATGGATCCCTAACAATACGAATAGTGGACAAAAAACAGCTATGTTATATGGACCATCATGATGAAAATCGCGAAAAACCGTTTTTTTGTATATGCCAGCATCACTTTACGAGATGATTTTAGGTTCCATCTTTTAGTATATAATTTGGGAACCTTAAACAACTAACTGACCAAAAATTCGGCCAAAAAACTTTGCAAAAGTTATCTTAACAAAAACTGTTATTTCAGTGTTTGCGATACAATAATTATAGTTTTTGTTAAGATAACTTTTGCAAATGAAAACTTTTTTGGGCAAATTTTGGGTCAGTTCATTGTTTAAGGTTCCCACATTATATACTAAAAGATGAAGCCTCAAATCATCTCCTAAAGTGATGCTGTCATATACAAAAAAACGGTTTTTCGCGATTTTCTTCATGATGGTCCATATAACATAGATGTTTTTTGTCCACTATTCGTAGTGTCATGGATGCCTTTATGATCCACAAAATGCAAGTTTTTTATCAGAGACCAATTTAGCGGTTAATTTCGCGAAAACTTAAAAAAATGAAGTAATCCGCGAATTTAAGGGCTTAGGATGAAAAGCTTTAAACCAAATTTATATAAGAAATATTGCTACAAGTTATTTCTTTGTTTTCCATGCCATAAAATTTAAAAATCATTAGCTTTGGAATTTTTTTTGTTAAAAAAGCAGCTGAAAATCAGCCAATCTTTAATGACATTTTACAAGAAAACTGTACCATACATCGAAAAACGGAGTACGCCATTCGATTCAGCATGTCCGAAATATATTGAAATGATGGTCGTACCTCTTGTTTTCTAAAATAGTGGTTAGTTTTGTCACGCAGTGTAATTAATGAAAATTTTTTTATGATAATTTCTATAACAAACCTTTTCTCAAACTAACAATACTTTTTGATTCGACTGTAGAGTATTAAATGTGTGGGTTAACTTAGAAACTGCTATTTATACTAAGGTATTGAGGCGAAAATATTATGTTGATGTTTTCTTTTTTTTTTGTAAATTGTATTGTTATTGAACAAAAGAGCACAATATGCTGAGGTTTTAAAAAAAATCATACAATTTCGTTGTTTTTATGTGTGATTCCATTGAACGACAACGAAAAAAAAAATTTATGTTTAACATTTAGGAAGTGATAAAAGTGCACAATTTATGAATATGTGTGCTTAAGGATGCTTTAGTAACAACAAAAATAAATAAAGAATACTTTTTGATGGTTTATTTTTATAAATTTTCACGACTAGTATAGAATTTATACACTTTGCAACATAATTTAAATTTTTAAAGCACATATAAATAATTTTATAAGTTTTCGAGTTATCGCTAACACTGCTCGACAAAAAAAAAAACCTCGAGTGAAATATACGAATGATTCTTATAGATTTTTCATTCCTGAATCCAAATCTGCCATCCAATGTTTTCTAGCTGTTTAAAAGTCAGAAAAACAATAATTTCGCACTTTTGGTGGTCCACTACTACAGATTCTTCCAAAAATATGGCTTGATTTCATATAAAATGGACCTCCTTATTCCAAATTTTTCTACCATGTTTCGTTTTCGATATATTCGCGTTTGAAAATTTTTCCTTGCGAAAATCTCGAACGCGTATATTTCAAAAACGGAAATTTCCTGAAAATTTTTAGAATCGGGAGGTCCAATTTATATTAAATCAATTTCTATTTGTTGAAAGCAACACAACAGTGGACCTCCAAATGTGAGAAATTATTTTTTTTTTTTTTTTTTTGACTTTTCTATTTTTTGTAATCGAACAGTGTAATTATTTAGCAATAACTCGAAACATTATCAGCTAGGATTTTCGTGTTAACGATTTTAAAAGTTCAAAATAAAGAGGAGTGAAATGCCGTTAGCCAATTTTGTCACCACTAAACTTGCTTGACGAGGAGTGTGTAAAGATGGTCCCTAATAAGACTCATTATTATTTTTTAATGTTGCTTTTGACGCAGAAAACTTGTCCGATAAAATGATTTTTTTGGTTTAAATGCCCCTGAAACTTGCCAGACACCCCACCCTCAAATTTTAAAGTTATTTGCTGTGTTTTTCAATAAGTGGATTTATTTTCTGATTAGTCTTATTTTGCTTAAAAAAAATATTTTAACATACTAAAACAAATTTGGAATATTTTTTTCCGTAATCGACAATAAATTTGCAATTATAATCCGAAAAAATAATGAACAAATTTGAAAAATGAAAAAAGTTATAAATAAAACCAAATTAATCCAAATCGGATTTATTAAATCCTAAAATTTAGTTGGATTTATTTTGATTTATTTATAACTTTTTTAATTTTCCAGATTTTTTCATTATTTTTTCGGATAATAATTGCTTATTTATCGTAGATTATGGAAAAAAGTATTCCAAATTTGTTTTGGCATTTTAATTTATTTATTTTAAACTAAATAAGATTCATCCGAAAATAAATCCACTTATTGAAAAACACAGCAATTGTAAAAAAACGTTTCTTTTGCGACTTTTCTCACTAAACCACGTGTAACTTAAAATTTTTTCAACCGATTTTAAACTTTTTAACTGTTTTGGATAGAAGAAGGATAGGACTTTTTATGTGTGTGAATTAGTCTATACATATAAGAAAGTTATGTATTGATTTTTTCAACAATATCTAATTTTTTTTTTTATTTTTTGAAAATTTTTTGAGTTTATCGATTTTTTCTGCTATAGTGTGCAATTACAATTCTGGCGTTGACTTTGAATTTTGTGTAAAAAGAGGGCGTTTGATTTAAACAAAGGCTTTGGCTTTGAATTTTGTTCTGGCGTTCGTTTGTATACACACACACACAAAGAAGAACAGAAATATAATTATTTGGTGGAAGAAAAATAAATTTTTCCTGAAAATAATTTTTTTTCGGTGAAACATAAAACTCCTTTGGTTTTGTTATTGATATTTTTTTGATATTTGTTTTTTTTTTTATAATAATTGGCGGTAAATTATATTTTCACTTTCTTTTATATGTACTTTTCTTCTAATTTTCCAATACACATATGTATGTGTTTCATAAACAAGATATGAAACACATCACAAAATCAACCCTTTTTTGTAAAAGACTGGCAACGCCAAAGCAAAAAAAAAAATACTCACGAGAGAGCAAAGCCAAGAAAATAGAATTGATTCTATTCTGGCCTTGAAACGCTAGCGTTGGCTTTGAATTTTGTTCTACATACAAAATGTATGGGAACGAGCAAAATTCAAGGCCAACGCCAGAATTGTAATTGCACACATAGTTTGTTCAACAACATTTATATTTGTACACATATTCTTAAAGAAAATTTAATTATGAATACGATGAGCTTTATGCTCATCGAATCGGATGAAAATTTTCTGAACTATACAAGGTTTAGTGAGCAAAGTCCCAAAAAAAGCTTTTTGACAATAACTCTAAAATTTGCGGGTTTCTGGCAAGTTTAATGGGCATTTTTTATGATCTACTTGACAAAACCCACAACCTATACCATGTCATATCAAAAGTATTTTTTCACTGTAGCACAGTGTTACTAGTTGATATTTATACCCTCAAACAGCAATATGGGAGAATACTCAATCTGTCAATCGGTTTGTAACCAGTCGTGGTATTACTAAAGTGCAAAAAGTATAATTAATAAATTAGTAAATACTAGCAGAGTACCCGGCGTTGCCCGAGGAATAAAAATTAGAAATTTTAATTAATAATTATGAAATTTGCGTTAAATTTTTTTTCGAAGTACATCATTTTATAATAAAAAAAAAATTAAGAAATCTATTTTGATTGAAAAAAATTGAAAACATTGAAGAAAATTATTTTCCCCAAAATCTAGTTCTAAAAAATTTAATAATCTTTGTAAAGCAATCAAAGTATTTTGATTTGGATTGGATATTTTATTTAAATAAAAATTTATTTCCACGGTTAATATATTTCAAAATAGAAAATATTTTAATTATTTTGAACATAAGAAGTAAAAATACAGTTCATAGTGTAAAAAGTGTCATAATTTTTCCAAAGGGAAAGTCTCAAATCCTAAAAATATTTCTATTATCAACACAGCAAAAAATTTCATGTTCCAAATAATCGGTTCCAGAACTGTTATTTGGTAATGTTTGTTGGGTATTATTTATACTTTGTGTTTAGAATACTTTGTTCCTACTTTGGGATTTATTTGTATTTTGAAGTTGTTATTTTTGGAAACTTCATTCGAAGAAAATTTTCTAAGATGGGCACCCCTTTGTGTGATTTTTAATAAATTTCTTTTTTAAACTTTTGTATAAATCTCGTGTATTTTTTTCCACTTATTTAATTAATATACAATAAGAAGAACGTATCATATTACCATGCAACCGATTCTACTTAACATTCCAAAATCAATTATTTTTGTTTGAAACTGTCCCGAAAGCACTCGTTTTTACCGTAAAATATATTTAAGAGTCTTTTGAACCAGGAATTGGTTCCACAAAAATTTTCCTGAAAAATAGAAATTTTAACACGGAATATGTTAAACTGACATTTGTCAAGTTGACCCCAGTGTTTTTTGTCAACTTGACCCTACGTATATGGAACATTCTCCCATAAGACCTTTAAGTTATCAGTTATTAAGTGTTCATATCCGAATTCTTTTGATGTTAATGCCTTTTAATTACAACCCCATGATATTTAGTTGTCCAAACCAAATAAAGTACAAAAAACGAATTGGAAACAAAACACAAATTCGATAATATCAAACTTTAGCTTGGTTTTTAAAACAAAAAAGTCGGTTTTTTTTTAAATTTCGTCGATTGCCGGGCAAATTATAGTTCTTTTTGGTCTAAAAATGTATTTTTAGTCAAATCGGACAAAATTAACCCGTGCCTCTGGGTGGTTAAAGATTTGGCCCAAAAAAAAATTTGCCATACAAACAAAATTTTTTTTGTCGACTTTTTAATTTATTTTTTAATTATTACTTTACTTGATTAGCTTAATAATACTAAAAATTTAATTTTGGTGGGATAACCCCTTCTGCTTCAAAATTGGCTTCGAAAAAAAAAAAACATTATGGCCGTTGGGGTCCTACTCTACGATTTTTTTTTAATTTTGACTTGAAAAGATTTTAGCTAAGATGTATCCACAAAAAAATATTATTCCTATCTGTGACATCTTTTTCGTGTTCTTAAATGTATAAAAAAATCATGCGTTTTTACACTTTTTTGAAATTTTATGTATTGTAAAAAGAAAAATAACTTTCGGCAAATTATCGTTGATTTTGGTGTAAAAGCTATATGTTTAAATTTTTAGCCAAATCAAAAAAAAAAATTTTTTAGGGCCAAACTTTAACACTTCAGCAGCACAGGTTAAAATTGTCCGATTTGGCTAAAAACTTAAATATAGAGTTCTTACCAGACATGTGCACGGATGGTGTTAAAATGCGTTTAGAGACATTCTAAAAAATTTAGAATGTGGTCAATATTCTATTCTTATCGTTCAAAACGAATGAGTTTTTCATTCTATGCTCACAGTGCAAGAGAAAGCTACACACACTAGTGTAACGACATTCGTAACACGAATGAACCAATTAGGGAGTACACAGACAGCCAATGATTTGAAAATACTGTACTCTGAAGCATGTAAATAGAATGATTTTTATAAAAAAAAAAAAAATTGTTTGGCTATTTGGGGGAATTCTTTTATAAAAAAAATACATGTATGTATGTACACACAGAAAACGGATTCGTTGTGCCAACCAAATTTAGAACCAACCAAATTTTTGTAGTCCAGTCAACTATCACTTTTATCAGTTGTGATTACTAATAATTCCGATTCAGTCAATTGGTATATTTATCGAATTTCATTAAGAGCAACTTAATATATCTGTTGAAGCAACGAAAAATTATAAGAACAAAATGGTTGTTGTGAACGATATAATACTTAGCACGACAACTAAAATATTTTATTAAGGGGTCCTTCAACCGTAAAATAAAAAGATAGAAATAATGTTTTTTTTTGTAATATATTTATTGAAATAAGTTAATTTTACAAGAAGATATACATAATTTAATATTTAATAAAATTTTTAAGAATAATTTTTTTTTTTATAAAAAAATCTCAGAATGTAAGAAAAAGGTCTCTGCACTTGAGACTTTTTCTATAGAAAATATGTCTCAGAATCTGAGACTTTTTCTATATAAAATACGTCCCAGAATCTGAGACTTTTTTAAGAAAAAAATTTCTAAACCTAAGACTTTTTGTATAGAATCTGATAATTTTTCTGTAGCAAAAAAGCATTATAATCTAAAACTTTTTATATAAAAAAATGTCTTAGAATCTAACAGTCTCAGATTCTGAGACCTTTTTTCTACAGAATAAGTCTCAGATTCGGAAACACTTTTTCTGCAGAAAAAGTCTCAGATTCTGAGATATTTTTTCTACAACAAAAGTCTCAGATAACGAGACATTTTTTCTACCGAAAAAGTCTCAGAATCTGAGACATTTTTTCTACAGAAAAAGTCTCAGATTCTGAGACATTTTTGCTATAGAAAAAGTCTCAGATTCTGAGACATTTTTTCTATAGAAAAAGTCTCAAATTCTGAGACATTTTTTCTATAGAAAAAGTCTCAGATTCTGAGACATTTTTTCTATAGAAAAAGTCTCAGATTCTGAGACATTTTTTCTATAGAAAAAGTCTCAGATTCTGAGACATTTTTTCTATAGAAAAAGTCTCAGGTTCTGAGACATTTTTTCTATAGAAAAAGTCTCAGATTCTGAGACACATTTTCTATAGAAAAAGTCTCAGATTTTGAGAAATTTTTTTCTCAGATTCTGAGACATTTTTTCTATAGAAAAAGTCTCAGATTCTGAGATATTTTTTCTATAAAAGTCTCAGATTCTGAAACATTTTTTCTATAGAAAAGCCTCAGATTCTGATATATTTTTTCTATAGAAAAGTCTCATATTCTGAAACATATTTTCTGTAGAAAAAGTCTCAGATTCTGAGAAATTTTTTTTTTAAAAAGTCTCATATTCTGAATCATTTTTTCTATAAAATTTTTCCTTTAGAAAAAGTCTCAGATTCTGAGACATTTTTTCTATAGAAAAAGTCGCAGATTCTGAGACATTTTTTCTATAGAAAAAGTCTCAGATTCTGAGATATTTTTTCTATAGAAAAAGTCTCAGGTTCTGAAACATTTTTTCTATAATAAAAGTCCCAGACTCTGAGTCATTTTTTCTATAGAAAAAGTCTCACATTCAGAGACATTTTTTCCATAGAAAAAGTCTAGATTCTTAGACATTTTTTCGATAGATTATAGATTCTGAGACAATTTTTCTATCGAAAAAGTTTCAGATTCTGAGACAATTTTTCTATAGAAAAAGTTTCAGATTCTGACACATTTTTTCTATAGAAAAAGTCTCAGATTCTGAGAAATTTTTTCTATAGAAAAAGTCTCATATTCTAAAACATTTTTTCTATAGAAAAAGTCCCAGACTCTGAGTCATTTTTTCTATAGAAAAAGTCTCACATTCAGAGACATTTTTTCGATAGAAAAAGTCTAGATTCTTAGACAGTTTTTCGATAGAAAAAGTTTCAGATTCTGAGACAATTTTTCGATAGAAAAAGTTTCAGATTCTGAGACAATTTTTCTATAGAAAAAGTCTCAGATTCTGAGACAATTTTTCTATAGAAAAAGTCTCAGATTCTGAGACAATTTTTCTATAGAAAAAGTCTCAGATTCTGAGACAATTTTTCTATAGAAAAAGTCTCAGATTCTGAGACAATTTTTCTATAGAAAAAGTCTCAGATTCTGAGACAATTTTTCTATAGAAAAAGTCTCAGATTCTGAGACAATTTTTCTATAGAAAAAGTCTCAGATTCTGAGACAATTTTTCTATAGAAAAAGTCTCAGATTCTGAGACAATTTTTCTATAGAAAAAGTCTCAGATTCTGAGACAATTTTTCTATAGAAAAAGTCTCAGATTCTGAGACAATTTTTCTATAGAAAAAGTCTCAGATTCTGAGACAATTTTTCTATAGAAAAAGTCTCAGATTCTGAGACAATTTTTCTATAGAAAAAGTCTCAGATTCTGAGACAATTTTTCTATAGAAAAAGTCTCAGATTCTGAGACAATTTTTCTATAGAAAAAGTCTCAGATTCTGAGACAATTTTTCTATAGAAAAAGTCTCAGATTCTGAGACAATTTTTCTATAGAAAAAGTCTCAGATTCTGAGACAATTTTTCTATAGAAAAAGTCTCAGATTCTGAGACAATTTTTCTATAGAAAAAGTCTCAGATTCTGAGACAATTTTTCTATAGAAAAAGTCTCAGATTCTGAGACAATTTTTCTATAGAAAATGTCTCAGATTCTGAGACAATTTTTCTATAGAAAATGTCTCAGATTCTGAGACAATTTTTCTATAGAAAATGTCTCAGATTCTGAGACAATTTTTCTATAGAAAATGTCTCAGATTCTGAGACAATTTTTCTATAGAAAATGTCTCAGATTCTGAGACAATTTTTCTATAGAAAAAGTCTCAGATTCTGAGACAATTTTTCTATAGAAAAAGTCTCAGATTCTGAGACAATTTTTCTATAGAAAAAGTCTCAGATTCTGAGACAATTTTTCTATAGAAAAAGTCTCAGATTCTGAGACAATTTTTCTATAGAAAAAGTCTCAGATTCTGAGACAATTTTTCTATAGAAAAAGTCTCAGATTCTGAGACAATTTTTCTATAGAAAAAGTCTCAGATTCTGAGACAATTTTTCTATAGAAAAAGTCTCAGATTCTGAGACAATTTTTCTATAGAAAAAGTCTCAGATTCTGAGACAATTTTTCTATAGAAAAAGTCTCAGATTCTGAGACAATTTTTCTATAGAAAAAGTCTCAGATTCTGAGACAATTTTTCTATAGAAAAAGTCTCAGATTCTGAGACAATTTTTCTATAGAAAAAGTCTCAGATTCTGAGACAATTTTTCTATAGAAAAAGTCTCAGATTCTGAGACAATTTTTCTATAGAAAAAGTCTCAGATTCTGAGACAATTTTTCTATAGAAAAAGTCTCAGATTCTGAGACAATTTTTCTATTTTTCTCAGAATCTGAGACAATTTTTCTATTTTTCTCAGAATCTGAGACAATTTTTCTATAGAAAAAGTCTCAGATTCTGAGACAATTTTTCTATAGAAAAGTCTCAGATTCTGAGACAATTTTTCTATAGAAAAAGTCTCAGATTCTGAGACAATTTTTCTATAGAAAAAGTCTCAGATTCTGAGACAATTTTTCTATAGAAAAAGTCTCAGATTCTGAGACAATTTTTCTATAGAAAAAGTCTCAGATTCTGAGACAATTTTTCTATAGAAAAAGTCTCAGATTCTGAGACAATTTTTCTATAGAAAAAGTCTCAGATTCTGAGACAATTTTTCTATAGAAAAAGTCTCAGATTCTGAGACAATTTTTCTATAGAAAAAGTCTCAGATTCTGAGACAATTTTTCTATAGAAAAAGTCTCAGATTCTGAGACAATTTTTCTATTGAAAAAGTCTCAGATTCTGAGACAATTTTTCTATAGAAAAAGTCTCAGATTCTGAGACAATTTTTCTGTAGAAAAAGTCTCAGATTCTGAGACAATTTTTCTGTAGAAAAAGTCTCAGATTCTGAGACAATTTTTCTATAGAAAAAGTCTCAGATTCTGAGACAATTTTTCTATAGAAAAAGTCTCAGATTCTGAGACAATTTTTCTGTAGAAAAAGTCTCAGATTCTGAGACAATTTTTCTATAGAAAAAGTCTCAGATTCTGAGACAATTTTTCTATAGAAAAAGTCTCAGATTCTGAGACAATTTTTCTATAGAAAAAGTCTCAGATTCTGAGACAATTTTTCTATAGAAAAAGTCTCAGATTCTGAGACAATTTTTCTATAGAAAAAGTCTCAGATTCTGAGACAATTTTTCTATAGAAAAAGTCTCAGAATCTGAGACAATTTTTCTATAGAAAAAGTCTCAGATTCTGAGACAATTTTTCTATAGAAAAAGTCTCAGATTCTGAGACAATTTTTCTATAGAAAAAGTCTCAGATTCTGAGACAATTTTTCTATAGAAAAAGTCTCAGATTCTGAGACAATTTTTCTATAGAAAAAGTCTCAGATTCTGACACATTTTTTCTATAGAAAAAGTCTCAGATTCTTTAACATTTTTTCTATAGAAAAAGTCTCAGATTCTTAGACATTTTTTCTATAAAATGTCTCAGATTCTGAGACATTTTTTCTATAGAAAAAGTCTCAGATTCTGAGACATTTTTTCTATAGAAAAAGTCTCAGATTCTGAGCTATTTTTTCTATAGAAAAAGTATCAGATTCTGAGATATTTCTTCTATAGAAAAAGTCTCAGATTCTGAGACATTTTTTCTACAGAAAAAGTCTTAGATTCTGAGACATTTCTTCTATAGAAAGAGTCTCAGATTCTGAGACATTTCTTCTACAGAAAAAGTCTCAGATTCTGAGACATTTCTTCTTTAGAAAAAGTCTCAGATTCTGAGACTCTTTTTCTGTAGAAAAAGTCTCAGATTCTAAGACATTTTTTCTATACAAAACATCTCAGATTCTGAGATTTTTTTTTTATAGAAAAAGTCTCAGATTCTGAGATATTTTTTCTATAGAAAAAGTCTCAGATTTTTAGACATATTTTCTATAGAAAAAGTCTCATATTCTGAGACATTTTTTCTATAGAAAAAGTCTCAGATTCTTAGACATTTTTTCAATAGAAAATGTCTCTAAGATATTTTTCCTAACAAAAAGTCTCTGATTCTGAGACATTTTATTTTGTATATAGAAAATTCGAATACGACTACACAATTTCTTAAGCAACAGGTTACCTCTAAAATTTCGTCGCAATACAGCTTTTCAATAGAGATTTAAGTTTTCCTTCAAAGTTTGAATGTTGATATTCATCGTATGTTTAGATAAGCATGGATCCAAATTTCTTTTTTGAACTTTAGGTGGTAAGTGTTTTTCTGAAAATGAAAACAATATTTATTAAAAATAGTACACATGTTGTAGGCACAGATTTAAACATACTTACGTTTTGTGGTATATTTTCCTTTTTTTTAACATAAAGAAAATATTTTTTAATAAATATTAGCTGGAAAACTATTTTGTTTTTTGTGACGTTTTAATAATTTAACTGAGTTTTTGTATAAGCAATATACAATTAGTGGCAGTAACTTTTATACAAAATTAAAAAATGGTTGTGTTTACCAATACTTAATAGTTCTTAGATAGTATTTCATTAAAATTTTTAATTTCAAATGTATTTTGAATTTTTAAAAATTTGAAACAGTTTATACCAAGTATCAGTTGCTGTAACAGATTTTTAATATAACTGAACTAATATTCTGTGCTTTTTATAAAAAATTTATTGCATTGAAAAACAAAATATAAATATATAGTTCGGAATACTATGAACGTTTTTGAAGTAATATTTTTTTTCAAATTGATAAATGCAACCAATATTTTTTTAAAATGTGATTGTTTATTGGTAATTTGTTCAGATATTTAGTTTAAAATTTATTTTTTAAATCATGATAATTGAATTTAAGTTGTTGTAACTAAAACTTATATTCTGAAACCAAATTTAAGGAGTTTCAACTGAGTTCCAAATAATTTTTTCCCTGTGTGTATGTATGCAAGTGCGAATTAAAATAAACTTTTTGTTATGTAGAATAAATGAAGAGGTAAATAAAAAATAATTATGGGGAAAATTAATATATTAATAAGAGTGGATAAAAAAATTTTAATACATAAAAATAAATATTAGGGTGGATTAAAAAATTATTTTTCAATTTCGAAAAATAATGTTCAATGCACAGAGAAAAATAAATTTCCAACTGAATTTTTCAGTTGTATCAACTCAACATTCGGTTGCTGCTATTGCATTTCGCTGTTGCAAACGAATTATTAAGTTGTTTCGATTAAAATACAGTTGTATCAACAAAATTCAGTTGTAACTACAGATACTCAGTTGTCACAATCGTTAAACAAAAGTATCAACATAATTTTTGTTGCAACAACCGAATTTCAGTTGGAAATTAGCAAATTTGTTTTCTCTGTGTGGGGTAAAAGAAATGTTTTGCTTTATGGCAGAAATGTTAGTACCTATAATGATGAAATATGTAGTGGTGACCAAATACAATTTTTTTCACAAAATTTTCAACTATTCTGCTAATACCGAAGACGATTTTTTTTAATTAGTTTTTTTGAGAACAAACAAATTTATGTATCAAAAGTTTGTCTATTTTTTGTATGTGCATTAGGGTGGAGCAAATTATGCTTTTTTCGAATTTCGAAAACGTCGGTGAAAAAAAAATAATATATTTTTTTTTTCAAAATATTAACCGTAAACTAGCGTAGAGAGATTTTCGTTATATGAGAACAGACCGTGATTTTTTATTTGATTTTGATCACTACGCTACGTAAGGGGACAGTTACGGGTAGCTAACCCAGCCTTTAGTTTTTACTCGGACATTACTGAAATGTGTTTTTATGGTAACCATTTTTTTTTTCTGTAAAGATTTTTTTTTTCTGTAAAGAAATTAAAAAAAAATTTCTTTAAAAACAACTTATTTTTTTAAAATTAATTTCAAATTGCATTACAGGCCAAATTAAATAAAACGACAAATAAAAATAACTGAGCCAACATGATGTTATATTTTCAGCAGCGACGTATCCAGGAATTTGAAAAGGGGGGGGCCCAACTCAAATTTTTTTTAATCACAATGTAATAATACTATTTTCTAGGACAACCCCCTCCCCTGTCCAAAAAAAAATCTAGAAATTACAGCAATTTTTTATACCAACAACATAAAAAATGCCTCAGAATTTGTGAATTTTTCTAGAGAAGAATGCCTCAGACTATATTTTTAAACTTCAAAATTTGAAACATCTCAGAATCTGAGAACATTTTTATAAAAAAATGTCTTAGAATTTGAGAATTTTTCTATTGTAAAATATGCCTCAGAATCGGAGATTTTTTTATAAACAAATTTATCAGAGTATGAGAACTTTGCTACCCGTGTAAAAAAGGTTAGATATAATTGGATAAAATTGGATCCAATATGATCAGAGTATATCTTTTCAGATCAAATATCAGATCAAATTATATGTGATGAGATCTGCTTCATATGTGATTATATAAAACGATATCTCATATTTTATATGATTACATGTAATTATATATAACGATATCTCATATAATATATGATAACATGTTATTATATATGACGATATCTCATATAATTACATCTTCATTTTGCTTAAGAAAAAACGAACATCCCTAATATTAAAAATAATTTATTTTAGATTGCACAATTACAAATATGTATGTTTGTGTTTTAAAAATAGCGAAAAGTAAAAACAAAGACTTTAAAAAATCAAACGAAATATAACAAAATTTAAAACTTCAAAACAAAATTCAAAATAAAAACTTCAAAAAATTTAATTATTAAAATTTCAAAACATTCAACAATTTAGTAAATTTGCAATAAAAGCCGAAAGAACGCTGCAAAAAGGTAAAATAAATAAAATTAGTTTGCAGAATGTACCTAAATGACATATTTTTTTATATTTTCAGCGTTTTGATTCTGGAATACAACGTGAAAGCAATTTTGGAACATTTTTTCATTAAAAAAAGGCCATCCATAAAAATGTCAACCATTACTTTTTCTATGGATAGGTATTCACGGTGATAATAGTTATGATTTCAAATATCAACATAGCGTTTGCTATTTATGTATATTCAACGAGATAAACGGTTTTCAGTAGGCAAATCGCATCTTTGAAGTATCAAGCATATAAAGTCAAGCTTTTACCACATACAAATCAAGAAGAGCGGATACTTGTTTGTAGATTGGATGTATGATGTGCACACTGAACATTTTGCGTTCAGCAAATAATGTAAGTGCGTAAATATGTAAGTGCGCAAATATTGTAAGTGAGCAAATAATGATAATTTAATAAATGATTAATTTCTAATTTAAGTAATTAAACGGTGCATTTTTATTTTCAAATTATTATTTTATAAATAAGTAATAATATACATTCAGATATGGTATTAGATATGTTCAGATCCAATTTGATCGACTCAAATTACGGATCTGAGCTCATATCTGTTGGATCATATATGATCATATCAAAATTTTTTACTCGGGTATAGAAAATATTCTGAAAATATTTTATACAAAAAATTTTTCAAAATCTTTGAAATTTTCTATTGCAAAAATGTCTTTAAATCCTTATATTCTGAGGTAATTTTTCTAAAAAAAACCGTTCCTAGAAACAATATGTAACCTAAAAGTAAAAAGGTTTTAAATATGTACTATTTGTGATAAATTTGAAATTTAAATTATATAAACCAGAAGATTTGGGACTCCTGATTCCAAATTATCTTACCAAATATTTTAATCGTTTAACATTTTTCTGATATTGGGGTTTGAAAATTCGAAACCGCTAATTTAGGCTCGGTTCTACTGCTACGTTTTCGTAAGTTAGCGCGTTCCATTTTCGAGATATTCACTCTCACGTAAGAGCCATTTTAAAGGACTTGATTTCAAATCTGCCATTTAAATATTTGTAGAACATTTCGTTATCGAGATATTTGAACTTGAAAATTAATTAATTCTTTAGCGCTTTTTACGGCTCTACTGTTACAAATTATTGCCTTGGCGTAACATTTAAGGACTGAATTTTTATAAAATGGAAATCTAGATTCAAAATACAATATAAACATTTAACTTTATTTATTTACATACAAAATAATAAAAGTTTTTTTTTATTTTTTGCCAGTTTTAATGTTGTCCTAAGTCATTATTAAATTTTCAAAACTGCGGTTTTTCAATTCAAACCTTATTTTTAAACAAGTAGAAAAGTTAAATTCGACTTGGCCGAATCTATGAATACCCTCCACAATGCCCATTTTAAGTGATAATAAATTTTCTAACGTGAAAAAAAATAACAGTTTTGATTAGAAATTTTTTATTTTGTTTAAAAAAAATTTTTTTTAGTAATTTTTGAAAAAAAAAAATAATTTACTAATTTTTTTTTTTTTGAGTGTAAAATTTTTTTCGAGTGTATTTTTTTTTTTTTGTTTTGGTATAAAAATATTTTTGAGTGACAAAAATATGTTGTAAAATATTTTTGTGACTTACCAATGTTTTTAAAACAGGTTTAACGGGTTTTCAACACGTGAATTTTAGGTGAAGCTAATCTGAAATTCACGGTTTTGCTAATAACTTTTGAACCACTGGACCGATGTGGATGAAATTCAATACAAACGAGGCTGGAGGAACGCAAAAAATATATGCCAAGCTTCATCATCGAAATCATTTCGAAAGTTATAACACTGTACGACACGATTTTGCACCCATGATCGGTACCAAAAAATTCTGAAAATAGAGGTAAAAAAAAGATACCCGTGTCTCCCAGTTTTTATACCCTCCACTCTGGTGATAGAGGGTATATATAAGTTTGTCATTCCGTATGTAACACATTGAAATATTGGTTTAGGACCCCATAAAGTATATATATTCATGATCCTTGATCGATTTTAAGTCGATCTAACGATGTCCGTCTGTCTGTCTGTCTGTCCGTCCGTCTGTCTGTCTGTCTGTTGAAATCACGTTTTTGGCAATAATCCGGAACCGATTTTAACGCTTGGGGTACCAAAAGTTGCGGAATTTATCCAGGCAAAAACTAGTGCATTTTTTTTTGAAATCGGTTAAGTACTTTAAAAGTTATGAGTGAATTACTGAAAAAACTCTTAGTGATTTTCATCATAACCCTAAATTAATTCATATTTTGTGTAGATACATACATAACAAAGAATACGGAAATGAAAAAAAAACGGAGAAAAAGAAAAAAATGTTTACAAAAAAACTTTAAAATATGTAAAACAAAATCTTAATTTAATTAAAAAAAAGTTCGTTAAGTAATAATAAAAAAATTAATTGTTATTTTTATGTACAAAGCATGTGTGTGTGTCCGTTTTTTTGCTTCGTCATATTAACGGGGTTGCCAGACTTTTTTTGGCTTTGTCGCAAACTCGGATGTAAAATATCGCCAAAATTCAATTTTGTTCAGATTTCTTAAAAAAAAAATATTTTTATTTAAAAAAAATAAATTTTGTTAAATAATAAAAGACAGAAATAAACTTTATGGCAAAAATCGTCCAAATCCGGAAAATCTATATATATAAAAGAGTAATGTGACTGACTGACATACTCATTCATCATCGCCCAGCCCAAACCGCTAAAGTTAGAAACTTGAAATTTGGACTGTAGGTTGACGTCCCGGAATAAAGATCCACTAAGGCTGGATTTTTGCCAATGGTAAGGGGGTAAAAAGGGTAAAAAACTGTACTTTTGGTACTTTTTAAATCTCCCGATATAATGGTCATAGAAACTTGAAATTTGGACTGTATGTTACCCTCCCGCAATATAGATCCACTATGGCTGGAGTTTTGCCAATGGTAAGGGGGTAAAAAGGGTAAAAAACTGTACTTTTGGTACTTTTTAAATCTCCTGATATAATGATCATAGAGACTTGAAATTTGGACTGTATGTTCACCTCCCGGAATATAGATCCATTAAGGCTGGATTTTTGCCAGTGTTGATTCTAAGGGGGTCAAAAGGGTAAAAAAAATACTTTTGGTGCTTTTAATATCTCCTGAAATAATGGTCATAGAAACTTGAAATTTGGACAGTATGTTCACATCCTAGAATATATGTAGATCCAGTAAGGCTGGATTATTGCCAATGTTGATTCTAAGAGGGTAAAAAGGGGAAAAATCTGTACTTTTGGTACCTTTTATATTTCCTTAAAAAATTGTCACATAGACTTGAAATTGGGACTGTATGTTCACCTCCCGGAATATAGATCCCCTAAGGCTGGGTTTTTGCCAATGATGTTTCTAATAGGGTAAAAAGGGTAAACATATGTACTTTTGTTACATTTTATATTTCCTTAAATAATGGTACTAGAAAATTGAAATTTGCAATGTCGGTTTACCTTCCGGAAAAAAGATTCACTAAGGCTCGGGTTTTGTCAGTGTTGATTCTACGGGGGTAAAATGGGTAAAATAGTACTTTTGGTACTTTTTTTTTATTTACTGAAATAATGGTTATTCAAACCTGAAATTTAGAATGTAGGATCCTTTAGTGAAATAAAACATTTTGGAACAAGTACTTTCTGAAAATTCAGTACCGTTTTCAAAAAGTACCTTTTATAAAAGGTTCCTTTATAAAAAGTACTTTTTATAAAAAGAACCTTTTATGAAAAATACCTTTTATAAAAAGTACCTTTTATAAAAAGTGCCTTTGATACAAAGTACCTTTTATAAAAAGTACCTTTTATAAAAAGTACCTTTTATAAAAAGTACCTTTAATAAAATGTATCTTTTATAGAAAGTACCTTTTATTAAAAGTACCTTTTATAAAAAGTACCTTTTATAAAAAGTACCTTTTAAAAAAAGTACCTTTTAAAAAAAGTACCTTTTATAAAAAGTACCTTTTATAAAAAGTACCTTTTATAAAAAGTACCTTTTATAAAAAGTACCTTTTATAAAAAGTTCCTTTTATAAAAAGTACCTTTTATAAAAAGTACCTTTTATAAAAAGTAGCTTTTAAAAAAGTAGCTTTTAAAAAAAGTAGCTTTTAAAAAAAGTACCTTTTATAAAAAGTACATTTTATTAAAAGTACCTTTTATAAAAAGTACCTTTTATAAAAAGTACCTTTTATAAAAAGTACCTTTTATAAAAAGTACCTTTTATAAAAAGTACCTTTTATAAAAAGTACCTTTTATAGAAAGTACCTTTTATAAAATTACTTTTTATAAAAAGTACCATTTATAAAAGTACCTTTCTATAATAAGTACCTTTTATAAAAAGTACCTTTTTTTATAAAAAGTACCTTTTTTTATAAAAAGTACATTTTTTTATAAAAAGTACCTTTTTTTATAAAAAGTACCTTTTATAAAAAGTACTTTTTATAAAAAGTACCTCTCATAAAAAGTACCTTATATAAAAAGTACCTTTTATAAAAAGTACCTTTCATTAAAAGTACCTTTTATTAAAAGTACCGAAAGTACACTTTTTGGTACTTTTTTATTTCTTGAGGTATAAATAAAACAAACTTTTTTGTTTTTAAATTATTACATTGGTGGAGGGTATTTAAAGATTCGGCACAGCCGAATATAGCTTTCTTACTTGTTCTAGATCAATTCGTTTTCGCGTTTTATTAGCAAATCAATATTTTGTATATATTCGAGTTTTAATCACTTGGGGAAGTGAGGATTACGCGCGCAACAGTTAATCGTGATGGCTTAAATTAAGCTGAAATACTTGCAAATAGTATCAGATAAAATGTGCGAAACATGAGGAAAATCGGTCCATGGGTTTAAAAGTTATGAAGAAATTTCTCAAATTTGGACGATTTTTCACATGTTTTTATACCCTCTTTTAAATGATAGAGGGTTAAAAATACGGTAACTTTTGAAAGACAGTTTGGATGCTCCTCAAGTTTGGCATATATATTTGTTATTTCCCTGGTCAGGTTGGTATTGAATTTCGAGAAAATCGATCAAGTGTTTCAGAAGTTATGATCAAAACCGAAAATTTCGAATAGAAATCATCTTGAATTCCCTCTTTCAAAAAAATTTAAATGCTCTTTAAAAAATATAGCTATGCCACAAAAATATATTACAAAGTAATTTTATCGCTTGAAAAAAAAATACACTCAAAAAAATTTTACACGCAAAAGAAAGTACACTCAAAAAAATTTTACACTCAAACTTTTTTGGCCATCCAAATTGTCCATGATGGCAACAAAAATAAGATCTGTGCATTGCAAAAAGATGTTTAAAACTTTCCCAGAGTTGCCACAATTTTCTTTAGAATTGCCACTAACAAACAACCAGAACAGTTAAAAACGACTTGGCCGAATTCATGCATACCCTCCATTAGCCCCTTTTAAGTGATAGTAATTTTTCTAACGTGAAAACTAAATTATTTAGATTAAAAAACTCTTTTTTATAGTTTTTGTAAAAAAAAAAATTTGGGAGTTATATATTTTTTTTGAGTGTAAATTTTTTTTGAGTGTAAAATTTTTTTAAGTGTAATATTTTTTTATACCCTCCACTCTAGTGATAGAGGGTATATATAAGTTTGTCATTCTGTTTGTAACTCATCGAAATATCGATCTGGGACCCCATAAAGTATATATATTCATGATACCCGATCGATTTTAATACATTCTAGCGATGTCCGTCTGTCCGTCTGTCCGTCTGTCCGTCTGTCCGTCTGTCCGTCTGTCTGTCTGTCTGTCTGTCTGTCTGTGGAAAATGCTGTCGCGGACAAAATATTGCACAGAGATGACTGAAACTTAACATATTTATTGGAAGTTCTCCCGAGAAGTTTGGTATTGCATTTGAGCGATATCGGTTCAGCGGTTCAAAAGTTATGAACGAAAATGTAAGCACACCTCAAAAATTTCAGTACATTCAACATAACCTAAAAATACAAAATGCTTTAATTCAGCTTTTGGTTGGCATATGTGAACATAATTGAACACCAAATGGTATTTAAACAAGTACGAACACAAAAAAAGAAAAAAATCGCGGATTTTTTTTATCAAAATTTTTTTTTCGCGAAAATTTTTTTTTCGCGAAAATTTTTTTTTTCAAAAGTAATTTCCTTTTAAATAAAGTTTTTTTCAATAATCTTTTTGAAATTGTGGAGTGTATCATTACATTCAGCAAGGCCGAATTTAACTTTTTTACTTGGTTTAGATTGTAAACATTTTTTTTAGCGATAAAATAACTTTGTAAAATATATTTGTGGCATACCAATATTTTAAAAGAGCATTTAGGGTTTTTTTAACGAGGGAGTTCAAGATAAAACCACGGTTTTGATCATAAGTTCGAAAACACTGGATCGATTTTATCGAAATTCAATACCAATCTGGCCAGGTAAATAACAAATATATGTGCCAAACTTTAGGAGCATCCAAATTTTCTTTCAAAAGTTAGAGTATTTTGAACCCTATATCACTAAATAGAATGTATAAAAACATGTAAAAAAAAATCTAAATTTGAGATATTTCTTCAAAACTTTTCTAATAATCTTTCACATGTTTTGCAAATTTTATCTGACACTATTTACAAGTATTTTAGAAAATTTTAAGCAATCACGATTAACTGATGCGGGTGTAATCCTCACTTCCCCAAGTGATTGAAACTCTAATATATACAAAATATTGATTTGCTAATAAAACGCGAAAACGAATTGATCTAGAAAAACTGGGAGACACGGGTATCTTTTTTTTACCTCTATTTACAGAATTTTTTGGTCCCGACCATGGGTGCAACCAAAAATTGAATTTTGTCGTACAGTGTAATGCTTTTTATCTCAAAAATTCACTAAAAACCCTTGCCGAAATTCAGTCTTTTGCTCATAACTTTTAAACCACTGGACCGATTTCGCTGGATTGCAATACCAACCTGACCAGGTAAATGCCCAACATATATGCCAAACTTCAGGAGCCTCCGTTAAGTCTTTCAAAAGTTAGCGTGTTTTCAACAGACAGACAGACAGACAGACGGACAGACGGACGGACGGACGGACGGACGGACGGACGGACATTGCTAGACCGTCTTAAAATCGATCGAGGATCATGAATATATATATTTTATGGGGTCCTAGACCAATATTTCGAGGTGTTACAAACGGAATGACAAACTTATATATACCCTCTATCACTAGAGTGGAGGGTATAAAAAGTGCTAGATTGACAATTAAAAATTAATATGAAAAGTTTTATTTAGAAAAAAAATTTTCAACATCTTAGAATTTTTTATAGAAATAATGTGCTCGATTCTCGAATACGATTTCACCATTCACCTAATGGCGAGCACAATATCTCAGAATCTGAGACTTTTGATGTAGAAAAAGTGACTTAGATCCTTAAGAAAACTGTTCTCATGATCCTGATGCATAATTTTCATTAAATAAAACCAATATAATGTGTTTTCGATACATATTTTACAGATATTTCGATATAAATGACTTTTAAAAAACGAAAATTTACTCAAAATCAAGAGTTTTTATAAAAGAATATCGTGAACCTATATTCAAAATATCCCAACTCAAATTTTACCGAAATAAGTTTCCGATGGCAAATAGCTCCCCTATGCAATACCCATCTGTGGTAAAAATTTTAGAGCAAAAAAACAATTTTTTGTCGTTTTACATCCATTTTTGTTATTCTGCTATCTAAAAGTATATATTTTTTTGGTGAAAATAAATGCCAACTTCAATTGTAAATTTCCAAAAAAAATTTAAAAAAAAACATATCTTATTGCATTTGCCATGCTTAACACGAATCTGGTAAAGATTTTGATATCTAATGGTTAGTTTTCGAGACATTGCCATTTTGAAAATACCGGTAAATAGTGTTTGCAAAAAAAAATTGCTTATATATTTATATGTAACTTTTAAACTATTTATCAGATTGAAACATTATGAGTGGGGCAAATATAGACAATGATATAAGCTTTCAAAATAGCTAGTTTGGAGTGACCCTAATACAATACAGGCTGAGTTACAGAGTGCCAAAGTTGACCACCCTGAGATTAAAAGGCTTTCGGAGCTAGTTACTTTTAAAAATATGCAAAGATTTTTAACTTTTTTTAGTTTTTTTAATTACCGTACTGAGGATAACAAAATCAAAAAAAATAAATAAAAAATTAATAAAAATTTTTGAAAAAAAAAATTATTTTTATTTTCCGACAAAATATGCCAACTCTAAAAAAATATTTGTTTTTTGATATAGCAATAAATGCCATCTCTGTAAAATACGCAAACAAGTGCAAAATATTAAATGTTTGGCATAGGTAAAAATTATTTAGAATATTTAAACCATTCTATGGAAGGTACATTGTTTATTTTTGCAATAATATGCGAAATAACAAGTTTTTTAGCTCTTCTGAAAAGTAAGCTGTTTAGAGTTGGCATTTATTGAATATAGTTCGACGATATGTAAAACTTTTCTTCAAAAACCAAAATATTTACAATACTAAAAAAACTTATGTTTGTTACTTGTATCATGTGTTGAAGTTTTTAAATTTTTTAAAATTTTCCAATCCAAAAGGGGGGGGGGGGGCCCAGGGGCCATGATTTTCAGCACAAAACGAATTAAAAATATTCTTTGCAAAACAAGAAATAATAAAATAATTTTTTGCAAAACAAGAAAAAAAATTTTAGAGACAAAAACAAATTTTTACAGACAAAAAAAAAATTGTTTACCATAAAAACACTTTTTAAGTAATGTCCGAATATTAAATAATTTAAGAAAAAATAACATATTTTTTTACTTTGTTCGGAACTTTTCGATTTTGAAGCCAAGGCCATTGTCCCACACGATCAATATTTTAATGTGTTAATGTCAACCATAAAAGGCAACTTTACCGACCCGACGTTTTCGAAATAGATCTAATTAGCTCCACCCTAATATATATATATATGAACGTTTTTCACCACGCTACTATTTAATCTTTTTTACATATATTTCTCTTCACCCTAACATATTTGCAATTTAAAAAATTTTAAAGCGGTACTTATTGTTGTTGGGAATAATGTTGATTCTCTTACTTTTAGCTAAAAATAAAAAAAAAAACACAATGTTTATGATTTGTTTCAACGACACCGTAAGATTGTGCGTGTACGAGCAAGACTAAAGAAATGAAACTGCATAATTTGCATATTTTTCTTATACATAAATACATACATATGTGCATCCTAATACATTTTTTCACAAAACATAATTTACTGGGGGGCCCCTGTAGGCTAGTTGGTAGCGTGCTAGCCTATAAAACAGGAGGTCGTGGGTTCGATTCCCACTAAAACCCTTGGTCGATTTCGCTACAACGAGACGACGGTCATTGTTACCAGTTCTCGGTTAGGTTTAAATTATTAAAAATGATTTGTAATTAAAAATTGGAAAAATAAATATATTATTATTATTATTAATTTACTTTTTCATCAAAACGTTTTTTTACTACCCCCATATTTTTAATAAGTTTTCCAACAATTTTTTTTTTTTAAATATTTTTTTACAAAAACATTGTAAGCGATCAGTGTATGTTAAAAATATTCTAGAACACGGTGTAATTTTTATAACCTCTACTATGTTTGTTATTCTAAAAACGAACGTTTGTTTCATTCTAATCGTTCAAACACAACATTTTTTGTGTTCGTTTAAACAAGCAGAGCAAATTTTTTAATTTGTTGTATAGCATCATAGTAAACATTCTCATTCCCAAACACTGTACTCTAAAAGTAGTGTACTCTAGGGTGGCTCGTTTTTGGACTTTTCTCTCTGATCAAATTCTAATACCCGCCAAAAGTGTCGGTCCCCTAAGGGTAACTCACGTGCAAAATATCACTCCGATCGGAGTTTATCTTCTGTCTCCACTTTGAGCCTCAAAATTGGGGTTTTTGGAAAAAAGGACTTTTTTGAAAGAAAAAAAAAGAATTTAACTTTTTTTATTAAAATAATGAAAAAAAATTTTTTGTATATTATTTGATCATAAATACTCAAATATGAAATATAAAGATTTTACGGTATCATTAACCCGTTCAAACTTGATACCAAAAAAAAGGCATGATTTTGGGGGCGTTCTCAAAACACATTTTTTCAAAATTTGAAAATTTTATTAAAAAAAAATTTTAAATATACCATTTTTTCTTTCTGAATTGATTAAGAACACCTTGGAGAAGAAAAATGTGAAATATGGTGGATATCCGTCGAGCCACTTTTTGGAAATCGCGGGGGGAAGTTAGCGGATTTCAAGGAAATTTTGGTTTTATCAATAATTTGGATTAATAAAATCTTATAAATTTCATTTTTGGGCAAATTAACTGTTTTTTGGTGTCGTAGCATTCTATTAGATAACTTTAAGTCTGTCATGAAATCTTACCGATCTAGGACGTCTTTAACCCACATTGGCTGGGGGTCAAAAATTACCCCCAAAAGAAAGTTGAAGTTTAGAGCTTAAATTTTGTGCTATAAACAAGTATAAAACGGCTTTTGTGTGTTTTACCTCAACTATTATATCATATTTATATATTATCTTTAAAAAAATCGTTAACCCTTCTTTGTAGGGGGTCAAAAATGACCCATTCAATAAAAAATATAAATTTTGTTGATATCAAAAAATTCAAGCACTATGCCGAAAAGTTTTTGCCGGGGTCACTTTTGACCCCTGGCCAATGTGGGTTAAAGATATCTTAAACAGGTGAAATTTCAGGGCTGATTTAAAGTTGTCTAATAGACTGCCACAAATTAATTTTCTGTAAAAAATATATACTTTTTATTGAATGGGCCATTTTTGACCCCCTACAAAGAAGGGTTAACAATTTTTTTAAAGATAATATATTAATACGAAATAATAGTTAGGGTAGAAAACACAAAAGCCGTTTTATACTTGTTAATAGCACAAAATTTAAGCTCTAAACTTCAAATTTCCTGCGGGGGTCATTTTTGACCCCCCGCCAATGTGGGTTAAAGACGTCCTAGATCGGTAAGATTTTATGACAGACTTAAAGTTATCTAATTGAATGCCACGACACCAAAAAACAGTTAATTTGCCCAAAAATGAAATTTATAAGATTTTATTAATCCAAATTATTGATAAAACCAACATTTCCTTGAAATCCGCTAACTTCCCCCCGCGATTCCCAAAAAGTGGCTCGACGGATAACCGCCATATTTCACATTTTTCTTCTCCAAAGTGTTCTTAATGAATTCAGAAATAAAAAATGGTATATTTAAAATTTTTTTTTAATAAAATTTTCAAATTTTGAAAAAAGGTGTTTTGAGAACGCCCCCAAAATCATGCCATTTTTTTGGTAGCAAGTTTGAACGGGTTAATGATACCGTAAAATCTTTAAATTTCATATTTAAGTATTTATGATCAAATATTATACAAAAAAATTTTTTTCATTATTTTAATAAAAAAACTTAAATTTTTTTTTTTTTTTTTTTAAAAAGTCCTTTTTTCCAAAAACCCCAATTTTGAGGCTCAAAGTGGAGACAGAAGATAAACTCCGATCGGAGTGATATTTTGCATGTGAGTTACCCTTAGGGGACCAACACTTTTGGCGGGTATTACAATTTGATCAGAGAGAAAAGCCCAAAAACGAGCCACCCTAGTGTACTCTGAAGCGAATGATTTGGTGTAAGCGAAGAAGGGAATACATTTGAGCTCATGTCTGGTTCTTACACAAATACCAATCATAATTTGCCCAGCATTTAAGGAAATTCGACAAAAGCCATTTGTTGTGATAATACATAAAATGTGAGAAAGTAAAAAGTGAATTTTCTGCTACATTTTAGCAGAGCCTGCGGTCAGAACCGGGAAGCTCGAGTACCCGGGAACTCGTCTACCCGGGAAGCTCAACTACCCGGGATTGCTACCCGGGTAGTTGAGCTACCCGGGTAGTTGAAATTAACTTTTTTTACGTTTAAAACCGTGTAAAATCTAAACTATTATTAGAAAGTATAGCAAAGTTATATAAATTTGAATGGTGAGATTGCAAGGAATAACCTCACAAAATTTTGTGCAAATCTAACTTGAACTGTGGCTTCGGCACACAACTACCCGTCTCGGCTCGTCCACTTTCCATACAAATATGTGAAAAAGTGTACAATTTTCAAGTTTAAAGTCATTTTATGAAAAATTTTTCAAAAAGACTTGGTAAAAAAATTACATGGCTGTAATCGGCTTATAATTTTTATCACTTGTTTAAAATTTCAGAACAATCCGATGAAAATTGTGTCCTGGCTAAACAACTACCCGTCTCGGCTCGTCCACTTTCCATACAAATGTGTGAAAAAGTGTACAATTTTCAAGTTTGAAGTTATCTTATGAAAAATTTTTCAAAAAAACTTGTTAAAAAAATTACATGGCTAGAATGGGTATAGAGTATTGAATATTTGTTTAAAATTTGAAAAGAATCCGATGAAAATTGTGGCATGGCCAAACTACTACCCGACTACCCGTCTAGGCTAGTCTACTTAAAAAAAAAAATTTTTAAAAATCCAAAAAAAAAAAATATTTTTTTTTACTAATTAGTATTGACCATATTCAAGGACACCAAATTTAAAATTTTAGTGCAATCCGATGAATTTTGTGGCATTGGCGAACTACTACCCGTCCCAGCTCGTCCAATTTCCATACAAATGTGTGAAAATGTGTATAATTTGCCTGTTTGAAGTCATTTTATGACAAAAATTGTCAAAGAGACTTAAAAAAATTATATAGCTGGAATCGGAATATAATTGTGATTACTTGTTTTAAATTTCAAAAGAATCCGATGAAAATTGTGGCCTGTCCAAACTACTACCCGACTACCCGTCTCGGCTAGTCCACTTAAAAAAATGAAAAAGATCCAAAAAAAAAAAAAAACAAATATTTTTTTACTAATTCGAATTAAATATATTCAAATACACCAAATTTCAAATTTTAGTGCAATCGGATGAATTTTGTGGCCTGGACATACTACTACCCGTCCCGGCTCGTCCAGTCTCCATACAAATGTGTGAATAAGTGTACAATTTTCAAGTTTGAAGTCATTTTATGACAAAAATTTCAAAGATACTTGTTAAAAAAATTACATGGCTGGAATCGGCTTATAATTGTAATTACTTGTTTAAAATTTCAAAAGAATCCGACGAAAATTGTGGCCTGGCCATACTACTACCCATCCCGGCTTGTCCACTTTCCATACAAATGTGTGAAAAAGTGTACAATTTTCAAGTTTGAAGTCATTTTATGAACAATTTTTCAAAGAGACTTGTTAAAAAAAATACATGGCTGGAATCGGCTTGTAATTGTTATTACTTGTTTAAAATTTCAAAAGAATCCGATGAAAATTGTGGCCTGGCCATACTACTACCCGTCCCGGCTCGTCCACTTTCCATACAAATGTGTGAAAAAGTGTACAATTTTCAAGTTTGATGTCTTTTTATGAAAAATTTTTAAGAAAGACTTGTTTAAAAAATTACATATCTGGCATCGGCTTATAATTGTTATTACTTGTTTAAAATTTCAAAAGAATCCTATGAAAATTGTGGCCTCGCCATGCTACTACCCGTCCCGGCTCGTCCACTTTCCATACAAATGTGTGAAAAAGTGTACAATTTTCAAGTTTGAAGTCATTTTATGAAAAATTTTTAAAAAAGACTTGTTAAAAAAATTACATGGCTGGCATCGGCTGATTATTGTTATTACTTGTTTAAAATTTCAAAAGAATCCTATGAAAATTGTGGCCTGGCCATTCTACTACCCGTCCCGGCTCGTCCACTTTCCATACAAATGTGTGAAAAAGTGTACAATTTTCAAGTTTGAAGTCATTTTATGACAAAAATTTCAAAAAGACTTGTTAAAAAAATTACATGGCTGGAATCGGCTTATAATTGTAATTACTTGTTTAAAACTTCAAAAGAATCCGATGAAAATTGTGGCCTGGCCATACTACTACCCGTCCCGGCTCGTCCACTTTCCATACAAATGTGTGAAAAAGTGTACAATTTTCAAGTTTGATGTCATTTTATGACAAAAATTTCAAAAAGACTTGTTAAAAAAATTACATGGCTGGAATCGGCTTATAATTGTTATTACTTGTTTAAAATTTCAAAAGAATCCGATGAAAATTGTGGCCTGCCCATACTACTACCCGTCCCGGCTCGTCCACTTTCCATACAAATGTGTGAAAAAGTGTACAATTTTCAAGTTTGAAGTTATTTTATGAAAAATTTTTCAAAGAGACTTGTTAAAAAAATTACATGGCTGGAATCGGCTTATAATTGTAATTACTTGTTTAAAATTTCAAAAGAATCCGATGAAAATTGTGGACTGGCCATACTACTACCCGTCCCGGCTCGTCCACTTTCCATACAAATGTGTGAAAAAGTGTACAATTTTCAAGTTTGATGTCATTTTATGACAAAAATTTCAAAAAGACTTGTTAAAAAAATTACATGGCTGGAATCGGCTTATAATTTTATTACTTGTTTAAAATTTCAAAAGAATCCGATGAAAATTGTGGCCTGCCCATACTACTACCCGTCCCGGCTCGTCCACTTTCCATACAAATGTGTGAAAAAGTGTATAATTTTCAAGTTTGAAGTTATTTTATGAAAAATTTTTCAAAGAGACTTGTTAAAAAAATTACATGGCTGGAATCGGCTTATAATTGTAATTACTTGTTTAAAATTTCAAAAGAATCCGATGAAAATTGTGGCCTGGCCATACTACTACCCGTCCCGGCTCGTCCACTTTCCATACAAATGTGTGAAAAAGTGTACAATTTTCAAGTTTGAAGTCATTTAATGAAAAATTTTTAAGAAAGACTTGTTTAAAAAACTACATATCTGGCATCGGCTTATAATTGTTATTACTTGCCATGCTTACTCGCCATGCTACTACCCGTCCCGGCTCGGCTCGTCCACTTTCCATACAAATGTGTGAAAAAGTGTACAATTTTCAAGTTTGAAGTCATTTTATGAAAAATTTTTAAAAAAGACTTGTTAAAAAAAATACATGGCTGGCATCGGCTGATTATTGTTATTACTTGTTTAAAATTTCAAAAGAAGCCGATGAAAATTGTGGCCTGGACATACTACTACCCGTCCCGGCTCGTTCACTTTCCATACAAATGTGTGAAAAACTGTACAATTTTCAAATTTGAAGTCATTTAAGAAAAAACTTTCAAAGAGACTTGTTAAAAAAATTTACATGGCTGGGATCGGCATGCTAAAGGTTTCAAAAGAATCGGATGAAAATTGTGGCCTGGCTAAACTACTACCTATCTCGAGTTTTTCACTTTTCGTAAAAAACACTCTTGTATCCCAAAATGTGTACTACACTGTGTGTGTGGCAATTTCTATTAAGTTCTAAAACGTAATTTCACTTTTTACTATGCTTAAAAAGGGTCCAGTCGCATTTAAATAAACAAACATCTTAATATATTCTGAATATAAGTACTACCTGCTCTTATACAGTTTTATGATAGAGTTTTATGATAGGTAGTTAGTTTCACTTACAAGTGCGCAAATTTTTTTAAGAATATGGTTTTATGATAGACAATTTTATTGACTTTTGTTAAATATTTCGCGAGAAGTTGTAAAAAATATGTTACATCGCATTTTAGGTAGTGATTTTGATGACAAAAAAACGGTATATAAAGCAGCCAAAATTTGTGTAATTTATCAGTCTACGTTTGGATTACCGCAAATATCATTGGATTAGTAAAATTGTTCAAAACTTGTTTGAACTTTAACTGAAAGTAAACTATTGGATTATTTTTTCAACTGCTAACTTTTCGAATATCTCTTTAAATACAAACATACTATTCACAAAAACATCAACAAACAACATCAAACCTAAAAAAATTCACTTTTTCTCACAATTGTGTGGAACGTGGACGAGCTGAGAAGTGTAGTAGTTTGGTCAGGCCACAATTTTCATCGGATTCTTTTGAAACTTTTAACAAGTAATCACGATTATAAGCCGATTCCAGCCATGTAATTTTTTTAACAAGTCTCTTTGAAAATTTTTTCAAAAAATGACTTCAAACTTCAAAATTGCACACCTTTTCACACATTTGTATGGAAAGTGGACGAGCTGGGACGGGTAGTAGTTCGCTAATGCCACAAAATTCTTCGGGTTGCACTAAAATTTGGTGTCCTTAAATAAAGTCAATTTTAATTAGTAAAAAAAAAATATTTTTTTTTCGGATTTTTAAAATTTTTTTTGAGTGGACTACCCGAGACGGGTAGTAGTTTGGCCAGGCCAAAATTTTCATCGGATTCTTTTAAAATTTTAAACAAGTAACCACAATTATATGCTGACTATAGCCATGTAATTTTTTTAAACAAGTCTTTTTGAACATTTTCTCATAAAATGACTTCAAACTTGAAAATTGTACACTTTCTCACACATTTGTATGGAAAGTAGACGAGCCGGGACGGGTAGTAGTATGGTCAGGCCACAATTTTCATCGGACTCTTATGAAATTTTACACAAGTGTTAACAATTATAAGCCGATTCCAGCCATGTAATTATTTTAACAAGTCTTTTTTAAAAATGTTTCTTAAAATGACTTCCAACTTGAAAATTGTACTCTATTTCACACATTTGTATGGAAAGTGGACGAGCCGGAACGGGTAGTAGTATGGCCAGACCACAATTTTCGTCGGATTCTTTTGAAATTTTAAACAAGTAATTACAATTATAAGCCGATTCCAGCCATGTAATTTTTTTAACAAGTCTCTTTGAAATTTTTGTCATAAAAAGACATCAAACTTGAAAATTGTACACTTTTTCACACATTTGTATGGAAAATGGACGAGCCGGGACGGGTAGTAGTATGGCCAGACCACAATTTTCATCGGATTCTTTTGAAATTTTAAACAAGTAATAACAATAATATGCCAATGTCAGCCATGTAATTTTTTTAACAAGTCTTTTTTAAAAAAATTTTCATAAAATGACTTCAAACTTGAAAATTGTACACTTTTTCACACATTTGTATGGAAAGTGGACGAGCCGGGACGGGTAGTAGTATGTCCAGGCCACAAAATTCATCGGATTGCACTAAAATTTGAAATTTGGTGTCCTTGAATATAGTCAATACTAATTAGTAAAAAAAAAATATTTTTTTTTTTTTTTGATTTTTAAATTTTTTTTTTTTTAAGTAGACTAGCCTAGACGGGTAGTCGGGTAGTAGTTTGGCCAGGCCACAATTTGCATCGGATTCTTTTGGAATTTTTAACAAGTAATCGCTATTATATATCGATTCCAGGCATGTATTTTTTTTAACAAGTCTCTTTGAAAATTTTTTCATAAAATGACTTCAAACTTGAAAATTGTACACTTTTTCACACATTTGTATGGAAAGTGGACGAGCCGGGACGGGTAGTAGTATGGCCAGGCCACAATTTTCATCGGATTCTTTTGAAATTTTAAACAAGTAATAACAATTATAAGCCGATTCCAGCCATGTAATTTTTTTAACAAGTCTCTTTGAAAAATTGTTCATAAAATGACTTCAAACTTGAAAATTGTACACTTTTTCACACAATTGTATGGAAAGTGGACGAGCCGGGACGGGTAGTAGTATGGCCAGGCCACAATTTTCGTCGGATTCTTTTGAAATTTTAAACAAGTAATTAAAATTATAAGCCGATTCCAGCCATGTAATTTTTTTAACAAGTCTTTTTGAAATTTTTGTCATAAAATGACATCAAACTTGAAAATTGTACACTTTTTCACACATTTGTATGGAAAGTGGACGAGCCGGGACGGGTAGTAGTATGGCCAGGCCACAATTTTCGTCGGATTCTTTTGAAATTTTAAACAAGTAATTAAAATTATAAGCCGATTCCAGCCATGTAATTTTTTTAACAAGTCTTTTTGAAATTTTTGTCATAAAATGACATCAAACTTAAAAATTGTACACTTTTTCACACATTTGTATGGAAAGTGGACGAGCCGGGACGGGTAGTAGTATGGCCAGGCCACAATTTTCATAGGATTCTTTTGAAATTTTAAACAAGTAATTACAATTATAAGCCGATTCCAGCCATGTAATTTTTTTTAACAAGTCCCTTTGAAATTTTTGTCATAAAATGACATCAAACTTGAAAATTGTACACTTTTTCACACATTTGTATGGAAAGTGGTCGAGCCGGGACGGGTAGTAGCATGGCGAGGCCACAATTTTCATAGAATTCTTTTGAAATTTTAAACAAGTAATAACATATATGTAATATATGTATATGTATGTATATATGTAATTTTTTAAACAAGTCTTTCTTAAAAATTTTTCATTAAATGACTTCAAACTTGAAAATTGTACACTTTTTCACACATTTGTATGGAAAGTGGACGAGCCGGGACGGGTAGTAGTATGGCCAGGCCACAATTTTCATCGGATTGCACTAAAATTTGAAATTTGGTGTGTTTGAATATAGTCAATTCGAATTAGTAAAAAAATATTTTTTTTTTTTTTTTTTGGATCTTTTTCATTTTTTTAAGTGGACTAGCCGAGACGGGTAGTCGGGTAGTAGTTTGGACAGGCCACAATTTTCATCGGATTCTTTTGAAATTTAAAACAAGTAATCACAATTATATTCCGATTCCAGCTATATAATTTTTTTAACAAGTCTCTTTGACAATTTTTGTCATAAAATGACTTCAAACAGGCAAATTATACACATTTTCACACATTTGTATGGAAATTGGACGAGCTGGGACGGGTAGTAGTTCGCCAATGCCACAAAATTCATCGGATTGCACTAAAATTTTAAATTTGGTGTCCTTGAATATGGTCAATACTAATTAGTAAAAAAAAAAATTTTTTTTTTTTTTTGATTTTTAAAATTTTTTTTTTTTAAGTAGACTAGCCTAGACGGGTAGTCGAGTAGTAGTTTGGCCATGCCACAATTTTCATCGGATTCTTTTCAAATTTTAAACAAATATTCAATACTCTATACCCATTCTAGCCATGTAGTTTTTTTAACAAGTTTTTTTGAAAAATTTTTCATAAAATAACTTCAAACTTGAAAATTGTACACTTTTTCACACATTTGTATGGAAAGTAGACGAGCCGAGACGGGTAGTTGTTTAGCCAGGACACAATTTTCATCGGATTGTTCTGAAATTTTAAACAAGTGATAAAAATTATAAGCCGATTACAGCCATGTTATTTTTTTACCAAGTCTTTTTGAAAAATTTTTCATAAAATGACTTTAAACTTGAAAATTGTACACTTTTTCACATATTTGTATGGAAAGTGGACGAGCCGAGACGGGTAGTTGTGTGCCGAAGCCACAGTTCAAGTTAGATTTGCACAAAATTTTGTGAGGTTATTCCTTGCAATCTCACCATTCAAATTTATATAACTTTGCTATACTTTCTAATAATAGTTTAGATTTTACACGGTTTTAAACGTAAAAAAAGTTAATTTCAACTACCCGGGTAGCTCAACTACCCGGGTAGCAATCCCGGGTAGTTGAGCTTCCCGGGTAGCTCGGGTACTCGTCTACCCGGGAAACGGGGGGCTCTGCATTTTAGTACGTGAAAAAGATGTTACAGATAGAAATAGACTTTTTTGTTTATCACAAAATCCACCAGAAAACACATAAAAAATGCTATTTTCTGACCTTAGGTCTTTCGATTTTCTTTATATTAACGGTATGCATTCTCCATAAAGCTAATAAAACATATAAAGTTTGAACGGGTTAATGATACCGTAAAATCTTTAAATTTCATATTTAAGTATTTATGATCAAATATTATACAAAAATTTTTTTTTCATTATTTTAATAAAAAAACTTAAATTTTTTTTTTTTTTTTTTTAAAAAGTCCTTTTTTCCAAAAACCCCAATTTTGAGGCTCAAAGTGGAGACAGAAGATAAACTCCGATCGGAGTGATATTTTGCATGTGAGTTACCCTTAGGGGACCGACACTTTTGGCGGGTATTACAATTTGATCAGAGAGAAAAGCCCAAAAACGAGCCACCCTAGTGTACTCTGAAGCGAATGATTTGGTGTAAGCGAAGAAGGGAATACATTTGAGCTCATGTCTGGTTCTTACAGAAACACCAACCATAATTTGCCCAGCATTTAAGGAAATTCGACAAAAGCCATTTGTTGTGATAATACATAAAATGTGAGAAAGTAAAAAGTGAATTTTCTGCTACATTTTAGTACGTGAAAAAGATGTTACAGATAGAAATAGACTTTTTTGTTTATCACAAAATCCACCAGAAAACACATAAAAAATGCTATTTTCTGACCTTAGGTCTTTCGATTTTCTTTATATTAACGGTATGCATTCTCCATAAAGCTAATAAAACATATCCATTTTCAGTTTTTTAAATTTTAAAAAAATCGCGATTTTTTCGCGAATTCAATTTTCTTCAAAAATTTAAAAAATCAAAGAAGTATGTTAATTTGAAGAGCCATATCTTCTGAAGTATCTATCGGATTTCTACGATTCCAAAAGCATTTGATTCAAAAGTTCGTCCTTTTTTATACCAATGCAATAAAAAAAAAGTTTTTAAAAAAAAAGTGCATTTTTGATGCAAATGCAATTTTTTGATGCATTTTTCTAAACTTTCTCCCCCTTCAATTTTTTTGAAACCTGCATAATTCGAAAATATGGCATTTTTTACACAAAATTGGCTACCGTTTTTTTTGTGACGGCGTTTCAAAAAATTTTCGTGATTTTTTTAAAACTACTTATTTGATTTTTTCCATACAAAAAATCAATTTAATGTTTATTTTGCAATTTTATCAAAAAAGTATGTAACTTTAAAAAGCCATTTCTTCGAAAGTATCTATCGGATTTCTACGACTCAAAAAGCATTCGATTCAACTAATTATCCGTTTTTATACCAATGCACTAACAAAAAATATTTTTTTAAAAAAATGCATTTTTGATGCAAATGCAATTTTTGGATGCATTTTTTAAAACTTTCTCCCCCTTTAATTTGTTTGAAACCTGCATAAATCGAAAATATAGCATTTTTTACATAAAATTGGGTACATTTTTTTTTGTGACGGCGTTTCACAAAATTTTCGTGAATTTTTTAAAAAATGCTTATGTAGTTTTTCCTTAGACTAAAATTTTTTTTTTGTTATTTTATGAATTTTATGAAAAAATTGTATGGAAAAACCAATAAGGTATTTTTAAAAAAATTACAAAATTTTTACGAAACTCCGTCACAAAAAAAACTGTACGCAGTTTTGTGTAAAAAATGCTATATTTTCGATTTATGTAGGTTTAAAAAAAATTGAAGGGGGAGAAAGTTTAAAAAAATGCATCCAAAAAATGCATTTGCATCAAAAATGCACTTTTTTTTAAAATATTTTTTTTTTTAGATTAATATAAAGTAAGACTATCGTCTGAAACGAATGCTTTTTAAATTGAAGAAATCCGATAGATACTTTCGAAGATATGGCTATTCAAAGTAGCATACTTTTTTGATTTTTTCAATTTTTGAAGAAAATTAAATTCGCGAAAAAATCGCGATTTTTTTTAAATATAAAAAACTGAAAATGGATATGTTTAACTGGCTCTATAGAGCACATGTGTACAAAAAATTAGATAAATTTGAAGACCCTCGGTCAGATTTTATAAAATCTTTGCTGGATTTCATGTATATGTATCATTAAGAGCAACATCTTAGAAAAAAATTCTTTCGAGTCAAAAGTTTTGACTTAAAACTAAATATTTTTTTTTTTTAATTATTTGGAGTATGACTGCAACGGCCCCAAAATTTTTTTCGAAGTCAATTTTGAAGCGTTTATCCCATCAAAATGAAATTTTTAGTCGTTAATAAGCTAATCAAGTAAAATAATAATTAAAAAAAATAAAAAATCGTTTGGTTTGTATGGAAAAACAATTTTTGTGGTCAAAATTTTAACCTCCCAAAGTCACTGGCTAGTTTTGTCCGATTTGACTAAAAATTTAAACATAGAGTTTTTAGACCAAAACGAACTATAATTTGCCCGGCGATCGACGAAATTCGAAAAAGTTATTGTTCGTGCCACCCTAATATACATAAATGGAATATCGGTAGTCAAAATTGAATTCGATCGACATAACTGGTTTTGAACTGAAAACTTTTTTATTCACAACTTTTGGCTGCCAAAACATCAATTTACAGTTAATTCTAAATCTTCTTCCAAAAAGATGTCCCTACCATTTGATTTTTTTAAAATGTTTAAGACGTTAATTTAAAATATCAAACCGTGAGTTTTATCGTATATAAGGCCCAGATCCCCGAACAGTGGTTAAAGTAAATGGCCAAGGCATGTTAATGGACTTATTTAAAAAACTGAAAGGCTAAGTTGTTTGTTAAAAAAAGAGCTTTCCAATGGTGCCATTCACATTAAAATCTGGCTTATTGTGTCTTTTTAAAAGCGGAAAAACTGATTTTTTTTTCATATTTTGGCATTTTCGAAAGTCCCCTTTAACCGATATCAAAACGTTCTATAGCCTATAATCTAAGTTGGAATAAAAGCTTTATTATGGTTTTTATCTGATCAAAATCGATTCAGTAGTTTCTTCAAACACCGGTGACAAAGAAAATTTTCGCGAAAAGTGCGTTTTATAATATAGTATAGATATAGATATACGGTGGGTATCCTCCACCGAGCCCCCTCTTCCCTCCAAAAAACGGAGTCACATGATTTTTATATATTTAAAAACATGTTGGAGGGTATCAAAGATTCGCCACAGGCGCATTTAACACTCTCACTCGTTTTACTTACCATTTAATTCTAAAAAAAAAGATTTAAATATTTAAAATTTTAATAATCAATTTTTTTTTTATTTTTATTTCATAATTTTTTAAAAGCTTGTAATTTTTATTTTTTGGTTAAAAGAGATTTTTTTTAAAGGAATATTTTGAATATTATAATAAAGCTTCAAATTTTTGGTTTTGTTCTTTTAAGAATAACTTTAAAAAATAAAATTAACATAATTTTAGCTTAATATATGAACAATTTTTTTTAATATTTACAAAACTATAAATAATTTTAGTGATAAACATAATTTCTAAATAATTAAATAACAATTTGTGAATTTTTATTAACAGTTATTAGTAAGTTTTTATTTTTTTGAGTAGTGTTTTGTTTGGTGTAAAGAGTAAAATAAAACAAGTAGAAAAGTTAAATTCGACTTGGCCGAAGCTATGAATACCCTCCACAATGCCCTTTTTAAGTGATAGTAAATTTTCTAACGTGAAAAAAATAAAATTTTTGGTTAGAAATATTTTATTTTGTGTAAAAAAACTTTTTTTTTATTAATTTTTGAAAAAAAAAAATTACTATTTTTTTTGAGTGTAAAATTTTTTGAGTGTAAAATTTTTTTTGAGTGTAAAATTTTTTTTTGTGTATTTTTTTTTTTGTTTTAGTGTAAAAATATTTTTGTGTGACAAAAATACCTTGTAAAATATTTTTTTGACTTACAAATGTTTTTAAAACATGTTTAACGGGTTTTCAACACGTGAATTTAAGGTAAAACTAATCTGAAATTTACGGTTTTGCTAAAAACTTTTCAACCGCTGGACCGATTTGGCTGAAATTTAAAGCGAACCGGACCAGAGGAACGACAAATATATATGCCATACTTCAGCACCATCACAATTGCCGTTCGAAAGTTACCGTGTGTTTTATCTCGTAAATTCCAGAAAAACCCTTGCCGAAATTCACTCATTTGCTTATAACTTTTGAACCACTGGACCGATTTCGCTGGATTGCAATACCAACCTGACCAGGTGAATGCCCAACATATATGCCAAACTTCATGAGCCTCCGTAAAGTCTTTCAAAAGTTAGCGTGTTTTCAACAGACAGACAGACAGAGAGACGGACAGACGGACGGACGGACGGACATCGCTAGATCGTCTTAAAATCGATCGAGAATCATGAATATATATACTTTATGGGGTCCTAGACCAATATTTCGAGGTGTTACAAACGGAATGACAAACTTATATATACCCTCTATCACTAGAGTGGAGGGTATATTTTTTTTTACAAAAATGACAATATTTTGTGTAAGAAATATTTTTACAGTAAAAAAAAAACATTACACTCGAAAAAAATTTTACACTCAAAAAAAAAAAAATTTTTAATTTTTCTTTAAAAAAAAAAACTGACAAAAAAAGAGTTTTTTACTCAAAATATAATATTTCTAATCAAAATTGTTAAGTTTTTCACGTTAAAAAATGTACTACCCTTTAAAAAAAATGCATTGTGGAGGGTATTCATATATTCGTCAAAGTCGAATTTAACTTTTCTACTTGTTTTTTTTTTCGAAGTTTAAATGTTCTCTTTGGTTCTGCAATTAATTATTTTTGAAACTTAAATGCCAACGAATTTGAATTGACCGCTTATGGTTTTTAAGTGACTTTTTATTATAATCTTATTATCATCTTATTATGAAGTTGAATGGCAGTAAAGTTGTAATAAATATGACTTCATGATTTTGGTTTAAATATCAGGAATTTAATAATATTGCAACTTTAGAAAATTTCCAAATTCATAAGAAAATGTAAAATTTTTTAAAATTATTAAGATAAAAGATTACAATAAATAAAATAATTTATTAAGTACAAAATTCATTACATTACTTTTTAACACTACATTAAGCAACATATTTATTTTTAAATATTTACAGATAAATTATTTCAATTTATGGCACTACATACAAATGAATTACACTTATAGAAAAATGTATAGTGTATGGATTTATTGTAAGTTCAAGATAAAATTTTTTAAACTCAAAATAAAAACCTTGAAAAATTACAAGAAAATTTTGTAATTTTTATTATTTGCTACCTCCTATTTTACGAGAATTCCTTGTAAAACTTACGAGCTTTTTAGTAATTTTTGTTATTATTTAAAAAATGTTCGTTAAATTTTTTTGGAACCCGCTTAAATCGACAGTCAAAAATTAACTTGAACCAGACCACAAACACATTAAACAAGAGGCAGAATATAGTCAATCTTCGTTCTCAGTTTTTCATTTTGTGATCTATTCTCCATTTTAAAGGATTTAGAAGTTTTAAGTATACAAAAAATTTCTTAATTTTTTTTTTTAAATATTTCTACCCATCAGTTTATGTCAACATGGTTATCAGATGAAAGAGGACAATATCTAGAAATAAAACTATTTTTTTTTTTTTTAATTTTTCAGTACGGAAAATTTTACATAATGTCCTTTGAAAATGTTATCCTTGCATATCCTTGAGAATATCCAATATATTTTTCTTGAAAAAAATATGTCTTGAAACCTTATATATGAGGCACTCCATGTCAAATCGGACACTTTGAATTTTTTTTTTTTGTTTACAGTTTTTAGTACACCCAAAAAAAGCGTGTGTCTTCAATACTAAAAATTTAACTAAATTTAGTCCAAAAGGACCTAGTGCCCAAATTGGTAACCAATACTAACATTTTTAACTAATATTAGTCAAATCCAGTAAAAATTACTAATGTTAGTACTATGAAGATACTAAAATTAGTAACGAATTAGTAGATTTTGGTACAATATCACTTACTAAACCTTTTACTGTAGAATTTTTTTGAGTGTACCCTTCGAAAACTCTTTCGTGGAAAATTTTCAGTTTTTTTTTTGATGACCCGTTCAAAAGATTTCGTATTTTTAAAAATTGGTAGTTTGTTCCTTTACTTTAACTTCTTTTACTCATAACTTCTTCAATAATGTCCCAAATTTCAATTTTTTTTCTTCAAAATTTTTGTTGTTTTACATACTTTAAAAAAAATCCAAAAAATTCTTAAAAGCGCTCTAGTATGAAATTTTTAAGTTTTAAAATTTAATTTTTGAAATTGTTTGTATTCTTCGATTTTTTTGAAATTTTTTTGTGTAAAACTTCTATCGATTCTATAAATTTTTTGCCCAGGAGGATCGTGTGATAACAATTATTACTATTTTTTAAAATTTTTTGAAAAAAAATTATTGTAATTTTCCAATTTTAAAATCATTTCTACTGCTCCAATGGTGCGTCATAGAGGGGTCATTTATAAGACCGACCTCCATTAATTTTTACGTCTTAACATTTCTTTGGAACAAACTAATACCCTATCTACAATATCTAAGGGGGCTCCCACACAAAACGACATTTTTTAAAATTTGCTCCAACCGCTCCAACTGCCCTAATAGTGCCCTTAGAGCAACAAAATGTATGACGGACCCACAATATTTTTTTAGTCCAAACATTTTCTCTAAACACACCTACCCTCTATCTCTAATTGTTAAGGCGGTCCCCATACAATTTTTTTTATATTTTGTAAATTTGTTTTATATAATCATCTTCTTCCGGTCCAATGGTGCGCCCGAGAGGGGTCATTAGTGAGACCGACTCCCATTTATTTTTACCCTCCAACATTTTTGTAAAACATACCACAGCCCTATATCCACTCCCTAAGTAGGCTTCCATTCAAAATTACATTTTTATAAAATTTGCTCCAACTGTTATTTGTATGGGAGCCTACTTAGGGAGTGGAGATAGGGCGTAGGTATGTTTTAAAAACATGTTGTATGGTAAAAATAAATGGGGGTCGGTCTCACTAATGACCCTCTCGGACGCACCATTGGACCGGTAGAAGCTGATTTAATAAATTTTTTTTAACTAAATATCGGTCGAAATTTTTATAAGGGGGCTTAGTCCAAAAATGGTCCAATTATATTCCGAATTGATTAGGTTAGTAAAGTAATATTTCCATTTGTATGAATTTTGATGGAATTATGTGAATATCGAGAGGGTGGTTTGTATGGGGATTACAAGAAGGACTGATCCGATTCCTTTGAAATTTGGAATGATGATTCGTGCATGCAAAATTTGATTAACTGCTCAATTTCAAAGCGATATCAATTATAATACGGTTATTAGAGTCATTAAGCCGAATCCAAAGGGGGCATTTGTATGGGGGCTAGGTCTTAACATGGAACGATTTTCTCCAATTTCAATAGGCTTCGTCCTTGGGCCAAAAGATGCTTAAGTTTTTAATTTCAAGGCAATTCACTGTGGGCCAGGATTTCCATTTTTTGGCCAATAAGGTCTGTAAGGCAACACTTATTAAAAAATATTTTTTCGGAGTGTCGACATCTTGAATTTTGTCCACGTTTAATATCTTTTATTATAGCTTAAATTACACTGTGCTACAAATGACCAAAAATAAAATATGCAGGGGTTCTCATATGAAAATTCGGGTTGGTTGGAGTCCATAGAGTACTGATATACTCATAGTTTTTCTGGATCACTTCGTTAAGTACGTTTTTTATTGGCAAATGTGTTGAAAAACGGCAATTCTTAAATTACAACTTTAAAAAATTATTACTTTGTTAGTTTGCAACCGATTTTAGATTTTATGGATTTTTTTGAAAGGTATAAATCTTACCTTTTAAACAAAACAAAAATATTAAAAATCGATCAAGAATTGGCTGAGCTACGATCGTTTAAGTTAAAAAAAATCCAATTTTTTTAAAAATTTGCCATATTTTTTATACTCTAAGTTGAAAGTGCATCATTAAACAATTTTTTTTTTATTTTTGTATAAAAGTACAGTAAAGTAGCTTTACAAAACACCAAAAAACGTAACAATCGGTTAAAAAATGAATGAGTTATGCTAAGTTTTGTGATAGGACATTTTTATTTTTTTTCAGAAATGCTTGTAATTCAGGTATTATTCATAAATCTTATTGGTAGTAGTAATTTTATGTGCCTATGCATATAAACAAGAGATGGTAACATAATTAGATTTGTGCGTGATTGACACATGATCACAAGTGAGCGTGATTGAAAATCAATTTTACTCACGTGGTTGTGAGTGAGTGGAATAAAAAAAATGGGCGTGTCAGTTGCTTCTAAATCCCATTTATAATTTTTTTGTTTTGTTTGAAAAATATGAGTGTTACTTCTTAAAAACAAAAATATTGAGAATAGATTGAAAGTAGGCTCGTTTAAGTAAAAAATCTTTTTTGAAAAGTAATACCTGCAACATTTTTATGACAGAAAAAGTTGTACGTTCGCAAACATTTTTGAAACGAAATTGGTAAAATTGTAGGATCATTTGATGAAAATTTAACTATTTATAAATAAACGTATGAGGCATTCCACACCAAATATCCAGCAAAAAAAACATGTGTACCGTAAATTTCTGAACAGGTTGTATGAATAGCCCTATATGGAGCTAAGAAAATTGCGTTTTTGGTTTTAATATTTTTCAAAAACTTGACTTAGGAGGTCAAATATTGGAAAAATGGTAAAATTTGTGTTGAGTTACCTTGTTTAAATATTTATTAAATTAAAACGGAATGCACCACAATCTCAAACATCGATTAAATTTTTTTTTTTAAAAATTTTCAGAATTAGTTCTGAAATTTTTGCATTTTTAAAAAAGTCAATTAATCAAAAACCCGGCCACTTTTTTTAAGCTTAGATGTTTGTCTATCCACACAAATAAATTCAGACATATGTTTTTTTGAGAAAATCGCATTTGAATATTAATTTTCATAACAATTTTGTAATTTGCTTGTATTTTCTTGTTTCAACGTAGCGAATGACTATTAAATATTTGCATTAGTCATACGCTACGTTGAACCAAGCAAATTACCAAATTGTCATGAAATTCAAAATTCAAATGCGATTTCTCGAAAATAACGAATAAAACACATTACAATTTTTTTGTGTGGATAGACAAACTAGAGATGGGAACATGAGCGTGAGTGTGACTGAATTCAATTTTACTCACGTGATTGTGAGTGAGTGTGAGAAAGATTATTGCGTGAAAGAGTGAGCGTGAGTTAATTTTTTGCGTGAGTTTGCGTGATTTATTTTCTCTTCATATTTCCTTTCATTCCAAAAAAAGCAACAAAAAAAATGTAAAATTTTGCTTAACTTCAGATTTCGTCCCGAAAAAATCAAAACAAATGTAAAATTTTAGAATTTGCTGAAAATTTTGAAAGATTTTTGAAATTATTTTTAGTATAAATAAGAATATCGTGAGTGTGAGTCAACGTTAGCGTGAGTGACTCTTGCATCGGCGTATGTGAGTGTGAGTTCTAATAAATTTACACACGTGATTGTAAGTGAGTGTTAGAAGAAAAATTATGCTCGTGATTGAGTGAAAGTTAAAATTCACTCACGTGACCATCTCTTAGACAAACATCTAATCTTTAAAAAAAATAAAAAAAAAAACAAATGTGGCCGGATTTTTTATAACCCAGCAAAACTTAGATTACCAAATAAGGTATAAAATAAGGTATAGGATCTCTTATTTTATACATTGCAGCATTGATGATTTTAACAGGCGATGAGACTAAAAGTAATGCATCTACATTATCACAAAGAATACCAGTAAGGTATAAAATAAGTCATAAATTTATAACGAAGAATACGAGTAAGGTATAAAATCTGTGATATTTTATAGGTTACCAGAAATGAAATAATATAGCATACCAGAAGATAATATATAAGGTGTTACGAGTAGTGAAAAAGTAATTTTGTATTAAATTTACTCACGTGATTGTAAGTGAGTGTAAGTAGATAAAATATGCTCGTGAGTGTGTGTCGTTAGAAATTTCCTGTCGTGAGCCCATCTCTAGTTTAAACATATGTTTTTTTTTATAAAATAATTATTTTTTATGTTATTGTAATGCATTATGCATCCAATTATAAATAATGCATTATTTCAAACTTTCAAATAATACATAATGTAACCAAATATAAGTCATCCATGATTTAATGTTTAGAAATAATAAATATGAAATACATTTTTTCCAATAATCATGCATTACGTAACAAATTATTAGTAATGCATTATTTTTCACTTTAAAATAATACTTTGTGGAACAAATGTTTGGTAAGACATCCTAAAATAATGCTACAAATAAGTTATATACATTACCTGGTAATGTGTTATATAATCACTACCCATTACCAAAGTTTTGCTGGGAAATTGACTTTTTTAAAAAATGGAAAATTTCAGAACGGGTTCTGATTTTTTTTTTTTATTTCACTCACACTTTTTTATTCCACTGACACTCACTCACAACGACGTGAGTAAAATTGATTTTCAATCACGCTCACTTGTGATCATGTGTCAATCACGCACAAATCTAATTATGTTACCATCTCTTGTTTATATGCATAGGCACATAAAATTACTACTAGCAATAAGATTTATGAATAATACCTAAATTACAAGCATTTCTGAAAAAAATTAAAAATGTCCTATCACAAAACTTAGCATAACTCATTCATTTTTTAACCGATTGTTATGATTTTTGGTGTTTTGGAAAGCTACTTTGCTATACTTTTATACAAAAATAAAACAAAAATTGTTTAATGATGCACTTTCAACTTAGAGTATAAAGAACATGACAAATTTTTCAAAAAATTGGATTTTTTTTAACTTAAACGATCGTAGCTCAGCCAATTCTTGATCGAATTTTAATATTTTTATTTTGTTTAAAAGGTAAGACTTATACCTTTCAAAAAAATCCATAAAATCGAAAATCGGTTGCAAACTAACAAAGTAATAATTTTTTAAAGTTGTAATTTAAGAATTGCCGTTTTCAACACATTTGCCAATAAAAAACGTACTTAACGAAGTGATCCAGAAAAACTATGAGTATATCAGTACTCTATGGACTTCAACCAACCCGAATTTTCATATGAGAACCCCTGCATATTTTTGGTGTAGCACAGTGTTATTATAGCTTAAATCTTTTATTATAGCTTAAAGTTTTTTTTTTACATGATGTTAAAGTCAATGTTTGAGATTTTTTTTATATTTTTTATTTATGAAACAAATAATTTTTTTTGTACTTCGACACAATATTTTATTCAAATTTTCGGTGAAGTTCTCCTAAAGACATACCTGTTTGTTCAACACATGATATAAACTGCCAAAAAGTAAGCTATAAGCATATTTTTTTAAAATAAATTATGGAAATTCATACTTTTGTTGAAATCCGCCTTTTTTCAACACCAAAGTCCAAAAAAGTCCAATCGATATTGAAAAACCTCGAACTACGATCTGTCTCTGACAATGTATTCCATTCACCTTTTACGACCCTGTGCGACCGTTCATAAACTTTTGATCTAGAGACAATAAACCAAAATATGACGTTTAGAAATGCCCTAAAATGGAACTTCAACATTTTTCGATATTTTTGTTTCTACTGATTTCTAATAAAAAATGCCTCACTTTTTCAACATTGGTGTGATAACTGCTGATGGGCACGTGAGTGAATTTTGACTCACGTTGACTCACGCTCACGAAAAAAAAAACATAATTTATTAAACAGTTTTTTTTCTCACATTTACTCACTATTTACGTGAGTAAACAAAACACCACTCACGTGTGACTCACGCTCACTCGTAACTCACGCAAAACATTTAAAACACGAAAAAAATTGTAAAAACTGAATCAATACAATTAAATAGTTTTGACTCACGCAAAAAAATTTCACTCACTACGAATCACTCACGCAAAAAATTGTCTCACTCATTTTGGCAATAGCATTTTTAATATTTTTTACGAAATTGTAAGCTTGTAGCATTATTTGTACATTTAGGATGGCAAATGCTTATTGGAAATAAAAAAATTCTCTCTTAAATGAGCCACTGAATATATCAACTTTTTGACGCATTTAAAAGAGAAATATTTTATTAAAATCTTCTAATAAAAGCAAAAAGAGGGATTGATAAAAACTTAGAAATTTAGACATTGTACATTTTTTTAAAAAGCTATGTCCTAAATTTTGGATCCGCCATTTTGATTTCAAAAAATCTGAGTTCGTATTCGTGTTGTGCAATCATTTCCTAGTGATATTTTGAAACATTAATCAATAATTTAAATATCTTGTCTGCCATATTGGATCCGCTATTTTGAATATTTGATTCTTAAATCAGATTTGGCATTCCAAAAACCATCAAAATCAGACAACATAGAAAAAAACTTAATATTTTATTTGACGCCATATTGGATCCGCCATTTTGAATTTAAAAAATCGGAGCTCATATTCGTAATTACTGACCCTAAATACATAAAGAATTACTAATTTAAGTACAATTAGCTAAGAATTGCAAAAGCATATTCGCCATATTGGATCCGCCATTTTGAATTTCAAATCTTTAATTCCAAAATCAGTTTTAAAATCCGAAAAACCATTAAAATCTAAGTTTTTGGCCAAAAGAGACAACATATAAACAATTTTATATTTAAATTTGTCGCCATATTGGATCCGCCATTTTGAATTTTAAAAGTCTGAGCTCATATTCGTTATTAAGGATCCCAAATACATCGATAATGATTATTTTAAACACAATAAACAAAGAATTAAAAAATCATGTCCGCCATTTTGGATCCGCCATTTTGAATTTTGAAATTTTTTTTCCAGAATCGTGATCAGCGATCCTTTAACACTCATATGCAATACCCTTTTGACATATAGGTTAAGCGGTCTATTTATGGCCAAAATTCAGGGATGCTGGCCCACAGTGCAATTGATGGAAAATTGCGGCCTGCATCGTGCTTAAGCCGATAGATGGACAGACGTACGGACGGACAGACAGACGGACATCGGTAAATCGACTCAAAAACTAATTCTGAGTCGATCGGTATACTTGAAGGTATGTCAACTTGTGCCCAAAATATTAAATCATGATAATGTTTTGCGGAAGATTTGGGTGTACTTGCCAAAGCAAAGTTTTTTTTAGAAAAACTAATGTTATATTACTTTGCTATTCCATGCAAAACGAATTGAAATATCAGTCGAGGACCCCATTAAAAAACCAAAAGAGCTGTACATTTCGTAAGTGAGTGCAAAAATAAGTGCAAAAAAGTGTTTTTACATTTTGGAGAGTATAAAAGATTCTGCACCACAGAATATAACACTCTCACTTGTTTTATGTACATTTGGTAAACAAATGGAAAATTTTTATGCGAAAAGTTTGGACTTGGTGAAAAAGTAGTTTTGGTGAAAAAAAAATATTTTTTTTTTCACGAAAAACAAAATTATGTTAAAACAAGTAAAAAAGTTAAATCCGGCCTTGTCGAATGTAGTGATACCCTCCACAATTTCAAAAAGATTATTGAAAAAAACTTTGATTTAAAAGGAAATTACTTTAAAAAAAAAAAAAAAAATTTGTTAAAAAAAAAAAATTTCGCGATTTTTTTATTTTTTTTGTCAAAAAAATATGTTCGTACTTGTTTAAATACCATTTGGTGATTAAGTTCACATATGTCAACCAGCAGCCGAATTTAAGCATTTTGTATTTTTAGGTTATGTTGAATGTACTAAAATTTTGGAGGTGTCATTGGAGGTACATTTTCGTTCATAACTTTTGAACCGCTGAACTGATATCGCTCAAATGCAATACCAAACTTCTCGGGAGAACTTCCAATAAATATGTTTCAATCACCTCCGTGTAATATTTTGGCCGTGATTACCATTTCCACATACAGACAGACATCGCTAGAATGTCTTAAAATCGATCGGTGGTCATGAGTATATATACTTTATGGGGTCCCAGACCAATATTTCGATGAGTTACAAACGGAATGACAAACTTATATATACCCTCTATCACTAAGTGGAGGGTATAAACAATTTAATGAACCCAACATTTTTGGTGAAAAAAAATTTTGATGAAAAAAGTTTTTGATGAATTTTTTTTATGAAAGAAAAATTTTTTGATGTAAAAAGAAATGGATGAAAAAAAATATAAAAACCAAATTTTTTGGTAGGAAAAAAAATTGATAATAAAAAATTTGATAACAAAATTTTATGAAAAAAATATGATAAAAAAAAAACTTATGAAAAAAAATTAATAAAAAACAAGTGAAAAAGTTAAATTCGGCCTTGCCGAATGTAGTGATACCCTCCACAATTTCAAAAAGATTATTGCAAAAAACTTTAATTAAAAGGAGATTACTTTTGAAAAAAAAAAAAATTTTGAAAAAAAAAAAATTTCCGGGAAAAAAAATTTTGGTAAAAAAAATCCGCGATTTTTTTATTTTTTTGTCAAAAAATTCCATTTGGTGTTAAATTATGTTCACATATGTCAACCAGAAGCCGAATTAAAGCATTTTGTATTTTTAGGTTATGTTGAATGTACTGAAATTTTTGAGGTGTGCTTACATTTTCGTTCATACCCAGCAAAACTTAGATTACCAAATAAGGTATAAAATAAGGTATAGGATCTCTTATTTTATACATTGCAGCATTGATGATTTTAACAGGCGATGAGACTCAAAGTAATGCATCCACATTATCACAAAGAATACCAGTAAGGTATAAAATAAGTCATAAATTTATAACGAAGAATACGAGTAAGGTTTAAAATATATGATATTTTATAGGTTACGAGAAATGAAATAATATAGCATACCAGAAGATAATATATAAGGTGTTACGAGTAGTGAAAAAGTAATTTTGTATTAAATTTACTCACGTGATTGTAAGTGAGTGTAATTAGATAAAATATGCTCGTGAGTGTGTGTCGTTAGAAATTGCCTGTCGTGAGCCCATCTCTAGTTTAAACTTATGCATTTTTTTATAAAATAATTATTTTTTATGTTATTGTAATGCATTATGCATCCAATTATAAATAATGCATTATTTCAAACTTTCAAATAATACATAATGTAACCAAATATAAGTCATCCATGATTGAATGTTTAGAAATAATAAATATGAAATACATTTTTTCCAATAATCATGCATTACGTAGCAAATTATTAGTAATGTATTATTTTTCACTTGAAAATAATACGTTGTGGAACAAATGTTTGGTAAGACATCATAAAATAATGCTACAAATAAGTTATATGCATTACCTGGTAATGTGTTATATAATCACTACCCATTACCAAAGTTTTGCTGGGTAACTTTTGAACCGCTGAACCGATATCGCTCAAATGCAATACCAAACTTCTTGGGAGAACTTCCAATAAATATGTTAAGTTTCAGTCATCTCTGTGCAATATTTTGTCCGTGACAGCATTTTCCACAGACAGACAGACAGACAGACAGACAGACAGACAGACAGACGGACATCGCTAGAATGTCTTAAAATCGATCGGGCATCATGAATATATACACTTTATGGGGTCCCAGATCGATATTTCGATGAGTTACAAACAGAATGACAAACTTATATATACCCTCTATCACTAAGTGGAGGGTATAAAAAAATTTATGAAAAAACAAAAACAAATGATGAAAATTTTGATGAAAACAAAAAATAAAGAAAAAAAAAATAAATGAAAAAAAAAAAATTTATGAAAAAAAAAATCTGATGAAAAAAAAATTTGATGACAAAAAAAAATTGATAAAAAAAAGTTTGATAGAAAAAAAAAATATGTAAAAAAAAATTTGATGAAAAAAAAAGTTGGATGAAAAAAAAATTGATGAAAAAAAAATTTGTTGGAAAAAAATTGATGGAAAAAAAAAATTTATTAAAAAACAAAAAATTTTATGAAAAACTTTTTTTTTGTTGAAAAATAATTTTGTTACTTTTTATTCACCAGCTGGTGAAAAACGGTTTTATACACCACGAGGTGAATTATTATCCAAGTTAAAAACCCAAGTTATTAAAATTTTTGGTTTTATGAAAATGAAAAATAGTAATTCTTGTTTTCTTTTTCGTTAATTGTTAGATTATATCGCTCCTTTACTTGTATAGTGTCATAACTCAAAAAATGCGTTTTTTGAGTTAATGATGCAGAATTATTCGTCATATCATGCTTTATATTGTGTCAAAAATTCGTATTTATATCTTTTAAACTCACCGTTTGAGAAGAGTACACGCAATTATTACATTTTCTATGTACCGGCCTTTTTAAATTAAAAACTAATTTCAATAGTAAACTTTAAACGTGTATTCTGCAAAATCAAATATTTTGAGTTATGACACTATACAAGTAAAGGAGCGATATAGTCAAACTGAGGTGGTGTCCTGCAACTTTTTTTTTTAAATTAGACACCAGCCTAAAAACATTATCATGTAAAAAAAAAAAAAAAATTGCAAGTGCATCTGCAACTAGCGGTAAAAGTTTGTAAGTTTTTCGTCGAAAATTCATGTTCGAAGTTTTTGATCAAATCCGGCTTAAAATCAGAAAACGTTGCACATTGGATCTGCGGCACGCATTAGGCAACCAAAAATATTTTACCCATTTTTTTATTCAAGTACATAGTGTTAAAGTACGTATCCCAGAGATAACAAAACTGTGAATAAAGTGAATTTATGCCATTTAGTTTAGGCGGGACAGTAGTTCAAAGTCAGGAGTTTTAGAGATATTTTTAATATTTTTTATTTTAATTTTTTGTAGACCAGTTTTAAAAATTTGAGAAAATGAGTTCCTGTTAATATATCTTTACGCGATAGGCGCCAAATTAAAGCTAAGAGACCCATCTTTCATACTTATATAACAGATAGCTTTACTTTTAGATATTATATTAGAAAACTCATGATAAAATGTGGAGTTTTTGCAAATTTTTCAAAAAAAAAAAAATTATTTATATAATAGACTGCATCTTTTTGGGCTAATGATGGCTTATAACAAACTCAGCATATGCGTGTACTAGACGTATTTCCCAATATTTTGGTACAAAGAGCTTATCCTCATTTGTGAAGTTTAAAATAATTATTCTTTAGTAGTTATTTTAGCTTTAATTAAAATTAAACCGAAAACTTCATCGTACTAAAATTTTTCTATGAGTGTAATATATGCATTGTCCTATTATAGCAACAACTACAAACATATTCGTATTCCTAAGTGAACGTGTTTTTACTTAATAACTATGGAATTATAAATGCCTTAAATATTAATTTATAATTTAAGCCTTAGACTACATTAGTTAAATTTAGTGTTTTCATTTCGTCTTCTCCTATTCTGGCTATATTTATGTACAATTATAATAATTATTATTAAATTTATACTATATACTATATGTATGTATATTACAGTGGGAGTAATATCTACTTAGTAGCAGTAGGTTAAATACTAGAAACTAAATATATAATTTTATTTATAACAAGACCATATAATTTCATTGTTTTATATTAGGGTGGATCATGTGATTAAAGCGTTCAACCAAAGTATGGAGGTAAACTCACTTTGGCATAAATAATGCAATTTTCTATTATTTTGATTATATTCTATAACACCATCCGACTGCCAATATTAAACATGAGCCGGATGATATACGTCTAAAAATAGAGATCAAATGGATTAAAACTGCATTTACAGTTTTTCATTTCGTGATCATGTTTCCTTTTAAAAGGACTTTAAAGTTTTAAAGGATACATTTTGTAAAATATTTGTAATTTTTCTAGAATGACAATGGTCACGGCAGATGAAAGAGGAAGATCTCCCCTAATCAGGCGCGGATCCAGGAATTTCATTGGGGGGGGGGGTGCGGTATTGTGTTAATTTTTGTTACTATTTTTAATATTGCGTAACAAATTAATAACCAAAAAAATATTTTTTTTTCAAGCATTTGGATTTAGGGGAACTTATTTCACTCAAAAAATTTTTTTCACAAGGGGACCCTGTCAGTCGTATTTACTTCCAAAATAGGACCATTTTTATAGTCTAACAAACGTGCTTATTTACAGTTATGACTGACTATGACTATGAACAGTCATAACATCAAATATTTTTCTATACAAAAAAATTAACAAATTTTAAATTTCATTTTTATTATGACGTTTCAGTCATAAAAATTGGCTTATGACAGTCAAAGCTAGTCACAACTGTGAATAGACACTAAAAATTTTTAATTTTCGAAAACATTAATAACATTAAGCATTAATATTCCGAAAAAAATAATAAATTATTAGATTTTTATGCATCTACCCTTCACAAAATATCTCATATGTTGAAACAATTTTACTACAGAAAAACTCTTAGATTCTTAAATATTTTTCATATAAAAAATAACCCTTTCAGAAAATTGTTCAAAATCTGAAACCCTTTCTTATAGCAAATGTTTTAGATTTTTTAAATTTTCTATAGAAATAATCTGAGATTTTGAGACATTCTTTTTATAAAAAACATTGCAAATTCTGATATATTTTTCTTATAAAAATCCTCTAAATTAATTCTCATATTTCAAAGTTATTCTCAGATTCTAAGAACTTTTTCGTATAAAAAAATTCTCAGATCCTGAAACATAATTCGTAAAAAAAAATTATCATATACTTAAAAATTATCAGTTTTTAAAAAATTTTATGAAGAAATTTTGAATCAATTTTCTTAAAATACGAAAAATGATACGGTTTTAATGCCATCTAGATTCTGAAACATTTTCATATAGAAAAAATTTTATTATTAGACACATTTCAAAAGAAAAATATACATATTCAGACTCTTAGACGTTTTTCCTTTAGAAATGTTATCAATTCTGAGAAATTTTTTGCTGAAAAAATCTTGGTATATTCTGAAACATTCTTTCAAAAGAAAAATTCTCAGTTGCTGTAGGTAGGATGTTTTCTATAGAACAGTTTTAAGACATTTTTCCTAAAATTTAAGATAGTTTTACAATAATTTTTTTTTTACATTTAGATCAATGGTTCCCAACTTTTGATTCTCTCCCCACTGGGGGGCAATTTTAATGCTTCAGGGGGCAACGAGCAAATTTTTAAGATTTTGTTTTGTTAAATAAACTAAAAAAATATTATTTTAGGTGAATTATTTAGTTGACTGTTAAAAACTTTTTCTAAAAACTTTGTTTAAACGATGATTTTAACATCAAGTTTGCTTTACCACAATTAAGTTTTGAGTTTTAAAGCAAATTTGAAAAATTTACAAATTTTTCTTGAGTGTAGGGGGGACATTGTAGTTTTTTTAACTTAAAAGTGGGGCATGGCGCAAAAAAGGTTGGAAACCATTTATTTAGAGTCAAATAAGTATCAAAACAGTTTTTAAAAATAAAGTCTGGAATTTCGAAACATTTTTCTATAAAAATATTCAGATAATAATTTTTTCTTAGAGAATGATAACCAGGGAAGCCAACTTAGTGCTTTTCGAGCTAGATCTAGTGCTTTTTGATGTGTCAAAACGCTAAAATTTTTGAGCTAGTGCCAAATTAGAAAAACGCACTAACATGGTGCTTTTTAAATTTTCAGGTTGTGCTTTTAGTGCTTTTTAAAATTATTTTTTATAGCCTCCAAACAAAGTATGGCGGTTAGGGTGGGTCGACGAAATGCATATTTGCGAATCTCGTTAACTAATAGCAAAAACTCGACGCGCATTTTCGAGCTGATAACGGGAAAAATCATGAAAAAATTTTAGGAGGGTACTTTTAGGCCTGTACAAGCGGTTTTAGTTCGCGGTTTTTGGAAAAAAAATATATTTTTTTTAATTTTTTAAAAATATTTTAAAAATTAAGTAAAATAATGCTTATTACGAAACAAGTTCCAAAAAAAATTTATCTCGCCAATTTTAGCCCGTGGATGCATTTTTATACCAAAAATTTGATACCCATTTTTCCATTTTTTAATTTTTTTTGGTACTTTCGAATTTTTTGCACTTGCGGATTGCTATTGCCGCCAATTTGTTTTGTTTTTTTATCATTTTCTTAAAACGCTTTATTTTACCAAAATTTTGATACCCATTTTTAATTTTTTTGTAATTTGCGAATTTTTTGCACTTGTGGATTGCTATAAATACCCGCAATTTTTTTATTTTTATCATTCATGTTCTTAAATCGGCCTTATGCGCCATTTGAGTGCTATTATGAAATAAAAAATATTTTTTTTTTATAAAATAAACCGAACTTTCCTGGATATAAAAATGCATCCACGGGCTAAAATTGGCGAGATAATTTTTTTTTGGAACTTGTTTCGTAATAAGCATTATTTTACTTAATTTTTAAATTATTTTTAAAAAATTAAAAAAAATATTTTTTTTCCAAAAACCGCGAACTAAAACCGCTTGTAAAGGCCTAAAAGTACCCTCCTAAATTTTTTTCATGATTTTTCCCGTTATCAGCTCGAAAATGCGCGTCGAGTTTTTTCTATTAGTTAACGAGATTTGCAAATATGCATTTCATCGACCCACCCTAATGGCGGTTTACTTTGTTTGTTATTTCGAGTGCAACGCATCGAAATATAAGTCGGAGACTTCACAAAGTATATATTTTATTGATTTTTGATCGATTCAAAGACATTTTTTGAATGTCCGTCTGTCTATTTGTGAAAAGCAATATGCAGTTCAAACTAAGAGCTAGACGCCTAAAATATGGAACGAATTTATATTTATGGTCAATAACTATTGGTCGTATTAAGTTCGGAAAAAGGGGCAAAATCGGACTAAGGGGAAAATGTTTTCTCTTGAAGAACTAAACCAACCTCTAAAAAAAATGCCATTCTTTGTAGGTTTTTTTTTTTTTTGTATTTTGGTTTAATATTTGAATTCTGTTCTGGGTAAAGTTCAAAGACTAAATTTGGCTTTTGAAGTGGAAAATGCAGACCATGTAAAATTGTACAGCGATTTATATCGGTCGCTCAAAAGTTTAACCAACAAACTTATCAAAAATTTTGTTTGAATAAAAATATTTTTTTTATCTATTTAAAAAACAGCCAAGTGCTTTTTTACCCTTTTTTTCAAGCAAATTTACGCGTTTTTACCCGTTTATAAAATTTTTGTGCACGTTTTGCTCTCAAATAGTCGGCATCTCTGATGATAACTCTATTGCCATTTAACTCTATTGTCATTTAAGTTTTTCAAATGCAATTTCTCCCATTCTGAAACATTTTAAGGATTTAAAAAAAAATTACTTCAGTACAAATAGCCTCTATTTGTTTGCATCCTGGTCATTTTCCTTCTATCTTTGTTCCTCTCCCTTTTTCCCATTTCTTTTCCTTTCTTTTTCTTTCTTTTCTTTTCCTTTTTGTTTCCTTTCTTTTTTTTTTTCCTTTCTTTTTTTTGAAATCATTTTGGGGGGGGGAGAAATCCCATTCTTCCCCCCCTGGATCCGCGCCTGCCCCTAATTTTTCCACTTTTATATTTTGCCATGTCAGGATTAAAGGATGTGAATAAAGTCATTTGAAAACTTTATCAAAATATGTTGTTGAAAATTTTTAATGATATTGAAGGACACATTTTTGAATGGACGTAACTTGCCTTATTTTTCCTGATATGTAAAAATAATAACATAGGAAAATTAGGGGAGATTCTCCTCTTTAAGTTTCTATCAATAGTGGCATCCTAGGATAAGCACAAATATTAAAAAAATATTTTATAAAATTTAATCCTCTAAAACTTTGAAGTCCTTTTAAAAGGAAACAGGATCACGAAATGGAAAATTGTAAATGCAGTTTTACTACATTTAGTGCCAGTTTACAGAAGGCGAACGATACACATGAACGAACATTTTACATGTATTTTATTGTTGTTACAATAACAAAACACATGCAAAATTTTCGTTCGTGTGTATCGTTCGCCACTTATTGTTAGTCTCTAGTTTCAAACGTTTATTATCCAGTTCGTGTTCAACGACTTTTTTTCATTGTTGTCGGTCGGTGTAACCACGTCCCCAAAACTGGGCGGCACGAATAAATTACACTTCCTAATCCGATTGGTGCAAGTTCAGGTCAATAAACATCATATGACATGTTGTTAGTGGCTTCTGAATTTTACGTCAGCACACAGAGACTTTGAGGTCCGTTGTGAAAATTTAACATAAAAATTTTACATATGTTAAAAATTCAATTTGCAAATCATAAATTCAATTTCCTAAAAGATCAATTAAAATTCGTAAAAGGAAATTGACAAATTAACAGTCACCCTACTATTAACTATTATAAGCACGTTTTCGGGTGGGTATTTAAATAACACAACTTGACTTTGATTAATATACAATTTAGGCTGTGGATACAATTTGTTGATATTTGTTCATTTACTTAGTTTTTGTGTCCTTTTGACATATTGTTAAGAATAAATCATAAAGACATATATACCATCAGCTAGGGAAGGTATTCCGGTCTAGACAAATGAAAAAAAAAGGAAAATAAAGATTTACCAAAAAAAAAGAAAAAAAAAAACTGTATCTGGTTGGGTACACATTAGGGTGGCCCAAAATTCCTTTTGCATCGCTGTAGCTCAACGTACCTCAAAAAAAGAAAGGCCTCATCGTAACTAATATTTTGCGCCAAATTGCAGCACCCTACGACGATTAGAAGGGGATGCTAACTGATCACATTTGTTTGCAACCTCTGAAGAAATCTGAAAAAAAATATTTGCTGCAATCCTAAAAATAACTACATGGAATGATAGCGTAACAAGAGCACATAAGTCACATATGGCCATTTTGTTAAAAGATTGTCTACAAAGGACAAAAAGGACCTTTTTTTTGAAATTATACTAAAATTAAAGATATTTTTATTACCTTCCAAACAAACTTTATCGCAACTTAATGGCCCGCATAGTTTTTGAATTATAGCGGTTTTAGTGAAATGCAGGTTTCGCTTTTTTTTTAATATCTATCTTTTTTTGTTTGTGGACAATCTTTGACGAAATGGCGATGTGTGAATTATGTGCTCTTGTTACACTACCATTCCTTGTAGTTATTTTAAAGATTGCAATAATTTTTTTTTTTTAAGATTTCTTTGGAGGTTGCAAACACATATGACCAGTTAGCATTCCCATCTAATGGTTGTAGGGTGCTGAAATTTGGCGTTTGTTACGATACCATCTATCATATTTTGAGGTACGTTGAATTGTGAGTTTTACTTGGTATTATTCTATATGTTGATGGGCCACACTAGTACACATAGGTCTATTTAGTCAAAAGAGGAGAGAAAACTAAAGCCTAATGACAAAATGCCTGCGAATTTTGTACTCTTGCCCAAAACATTAAATCATGATAATGTTTTGCGGAAGATTTGGGTTTTTTTAGAAAAAATAATGTTATATTACTTTGCTATTCCATGCAAAACGAACTGAAATATCAGTCGAGGACACCATTAAAAAAGTACAAAAAAGTGTTTTTACATTTTAGAGAGTATAAAAGATGCGGTACCAAAGAATATAACACTCTCACTTGGTTTATGTACATTTGATAAACAAAAGGAAAATTAAATTCTGATTAATTTGTATTAAAAAATAAAAATTGTTTTATTCGACCTTTAAAAAATTATATTTTGAGGATGTTTATTCTGGATCGAGGTCATTATTTTCTTTACTAATTTCTTTACTCATAGCAAAATTTTCAAGAAATAAACATCCTCAAAATATAATATTTTAAAGGTCGAATAAAACAATTTTTATTTTTTAATAAAAATTAATCAGAATTTGAACATAATGGTTGGCACGCCATGTGATGAATAACCCTAATATGGAGTATCTCTCACAACAAAAACACAAATAACATATTGTTGTAGTTCAATGGACTATCGTATGTAAAATTGTTTTAAATATTTTTGTTGGTTATTGACAATCGTTGCCTCATTAGTATGGTACAATTTCTTCGTCTTTCTAATTCTCATTGTGAATAGAGGCGAATATGTATTAATATTCTAGTTTGTGCACAAACGATTTGTCATTAGACTCGTTTGGTTTGCTACTTTGTAGTAAATCGTTTCTATTTTTGCTAAATAATCTTGACAATGGAATCGTGACAAATTCCGAAACACGTGTCGATTAAGTCTTGCAAAAATGACCAACATAAATAAATTTAAAACAAAAAAATAATTTTCTTGAAAATTATGCTATGAGAATATCATGGTTTTAATTAGTAAAGAAAGTAATGACCTCGAGCCAAAATAAACATCCTCAAAATATAATATTTTAAAGGTCGAATACAAGAATTTTTATTTTTTAATAAAAATTAATCAGAATTTGAACATAATGGTTGGCACGCCATGTGATGAATAACCCTAATATGGAGTATATCTCACAACAAAAACACGAATAACATATTGTTGTAGTCCAATGGACTACCGTATGAAAAATTGTTTTAAATATTTTTGTTGGTTATTGACAATCGTTGCCTTATTAGTAGGGATGAGATTTCCATGCAAATGCATGTTTTTTGTCGATAGTCTAAAAACGATATCGACCAATTATCTTTCCGAATCAAGAAATTTGCGTTAAAATGGCATCGATTTGTTTTTGCATATTTTTGCATATTTTGGTGAAAATGCATATTTTGGTTTAAAATGCATATTTTGTGCATATTTCCAACTTTTAAGTGCATATTTTTGCATATTTTGGCATAAATTATCAAAAACACAAATTGAAATATTTTTGTTACAAAAACTGTTATAAATTTTAAAAAATAATTTTCAAAGTAAGAAAAATTATTTTTTCTTTTTAATTTTTTTTTATGGATTGTCTTAATTTCTAACAAACATCTTTCTTATTTTATGTTTCAAATGTTCTATTTAAACCCGGCATTATTTTTTGATTTTTAAGAAGTTTTTCCTATGAAAACAAGATTTTTATTGCACACTTTTTACTTTTTAGTGCATATTTTAAGGTTTTTTAGTGCATATTTTGAATTTTTTAGCGCATATTTTAAGCGCATATTTTCGATTTTTTAGTGCATGAAAATCTCATCCCTACTTATTAGTATGGTACAATTTCTACGTCTTTCTAATTCACATTGTGGATAGAGTCGAAGATGTTCTTATACTTTAGTTTGTGCACAAACGATTTGTCATTAGACTCGTTTGCTACTTTGTAGTAAATCGTTTCTATTTTTGCTAAATAATCTTGACAATGGAATCTTGACAAATTCCGAAACACGTGTCGATTAAGTCTTGCAAAAATGACCAACATAAATAAATTTAAAACAAAAAAATAATTTTCTTGAAAATTATGCTATGAGAATATCATGGTTTTAATTAGTAAAGAAAATAATGACCTCGAGCCAGAATAAGCCTCCTCAAAATACAAAAGGAAAATTTTTATGCGAAAAGTTTTTTTTTATGAAAAACAAAATTATGTTAAAAAAAATTTAATGAACCCAAAATTTTTGGTGAAAAAAAATTTTGATGAAAGAATTTTTTGATGAATTTTTTTGATGAAAAAAAAAATTTTTTTGATGTAAAAAAAATTTGATGAAAAACAAAAATATAAAAAAAACAAGTAAGAGTGTTAAATTCGGCTGTGCCGAATCTTTTATAGCCTCCAACACGTTTAAAATTAAAAAAAATCGCAGAGGCGTCTTTTTTTGGAGGGGGGTCGGTGGAGTTGGTGGGGGCACCTGTACCCCGCTTTATATGTTGACAAATTATTTGTTTATGATGTTTACGCTTAAATAGTACATTTTTATCGCTATTTTTATTTAATTTCTATAGCCACGCCCCTAAAGGGGGGCGGCCTGAAAACAATCGAATTTCCTAACCCCCTTGGTCCAAGCGCAGGTCTATGAACATAATATGGCATAAAATGTTACATTTGTTGAGCAAAAATTAAAAAAAACTCGTAAAAATATCGTATTTTTTAGGGGTCATTTTAGTTTTTTAAGTGGGAACTTTTTCCCCCTGGTCCGATTTTGCCCATCTTCGAACTTAACCATAAAGGATATTCTTGTCCAATTTCAGGGATCTAGCTCTTTTGGTTTGGACTGCATCGCTATTTCTACAGACGGACGGACGGACTTCGCTAGAATGTCTTAGATTCTATTATGGATCAATATTATATATGGGGCATTCCAAGCCAAATCACTCACTTTTAGACCCGACCCCTTTCGATTTATTTTATTTTTAGATATGTTTTAGTACTTATTAAGTGAAACTTGGACACAAATTTTAAGCCTTTTATTTCAAGATGGTGTTGAGTAATCAATTTTTCAAAATGGCGATTTTCACAAAAAAATTCAAAAATTGAAATTTTTAATTAATTTTGACCATTAAAAAATATAGATATTTTAAAAAAAGTTGGACAACGTTTTGTTGGTATTTAAATGTAGTTTTAGAAAAAAAATATGAAAAAATTATTCGAAGTAATTATAACTTATTTTTTGACGTTTAAAAATTAAAATCGAGTTTTTGAAAAAGTCCGAAACCTTCGATTTTTTTGTAAAAAACTATAAAAATTCTACTCTAAATTACGCAACTTTTAAGCCAAAATTCGAGATGTGATCACAATTCTTTCTATTTTTTTTTTTAATTTTTAAAATTGCACCTTTTATTTTTTGGCTCTGATTTATTTTATATGGTGCTCCAAAAAAAATAAATTGGTAGATATTGACCCTAACTTAACCCAGATATATTTATTTCGAGGTAAAAATACGTCTCACAAAAATTAAGAACGATCGGAAATGGGTAAGGCGTTTAGCATGGTCCTTGAAGTTTAAAAAACGGATTACAAGGAAAAATATGATTTTTTTTTCTGTTTTCGCAATATTTTTGGTATTTTAAGTTAATTTTTATTTCATGCAATTACAGAATTATGATGTAGAGTAAAATTCCTTTCTAATAAGGTACTAAAAACTAAAATCGGTTGAAAATCAGCCAAGTTATTATAACTTCCCCAGGCATCTAACGGGTGGCAGACCACTTGATTAAGCAATACAATCCGATTTTTGAAATTCATTGAAATTTTCTACTGTAATAAAATTTTTTTATTCTTCAAGTTTAAATGTAATTTGATGACAAGTATTTTTTATATTGTGTTTTGCTAACATTTTTTTAAATTAATGCTAAAAATGCCTGCATTTTCAACACCCTTTTGAAATCTCTATTTTCAAAAAAAAAATTTTTTTTGTTTTCAAATTTGGAAAAACCAAAAAAAATATTACACTGAAACTTGAATAATGAAAAAATGTTATTACAGTAGAAAATTTCAATAAATTTAAAAAAAGGGACTCGTATTCTTTAATCAAGCGGTATAACACACGCTAGATGCCTGGGGAAGTTGTAATAACTTGGCTGATTTTCAACCGATTTTAGTTTTTAGTATCTTATTAGAAAGGCATTTTACTCTACATCATAATTCTGTAATTGCTTGAATTTAAACTTAACTTAAAATACCAAAAGTATTGAGAAAACAGAATAAAATTCATATTTTTCCTTGTAATCCGTTTTCTAAACTTCAAGGCCCATGAGGAACGCCTTACCCATTTCCGATCGCTCTAAATTTTTGTAAGACGTATTTCTACCTCGAAATGAATATATATAGGGTAAGTTAGGGTCAATATCTACCAATTTATTTTTTTTGGAGCACCATATAAAATAAATCAGAGCCAAAAAATAAAAGGTGCAATTTTTAAAATTTAAAAAAAATAGAAAGAATTGTGATCACATCTCGAATTATGGCTTAAAAGTTGCGTAATTTAGAGTAGAATTTTTGTAGTTTTTTACAAAAAAATCGAAGGTTTCGGACTTTTTCAAAAAGTCGATTTTAGTTTTTAAACGTCAAAAAATAAGTGATAATTACTTCGAATAATTTTTTCATATTTTTTTTCTAAAACTACATTTAAATACCAACAAAACGTTGTCCAAGTTTTTTTAAAATATCTATATTTTTTAATGGTCAAAATTAATTGAAAATTTCAATTTCTTAATTTTTTTGAGAAAATCGCCATTTTGAAAAATTTAATACTTAACACCATCTCGAAATAAAAGGCTGAAAATTGGTGTCCAAGTTGCATTTAGTTAGTACTAAAACATATCCAAAAATAAAATAAATCGAAAGGGGTCGGGTCTAAAAGTGAGTGATTTGGCTTGGAATGCCCCATATACATACCCTCTATCACTAAGTGGAGGGTATACAAAATTTAATGAACCCAAAATTTTTGGTGAAAAAAAATTTTGACGAAAAAAAGTTTTTGATGAATTTTTCTGATGAAAAGAAAAAATTTTTGATGTAAAAAAAATATGAAAAAAAAAATTTTTTGGTGAGAAAAAAATTGATAATAAAAAATTTGATTAAAAAATTTGATGAAAAAAATTTATGAAAAAAAAATTTGATAAAAAAAATAAAAATTTATGAAAAAAAAATTTTGATGAAAAAAAAATTTGGTTAAAAAAAATTAATGAAAAAAAAAAAATTATGAAAAAAAAAAATTTGATGAAAAAACAAGAAATTGATGAAAAAAAAAATTTTGATAAAAAAAAAAAATTTATGAAAAAAAAATTGGATGAAAAAAAAAATTAATGAAAAAAAAAAAATTGATGAAAAAAAAAATTGATGAAAAAAAAATTTGATGAAAAAAAAAACCGATGAAAAAAAAAATTTATATAAAAAGTTTGATGAAAAAAGATGGATGAAAAAAAAAAAATATTTATGAAAAAAAAAATTGATGAAAAAAAAAATGATGAAAAAAAAATTGATGAAAAAAAAATTGGTGAAAAAAAAAATTTGATAAAAAAAAACAAAATTTTTTTGTTGAAAAATAAATATGTTACTTTTTATTCACCAGCTGGTGAAAAACGGTTTAATTCATCACGAGGTGAATTATTATCCAAGTTACAAACCCAAGTTACTAAAATTTTTGGTTTTAAGAAAATGAAAATAGTAATTCTTGTTTTCTTTTTCGTTAATTGTTAGCTTATACCCAGCAAAACCTAGGTAATGTGTTGTGAAAAGTAATGACTGCCAATTACATTACTTATAACAACTACTCATTACCCACTGCATTACTTTAGTCCAAAAAGCAACTAGTGGCTTATATTGTAATATGTAAGTACTTATTTGCAATAAAATAAATAATAAGTTATTGAGAATGTTAAAAATAAATACTTATTTGCAAGTTCACTTGGGAAATTAAGTCCAATTAGAAAAAAAAAATATTTGTTTTACCATTTTCGCTTAAAGTTTCGCAAAAACGAATAATCTAATGATAAATAGTTAATTCAAACTCGGTTTGCAACTATTTATTTTATTCCATATAAGTAACTACTTATTTTACTCGTTATAGGTAAGTAGTTATTTATCTCCCTACTCGTAAGCTTGTAGGCACTAATTATTTTTGTCTCACGGCCTTTATAAAATATGTAGTGTTTCATGCAATGAGTAAGTACATACTAATAATTATTACTAATTACTATACTCATTACTAGTAATGCAAAAATTTGCTGGGTATAGTCAAACTGAGGTGGCGTCCTGCAACTTTTTTAAAATTAGACACCAGCCTAAAAACATTATCACGCAAAAAATTCTCAAAAAAAAAAAAAAAAAAAAAAAAATTGTCCGGGAATTTTCGGGACTTGTAAAATTGTAATTTCTAAAATCATTTGTAATGAAATTTTTATTCTTGCGATGCATTAATTTTATTAATATTGGCATGCTGTATATCAAAAAATTTCTGACAACGGTCAAGAGATTTCGCAATTTGAAATTTATCAAAAAATTTCGGTTTTATTTACGTTAAAGAATAACGTTTTTATAGACACGCTATTGTAAGTCTTTTTGAAAATGCTTAACTTTTAAATAACGCTCAAATCTATGTCTTTCAGTTTGGTAACCTTCCTATTCAGTATGTATGTAATGTTTAATTCTAATATTAATACAGATGACTAAAGGAAATAAATTAAGTATAATATTTTATTATATTCTTCTTATTGCTTTAACATGCAAAATCATGAAGTATGATATTAATGACAATGTTTATTTTAAATTTGACCAACCAAGATACATAGTAAAAGAAAAGTGAAAATAAATACTAAATAAAATGAAATAGAATTATTTAAACTATATATCAGGGTTTGCAAAAAAAACTCTAACGTACGGTACGTTAGTGTTCTGTACGGAACTATGGAGCGACCCTACGTTATCGAAACGTACCGTTCCAAGAACACATTCACTAAAAAGATTTTTAGTGGTTGTGAAGGAACTAGGTTAGAAACAAAATAAAGTTCTTTTAGTGTTCTGTTTGCGAACTTTTGAGACATTTTTTAAATTTAAAATGGCGACATCTTGAAAACTAAGCAAGATAGAGCAAAACGGAACACATTTTTGGTTCTTTGGATCCCCATAGTATCGCTAGGCCTCTACACATGGGTAGACCCCATTGGGTCCTTATTTTGAATCTAAAAAAGTTAGCACTCCGGGAAATTTAAAAATGCACATATCTCGTTAAATACTGCCGACACGATAAAAAGTCTAAAAGCATTTTTGTGGATCTTGTCTCGTAGTACATGACCGCTTTTAGACTTTATGTCGTGTCGGCAGTATTTAGCGAGATATGTGCATTTTTAAATTTCCCGGAATGCTAACTTTTTTAGATTCAAAATAAGGACCCAATAGGGCCACCCATGAGTAGAGGCCTAGCGATACTATGGAGATCCCAAGAACCAAAAATGTGCTCCCTTTTGCTCTATCTAGCTTAGTTTTCGAGATATCGCCATTTTAAATTAAAAAAAAAAAAAAAATTTCTCAAAAGTTCGCAAACAGAACACTAAAAGAACTTTATTTTGTTTCTAACCTAGTTCGGTACGTTATCGTAAAGTTTCTGTTCTTCAACTCGCAGGCATAACGTTCGGAATTCTGTTTGCGAACACCTTCACAACCACTAAAAAACTTTTTAGTGAATGTGTTCTTGGAACGGAACGTTAATTAACGTACTGTTTTTTTTCGAACACTGCTATATATCCAACATGTTCCAGTCATGGACACATTAAAAAGGCGATCTGAAAAAAATATCGTCTGCAAAAAACTTTTCATCATATTGATGAAAAGTTACATAAATTTGATACGATATTTCAACTCTATGCAATGTTAAATGCCATGAATATTAAGAAAATATCATTGGAATTTGTCAAATTGGACCTATTTGAACTAAAATTGAAAGATCAACCAAATGTTACTGGCAACAATGTAAAATTTGAGTTTGGATCAAAATTGAATTAACCCTGCTGTTAGGTTAGAAAAAACTTACGGATGTTAGGTTAGTGGACCATTTGGTCCATACTTAATATTCAAACAAAATAATAATTTAATATTATATTTGTATATATTTTGGATCATTTCTACCTAAATACGATTATTTTAAGCTTAACTCAACGTTAGAGATGGGTGCGTGAGTGAATTTGGGTCACGCTCACGCAAGAAATATTATAATCCCTCATGAATCACTCACTCGATTTTTTTCTTTATTCACGCTCACTTACTACTCACGTCAGTAAAATTAAAATAAGTTACGATCATGCGTGACTCACGTGATTCATGATTACGCTCACCTCAATTCACGCAATATTCACTTACAAATACACAATTTTAAGGAAATTAAAAAAAAAAAAATTCATATATTAGCAGACCGTTGATTTGAATTTTAACTGATTGCTGAACGAAAAACAAAAATAAAACTATAAATAAAACAGAAAACAATACAAAAAAATTATATTGAATCACGCAAGAAAATGGCACTCACGCAAAAATTAGGCTCGATTTCTAAGCACTCACGCATAAAGGTTTTGGAATCACACTTACTCAAGCATGATGATTCTCGTAATTAACTAGACTTTCGCTCGAGCGTGAGTCACGCGTGATTCACGAGAACCACGAAAATCACGTGACCAGCACCCATCTCTACTCAACACAGCTAATGTAAACATTTGTTGAAGGATTCCCTTTTTTCATATTCTTTACCTTAGATATTGTTTTGCATTACAATTCAACAAAAGGTACATATGTTAGTTTTGTTTTTTCCTATAATTTCTAATTATTCATCTCATTTAGGTGGCGTGGATTTTGCTGATCAAATGGTTGGTTCCTACAGCACGAAACGCGCAAGAAATCAATGGCCTAACGTTGTATTTGCAAACATACTTGATATCCCAGTAAAACCTTAAACATGGTAACGGTTATGTAATGCATTACCATGTAATGCATAGCCCAATAAAAATTAAAAAATGTGCATTAATTTTCGCCTACCGCTTACCATAGGCATTCACTATATTTATTTTTCATGCATTATGTAAAATGCATTACTTTGAGTGACATCCCAAACAAAAAGAATCAATCAAGTATAGGGTATTGTAAAGTTGCATTATTCTATACTGGATTAATGATTTTTGTTTGGGATAAGACTCAAAGTAGCGCATGAGTTTTACATAATGCGTGAAAAATACAAAAATGTTATGCCTATGGTAAGCGATAGGGAAAAAATTCATATTTTTATTTTTTTGCTATGCATTACTTGGCAATGCATTACATGGCCGTCACCATTTTAAAAGTTTTGCCGGAATACCCGCTTTGAATGCGTGCATCCAATTTTCTAAAATCGACGTTTCATGGGCTCCGGCTATCGAAATCGCAGGAGAAAATATACGATGGACCAAATGGTCCCTTAACCTAAGATACGTAACTTTTTATTTTTCTCAGTCCTGGTTTAAGTCAGAACCTAGATTTTTTGTAAATAACATTGTTTTATAAAAAGACCCCATGAGCAAAAAATCTAAGCCAGTATATATCACCGTTCAAAAGTTACAAAGGAAACAATCCAAAAATTGGACCAAATGGGCTTAACCTAACAGCAGGGTTAAAACGGAAGTGGATGCAAAAACTGAAATTGAATCGAAACGGAAATCAAAATGGAATTTAAACATACATGGAATTTACTGAAGTGAATTGAAACGAAATGGACATTTCGGGAATTTTTTTATAAACAGTAAATGAAATTTGAATAAAGTAATGGTTAGGAAAGTTAGTTATATTTGAATTATAAACACTCATTGAAGGGTTTACTCGTGAATCATGTAAAATTCGTTTTGCACTTGCACCTAGGGGATGGGAAAATATTTTTTTTGCGATTTCCCTTATTTTGTGGGCGTGGATGTTATCAAATAATTTAAATAATGATAAAATTGTATAACTTTATTGCGAAAAGCATTATAAATTATTTGGTTAACATTTTTCACATGAGAGAAAAGGGTTCACCCAACCAGCAAAAATATGCCAGTGGAGCACCGCAGATTCATAATCAAGAAAGACATTTACAGAATTCTCAACTTTTGAATAAAGTCGCTTCCGACGAAGCGTGATGTGTATTTGTGTGTGTAAATCCTTAATCATATTGTTCTATTCTATACGTTGTTTCATTAATTTTTAACTATCGCCGTATCGACATGGTATTTGTTTGAAATTGTGGTTTAGATGAGGCTGTAAAAAAACGTTTACACGTTAAACGCCAGAATGCAGCACGAAAATCAACACTATAAAATGCATAAATAAATGGATTTATGGCACTATTGAACCAACCCAACCACGTTAGTACCTTAGCCAGTGTTCGGCTAACTTGATCTTCATCCAGGAATGGTGTAATCAAATAGTTGATAAAAAATGGCAGCCAACAAGCGATGAAGCCACCCACAACAATACTCAAAGTCTGTGTGGTTTTATTTTCCTTTTTCAATGATGAAATACGATTCGACAATGATTTTGTGGGATAATGATGTGAATGTTGATGTTGATGCGAACGTAGTTGTGGTGTATGTGGTCGGAGTATGGAAGAGCCACTACCATTGTTACCAGCAGCCCCACTACCACCGGTAATTGTGGCATCGGGAGTTAACAAGTTAGAGTTAGTGGGTGGTGTTGGTGTGCTTAGGAAATGTTGATGACGTATACTATGTGTTCGCATGTATTTATTAGGATGTGAATGCTGTTGTTGTTGCTGTTGGTAATGTTGTTGAGTAGCTGAAAATGTCCAAGGATTTTCCATATTAATACCAGCTGTTGCTGTTGCCGTACTACCAGTTCCTCCTCCCGTACATGTTGTACTAGTCATTGTGGTGATTGTTGATGAGGCAGTGGATGTACGTTTCAATGATGATGGTCTTTTAAGTTCATAACAACCATTTTTACTGGTAAGTGATGTTGCTAGTTTGTGTTGCTGCTGTTGTTGTTGTTGTTGCAGTGCCAACAATGAATGACATTGTGTCGTTTGTACATTTTCATTGTCGGAAGCCATAATTTCTTGTAAATCTTTAGCCAATGTTTGATTTGACAATGTCCTGGTTGCTGGTTGTTTCTTGTGTCCAATACTAAAATCAAATTCTGATAAATCCGGTTCCAATTCATTGTCTATATCTGCTGCTGTATACCGTTTAAATTTCTAGATAAAGGGAATAAAGGAAGAGAATATAAAAATTATAGATTATTAAATTGAAATATATACATAAGGGATTTTAAAAGAATAAAAGATTTATTTTATTGCACTCTCTACTTTGTGAGTCATTTTGTTTGAAAAATCTCGAAATAAGATATTGGCGTTCGTTAAGTCGTAAGAGAAACTTCCGTCGTATCGTAAGACCCCATATAGAAAATATATGAAACATTTTTAAAAAAAATATTACAGCTACACAAAATTAAGGATCTGACCCAAATTCTTGACCCAATACACTAACAGAAGAAACATGATTGGAACAACCATAATAGAGGGAGAACATAGAATGATTGATAACTTTATCATAACATGATTGTAGCGATCATATTTTGATTTTCGCTGATCATCTTGTCATTTTGTAATTGTAGATGGTAATAGTATGATTGTTAGCATCATATATATGATCAAATGTATCAATCATACTATGTTGCCGCCCATTACACTGTACAACAAAATCAAATTTTTTCCAAAATTACCAGGTCAGAAAAACAAAATTTGATAGAAGAGACAAAACAAAAATATACGTGTATCGGCGTTTTGAAAGTTTACATCTAGGTTTCATTTTAGGAGGAGGAAAAGTTTCCCCCAAATGCAAATGTTGTATTGCCAATCTTTATTGAATATCGAGTAAAGCTTACGTTTAAAGTATATGGTGTGTTCAGCAAATTTATGTAAAATGTTACGGAGAACATTTTTGTGGAACATGTTAACCCTCTAACTCCTGAAGATAAGGGTCGTTTTTGTCCTTCTTTTCAAAAAGAGCAAAAAACACCATTAAAACAGGGATTTAACGGGTTTAAATGTTCCGCAAAAATATCCGCCGTGAAATTTTACTATAAGTCCCTGAATACACCAAAACGGAAAACTCAACCAGAAAGTCAGAAATAAGACACAACAAAAGAGAGCTTAGGGTTAATTTCGCATTTATTAGGAAAATCAAGTAAAGCTTACGTTTAAAGTATATGGTGTGTTCAGCAAATTTATGTAAAATGTTACGGAGAATATTTTTGTAGAATATATTAACCCTCAAACTCCTTAAGGTAAGGGTCCTTTTTGTCCTTCTTTTAAAAAAGAGCAAAAAACACCATTAAAACAGGGATTTAACGGGTTTAAATGTTTCGTAAAAATATCCGCCGTGAAATTTTACTTTAAGTCCCTGAATACACCAAAACGGAAAACTCAACCAGAAAGTCAGAAATAAGACACAACAAAAGAGAGCTTAGGGTTAATTTCGCATTTATTAGGAAAATCAAGTAAAGCTTACGTTTAAAGTATATGGTGTGTTCAGCAAATTTATGTAAAATGTTACGGAGAACATTTTTGTAGAATATATTAACCCTAAAACTCCTTAAGGTAAGAGTCTTTTTTGTCCTTCTTTTAAAAAAGAGCAAAAAACACCATTAAAACCGGTATTTAAGGGGTTAAAATGGTCCGCAAAAATATTTTCCGTGAAAGGGTCTTATAGTAAAATTTCACTGCGAATATTTTTGCGGAACATTTAAAGACCTTAAATCCCTGTTTTAATGGTGTTTTTTGCTTTTTTTGAAAAGAAAGACGAAAAAGACACTTAACTTGAGGAGTTAGAGGGTTAACATATTCTACAAAAATGTTCTCCGTAACATTTTACATAAGTTTTCTGAACACACCATATACTTTAAACGTAAGCTTTACTTGATTTTCTTAATAAATGCGAAATTAACCCTAAGATATCTTTTGTTGTGTCTTATTTCTGACTTTCTGGTTGAGTTTTCTGTTTTAGTGTATTCAGGGACTTATAGTAAAATTTCACGGCGGATATTTTTGCGGAACATTTAAACCCGTTAAATCCATGTTTTAATGATGTTTTTTGCTCTTTTTGAAACGAAGGACAAAAACGACTTATAGGGACTTATAGTAAAATTTTACGGCGGATAAAATCCCTGTTTTTAGGGTGTTTTTTGCTCTTTTTGAAAAGAAGGGCAAAAAAGACCCTTATCTTGAGGAGTTAGAGGGTTAATATATTCTACAAAAATGTTTTCCGTAACATTTTACATTAATTTGCTGAACACACCATATACTTTAAACGTAACCTTTACTTGATTTTCCTAAAAATTGCGTAATTAACCCTAAGATGTCTTTTGTTGTGTCTTATTTCTGACTTTCTGGTTGAGTTTTCAGCTTTGATGTATTCAGGGACTTATAGTAAAATTGCACGGCGAATATTTTTGCGGAACATTTAAACCCGTTAAATCCCTTCTTTAATGGTGTTTTTTTGCTATTTTTGAAAAGAAGGACAAAAAAGACCCTTAAATTGAGGTGTTACAGGGTTAACATATTCTACAAAAATGTTTTCCGTAGCATTTTACATAAATTTGCTGAACACACCATATACTTTAAACGAAAGCGTTACTCGATATTCAATGACGTTTGACAATACAACATTTGCAATTGGGGGAAACTTTACCTCCCCCTAAATTGAAACCCAGATGTAAACTTTCAAAACGCCGATACACGTATATTTTTTTTTTGTCTCTTCTATAAAATTTTTTTGGTCTGACCTAGTAATTTTTGTGTTGTACAGTGTTATAGATGACTTGGTGTGCTGCAACCATGTTCCAAACATGTTTTTAAGTGTGTTGCCTTTATAACTATAAACCTCCTTAATTTAATTTCGCCCCCGGAACTGAATTATATATTTGTGTTTTCTTGTAATCTTACCGTAAAATGAACGTACACAATATAGAGAAAAAACAATTAAGAAAATTATAGTCGGTCACGACCGACCATATAATACTTTACACCAGTATTTTCCGGAAAATGGGACCCAAGTCAAAACATCGATCCCATTGGATCAACTCTTGTAAGATCTTTGATTAGCATAAAAACACACACAAACGAAATTTGAGTGAAATATGTTGGTTTTTGTTTGACAATAGATCAATTTTACTATATATCGGGCTGAATTTTTATATGGCGGCTAAGTCCAGAAATGGTCCAATTATAATCCGATTTGATAAGATTTCCAAACTCCTCATTTAACACATACAAATAAAATTTATACAACATATATCAAATTTTTATGAATTTTGAGAATTTATATGAAAATTGGAAGGGTGGTTTGTATGGGGACTACAAGCAGGAATTATCCGATCTCTTTAAAATTTGGAATTATTATTTATGAATACAAAATACGTTTATAAGTCAGATTTCAGGAGGATACATAATATTAAACAAGTAAGAAAATTATAGTCGGTCAAGATCGACCATATTATACCCTACACTAGTGTTTCCCGGAAAATGGGTCCCAAGTCCAAACATTGACCGATTGGGTCAAATATTTAAAAGGTGACGAAAACAATATCGGGCGAAATTTTAATATGGGGTCTAAGTCCATAAATGGTGATTATAATCAGATTTGATTGGGTTTTTAAAGTACGTGTTAAATACACAAAAGCAAAACGGACGGACGGACGGACATAGCTAAATCGATTCAAAAAGTGATTCTGAATTGATCGGTATACTTGAAAGTGGGTCTAGGACCAAATTTTCGGGTAGTTACAAACATCAGCACAAACTCATTAAGCCCTGTACCACAGAGTGGTGTAGGGTAGAGATGGGCGCTGGTCACGTGATTTGCGTGATTCACGTGAATCACGCGTGAGTGATTTTTATTCCAATCACGTGATTGTGAGTGAGTGTGACTTGAAAAAAAATCTGAGTGAGTGATTAGTGAGTGAGTCATTTATTTTTTGCGTGAGTTTGTGTGATTAGATTTTTTGATTTGCATAATTTTTTTTTAATTTTGTGTAAAATTTTTTTTTTGATTTTTTTTCTTTTTTGTAAGAAAATTTTATTGCGTGAGTAGATTTTGCGTGACTCACGCGTGAGTGTGATTGAATCTGGCGTGAGTCACGCGTGAGCGTGAGTAAGTTTTTTTTTACTCACGTGAATGTGAGTGAGCGTAGCTAAAGTAAAAAAAAAATTTCGTGAGTGATTAGTGAGTGATTCGGATATTTTTTGCGTGAGTGTGAGTCAAAATCGACTCACGCGCCCATCTCTAGTGTAGGGTATACTAAAGAGTAATTTTAACCAAATTTAGTGGGGACGTTTGTTTGGGGGCTAAGTATAATAATGGACGAGTTTTTTTCATTTTCTATAGGCTTCGTCCTAGATCAATAGAGGCTTAAGTTCCAATTTTAGGCGAATCGATTAAAAATTGCGACCTGTATCGTGCGCAAAACGTTTACTTGCACAGACGGACATTCAGGGCCGCATTAAGGTATGGTGGATCCCTGGCCACACAAGAATTCAGTTTCCAGCTGGAAAAAAAATAAAAAAAATTTTTGGTACAAATTAAACTCATTTTATAACCTGTTTCAAGACAATGGAACTCAAAAATAATATTTTGAGTAAGGATATTCTAGCTCGAGGTTATTTTTCTTTTCTTATTAAAACCATAATATTTGTGTAGAATAATTTGGTTTTAATGAGGTGTTCTATATCGCAGAATCTGAGACTTTTCCTGTACGAAAAATGTCCCAGAATCTGAACCTTTTATATACGAGAAATGTCTCAGAATCTGAAACTTTTTCGATATGAAAAATCTTTCAGAATCTGAATTTTTTTCTACACGATAAATGTCTCAGAATCAGCGACAGTTTCTTTACGAAGTATGTTTTAGAATCTGAGAATATTTTTGTACAAAAAATTTCTCAGTATTTGAGATTTTTTTATACGAAAAAAGTCTCAGATCAGAGACTTCCTCACTACGAAAAATATTTTGGAATCTGAGACTTTTTCTACACGAAAAATGTTATTAAGGTTTGGTCTATTAGTGAAAAATGAAGATATTTTTGGAAAAATTTCACAAGTCCGCCATTCACAAGGGGAGGGGGAGCCCATAAAAAAAGTTTTATCAACTTTAAACGTTTAAATGTGCATTTATTGTTTATAATGGGATAAAAAGGAATCGTTCCTGAAAGTTTTGTCCAAAAAATTCCAACGTTTAAAATTCTGGTAAGAAATGGGATAATATGCTCTAAGGAAATAACCGCCATACAATTTCACTGAAGGCATCACACTATATTTTAAACACATCTTAGTTTTTTAAACGCTTTTAATAAAAAAAACTAAAAACTTTAGTGGGCCATAAAAAAGAAATCCGAACTGACTTTGCAAAACCCGTTCGTGATTTTGTCTATTTGATGGTCTACCTTCACTGACATTATTCAGGCTCATTTTTCTTGTTGCACATTGTTATTTAAACCCGTGGCGACCATCGAAAAAAGTTTTGGGGTTTTAGAAAACCTTCATCAGAAACTGCCCAGTTGGCAACGTCCTCGAGCCATCCTCAGTGACGAAGCCATCCTCAGTGACATGTCCGAGCCACTGCGGACATTTCTATCAACTGGGTTGAGGACAGTTTCATACAAATTTTCAAAATGTCCTCACTCAAAGTCAGCAGTGGTCAGGGCTGACTTTCTGGGCATGCCAGTTAAGACTTCTTTGGGGAAATGTCTGACGTAGGTCATGCGAAAATACCCAAAAATTTTGTATTTCCTTTAGTTTTTACTTTTATCCATTTTCCTTTATAAATTATCTTTCTCATATTAAGAAAAAACTTTTTGTCTTTTTAAGTCCCAACTGGAGTGAACCTGGAACGTTCAGTTTATTAGTCCCACTTGTTCCAAACTTTATTTTGAAAATTGTTTGTTTATTTATTTCTTTTATTTGATTTTATTTTAAATAAATCGATAATATTGCCATCTTTTTCTTGGAAATTGAGGAGTTGCCCAGATTTAAAATTCTAATATTATATACTGCTATTCTGAAGACATTTCCTTTTAGACGTCTTAGAGGAAATGTCCACACACTTAAAGCAAACATTCAGTGCTGACAATGTTAGGACATGTCATCAAGGTTTACCTATGATTTGTCAGAACCTGAAGACATTTACTCAAGGAATCACTGTAGAAATTTCCTCAGTGACACATTTTCCAACTGGGTGGGTTAAAATGGTCTGATTTGTTTAAATGAAAACTTGTTTCAAGATCTATAAAATAAACAAAGTAAAATAATTTTGAGATTTCTTTAAAAAAATATATGAAACGTGCGAAAAAAAATTTTAATTTTTGAAATTTTTTGACAAATTTTAAAAGCGATATCTTGAAAACAGATTGATTTATTTCAGAAATTTTTTACATTCGTATTCACCATACACAGAAAAAAATATTCGATGGAAAAAAACAATTAAATATTTGCTCAGCTTAATATTTGACATTCAATTAAATTTCACAGTACAACATTTTTCAGTTAATTGATTGCCAACTCAATTCTGTGAACTGTATGTGAAATTAGACCCAAAAAGAAGAATTTCTGCATCATTCGTTTTGTCTTCTTACCTGCGAAAATATTTTTAATATCGATTTGAAGTTAGTACTATCGTATAGGGGAATTTATCACGTTTTAGGCCCTGTTGTTTGACATAGCTCGACAACTACTAGCCCAATTTAGTTGAAATAAATTTTAAAAAATTAAGAATTACAATTCCCTTAATCTGTTCATATATTGTTTTCCTATACAAGCAACAGTTTCCAAGTTAAAAATAAGCGCATGAAGAAAAATATTTTTTTTTTTATTAAACTCATAAAAAATACAAAACGGAAAAAAGTTTCAAGTCAAGTTATTTTTTCGCAAAGTCACATAACCTATGAGCAAAATGAGACAAAGATCATAAAAATCGATGCACGCATTTCGCTTTTATTGGCAATTGAGTAAAGGTATGAATTTCAAAAATCAGTTATAGCCACCACCCTTAAAATAAAAATAAAAATAAAAATTAAAAAATTATCATGCAAAAAAAAACTTTATTTATAAAAACTTAATGAAAATAAAATAATATGCAATTAATACGCAATTATAATATGCATAAAAACAAAATTTAGAAAATTTTTTCAATTATTGGCAATATCCATCCTTGTAGAAGTTGACGCTTGTGGTTCTGATGATCTTGTTTTCTTCGTAGGTTGTTCATATTCATGGTCTGAGTCTGTATCGTCATCCGAGATACACATACTATTCAAGGGCGTGTTTCTTTCACTGTGTCCACCAATTTCAATGTCTTCATCTTCGGTGCTTTCTTCAAACTGCATAATTGTGGAACTCCACCAACAAACCTCCGCAAGCAATGCATCCAATTTTTTGCTTTTGAACCGCTTTTCAAATGGCATGGTCACCTGGTGGAACCTCTCTCCTTGTTCGTCTGATTCCTGAGGTGATTGTGCCAAAAAAGTATCGAGGTGGTGGTGCAAGAAATGCAATTTCAGTGTCATGGATGCACCGATTTTTTCGAAATAAAACAGCAACCTGTCCACTCGTTGCTGTATCTCTTCTCGCTGGACACGGTTCTTTCCTAGAATGCCTTCTATTACTTCTTTCAATGCGTTCCATGCATGTTGGTAGTCGTGATGCTCTGAAAGCAAATGTGTGAAAGAATCACTTTTGATCAATTTCCGAATATCAGGTCCATTGAGAATACCTGTTTTAAATACATAAGAAAAACGAAAAAATTATTGGTAATGCGAATGTATAGAAATTAACAAATTTAGATATGACAATATTGAAATACAGAGTACGATACGTACCGTTTTTAATTTTCTCATCACTGAGTTTCGGAAAGATGGATTTCAAACAGTCAAAGGCGCCGTTAACTTTTTTGACCACCACTTCAACGAATTTCCCAGCTATTCCCAGTTTCATGTGGAGCGGTGGCAACAAAATATCATCCAGGTCCTTTATCATAGGTTCATTGCGTAATTTTAATTGTTTGTTGAGCTCGGGAGTTATTCCTTTCCAATCTTTACATTGATATTGATTTCCTTTGTATCGTGAATCCCAATTTCAAAGGAAGCAGAAGTATTTTGGATATCCGCCCTTTTCTATAATCCCTTGTAGTATGTTGACCACCTTCAGATCGCAACAAATGTTCCATTTGTGTTCGTCGTATTTGATTTTCTTCAAAATTTCGCCCAATGCTTCATACGTTTCCTTCATAGTTGTGCTGAATCCCAATGGAATGCATGGTTTTTTATTTTTTTTTGTGCAGCAGCACAGCCTTCAAACTACTTAGTAACTGAACCATCGATGAATAAACGCCAGTCGCCAGCGATATAATCCATTCCCAATTTTTTCACTAAACCTGGGATATCATGGCAGTACGTGAACGTATTTGCTTCGTCAACGGAATAAAATTTCTGAAAATCAGCTTGGCGTTGTCGGTATGATGTTGCGCTGACATTTTGCTGTGTGAGTTTTCTTCTCTTCAAAAGTGATGTCAGCCATTCGGAGACGTGTTGTGATAGTCCCAGCTTGGCCTACATTTCGATTTGTGGTAGCGGTTGTGGTGCACTATTTTCAATATCGGATATCCAATCAGCATCATCCAAATCGGTCGGATTGATGAAAACGGTTTCGGCTAGCAGGGACACAGTATCCGCACTCGGAGGTTTAGGTGCATCGGTATCCGCCCTGCTGATAGCACTGGAAGTGTGGCAGTAAATGCAGCAGTGTATACTTTTGTTTTCAATTGTTGTCTGTTTAATCCAGGACGAAAATTTATGCATGCATAGCACCTGGATTCATCATGTCCAGTTGTGTCTTCCACCCAAATTACTGGCTTCATAAAAGAGAACTTTCTACTTTTTCCGTGAATCCATTTTAGAAGGGTAGTATAACAACTGTTGCACACTGTGTTCGGCGTAAAATTTGCACCACTTAAATCTGCTTCATCGAAATAATTACAATACGCGGTTTTGAATTGCTCAGTAAACAAATTTTTTCGATCTTTTTTCTGTATTTTTCGGACGATATGACCACAAACGTAACAATATTCATCCAAATTTGGGCACTTGTTGTTTTCCATATTGATATATTTTATGTTTTGTTGTTATTCACTTTTAAAAAACTGGAGAAAAATCACTTTTACTGTTCGCGTTCGTCGGCACTGGCTGAATGCCAAAAATCGATCAATGCACACCTATAAATACTACGTATTTTTGAATATTTTACTGCCAGGTACTTATAAATGGGCGCATATTTTAAGGGCGGCTGGCTATATACCTGATTCAGCACTTGTACGTTTCAAACTGTGCAAAACTTTCCAAATAATGACCACCCTTAAATGTGGGTGCAATTTCTGTAAAAAAATCATATAGGTAGCCACCGGAAAAACCCAAATAATAAAAAGGTCCACTTTCCGTTTAATTGACCACGTACATTTATTAGCGTTTCAGCACGTGTGCGTTTTAAATTTTTCGAAACATTGCAAAACATGAGCACTCATAAATGTGGGTGCAATTTCTGTAAAAAAATCATGCAGGTAGCCAGGTAGTAGTCCACATACATTTTTTCCTTTTAATTGTCCACGTACATTTATTAGCGTTTATTACTTTGCTACCGCAATCATAAAAATCAAATAACCTTTTGTTTATTCCTTTTTTTTTAATTCTCAGAATCATGAAAAAGGTGTCAATGTTTTCTCCAAATAATGTTGTGCATATCTCGAGCAAATTTTTGAAATTCATACATTTACTTAATTGTGAATAAATGACAAACGCGTGCATCGATTTTCATGATCTATGCCTTATTTTGCTCATAGGTCATGTGACTTTACGCGAAAGTTATAAGATTAGACACTTTTTTCCATTTTGGATTTTTTATGTATTTTTAAAAAAAAAAATTAAAATTTTTAGGCAAAAAATACTTTTTTCCCTTCATACATTCATTTTTAACTTCGAAAGTGTTACTTGTATAGGAAAACAATATATAAACAGATTAAGGGAATTGTAATTCTTAATTTTTTAAAATTTATTTCAACTAAATCGGGCTAGTGGTTGTCGAGCTATGTCAAACAACAGGGCCTAAAACGTGATAAATTCCCCTATACGATAGTACTAACTTCAAATCGATATTAAAAATATTTTCGTAGGTAAGCAGACAAAACGAATGATGCAGAAATTCTTCTTTTTGGGTCTAATTTCACATACAGTTCACAGAATTGAGTTGGCAAATCATGTGTTGTACTGTGTTTTACTTGAATCAACCATTTGCTCAAATCTGAAAAAATCACAGTATGACATTTAAAAAGAATAAAACTCATCATAGTTGGCTTCGAATAACAATGCGATGAACGCTGTTGTTTTTTAGTTTTAGTTTTCGTTCGTTAGTCGCCAAAAAGCAAAGTACGTGCACGCACACAAGGCGAAGAACAAAAAATAATATAAAAAACAAAAAAACTATTTTAAAATCAATTTAAACAAAAAATTGACAAAAAAAAACTAAAACTGCAACATATTGACTAATTATTCACTCAAATCAAGCATTGGTTTAATCAAAAATAACAAAAACATATTGATTAACTGCTTACTCAAGTCAAGCATTGGTTTAATCAAAAATAACAGAAAAATATCAATTAACCAATTACTCAAACCAAGCATTGGTTTAATCAAGGAACAGTCCATGTCTGACCTACAATTTTCGTGCTTGATCCAACATTTTTCTTCATTAGCTGAATTTTAATTAAAATAATGCTCAACCTGGAGTATTTCGTGCTTGATGTAACAACTCATTTTTATCTGTATACCAGAATAATTAAAAACTATATATCGTGAATTATTTTTGGTTTATTTTTCATTTTTAAAATGTCAAAAATTTTCCAAAAATCCAAAACTTTGATGGAAGCACACCACGGGCTGAAATGATCGGATTTTGCAACATTTTCTTTGGGTCTTTCGAGCATTACATTTACAGCTATCTACTCCATCAATCTTTGACATTATTTGGCATTTCATTCCAAACCAAAACACACACACACACTTACCTTATTATGTATATTAATATCGGTCATATTGTCATGTCTCGATGCTATAACACAGGAAATTCTTGCATAAACATAAATCATCACTGCCATTGGTATGAAGAATGAGCCCATTGCTGAAAATATCACATAACCTTCGTTTTGATTGTAACGGCATTCACTTAAATCTCTTCGTCCTGGCTCGTACCTAGAAAAATACAAATGTATCAATATAGACCAAAAAGGATTAAATATGTAAAAGGATTTTATAAGTTACATTTAAGGTAAGGTAGAACAACAGAGTGGGGATAAACAACTTGGAATAGAATTATTTTTAAGTTTTAATAAAAGAGAACTTTTTTTAATAAAAAAAAAATTAATTAAAATTAATTATTCATTTTTACTTATCTTGAAATCCCGAGCCTTTACATAGAAAACAAAGTGAGTTTCATAAAAATCAGAACGACCCCCATAAATGTTTACTCCTTCAAATTTTTTTTGAATAAACTTGTACTCTATCTCCAATTCCTAAGGAGGCTCCTACAAAGTGACATTTTTAAAATTTGCTTTTACCGCTACAACTGCTAAACATACCTAAAATGTTACTTACGATCCCATCTCCACTCAAAATTGGTAAGTTTGAAAACTCAACAAATGCTGAATTTTCGCCCACTCTAACGTACATGTGTTTGTATATGGGGCATTCCATGTCAAATCGGACACTTTGAAATTTTTTTTTTTTTTAGATTTTCCCAATTTGTTTACAGTTTTTAGTTCCCTTCGAAAACTCCTTCGTGGTAAATTTTCATATTTTTTTGATGACCCGTTCAAAAGATATCGAGTTTTTAAAAATTGGTAGTTAATTCCTTTACTCGAACTTCTTTTACTTATAACTTCTTCAATATTGATCCAAATTTCATTTTTTTTTTTTTAAATTTTTTGTTTTTCACGTATTTAAAAATAAACAAAAAATTCGTAAAAACGCTCTAGTATGCGATTTTTAAGTTTTAAAATTTAAATCTCATTTTTGAAAATGTTTGTACTCTTTGATTTATTTGAAATTTTTTTGTGTAAAACTTCTATCGATTCTACAAATTTTTTGCCCAAGAGGATTGTGGTATAACGATTATTACTATTTTTTAAAATTTTTTGAAAAAAATTATTGTAATTTTCCAATCCTAAAATCATTTCTACTGCTCCAATGGTGCGTCATAGAGGGGTCATTTATAAAACATACCTACGCCCTATCTCCACTTCCTAAGTAGGCTCCCATACAAATAAAAATTGGAGCAAATTTAATAAAAATGTAATTTTGAATGGAAGGGAGTGGAAATAGGGCGTAGGTATTTTAAAAAAAATGTTGTAGGGTGAAAATAAATGGGGGTCGGTCTCACTAATGACCCCTCTAGGACGCACCATTGGACCGGTAGAAGCTGATTAAGTAAAACAAATTTACAAAAAATAAAAAAAAATTATGGGGACCGCCTTAAAAATTAGAGATAGAGGGTAGGTGTGTCCAGAAAAAATGTTTGGACTAAAAAAATATTGTGGGTCGGTCATACATTTTGTTGGTCTAAGGGCACTATTAGGGCAGTTAGAGCGGTTGGAGCAAATTTTAAAAAATTTCGTGTTGTGTGGAAGCCCCCTTAAAAATTGGAGAGAGTGTATTAGTTTGTTCCTAAGAAATGATAAGACGTAAAAATTAATGGGGTCTGTCTAATAAATGACCCCTCTATGACGCACCATTGGAGCAGTAGAAATGATTTTAAGATTGGAAAATTACAATAATTTTTTTTTTTTTTTAATTTTAAAAATATTAATAATCGTTATCCCACGATCCTCCTGGGCAAGAAATTTGTAGAATCGATAGAAGTTTTACACAAAAAAAAATTTCAAAAAAATCGAAGAGTACAAACATTTTCAAAAATGAGATTTAAATTTTAAAACTTAAAAATCGCTTTTAAGAATTTTTTGGATTTTTTTTTTTAAAGTACGTAAAAAAACAAAAATTTTGAAAAAAAATTTTTAAATTTGGACTATTATTGAAGAAGTTATGAGTAAAAGAAGTTTGAGTAAAGGAACAAACTACCAATTTTTAAAAATTCGATATCTTTTGAACGGGTCATCAAAAAAATCTGAAAATTTACCACGAATGAATTTTCGAAGGGTACAAAAAACTGTGAACAAATTGGAAAAATCCAAAAAAAAAAATTTCAAAGTGTCCGATTTGACATGGAATGCCCCATATACAAAGCCGTCATATAAGATTTATTTTTGCCCACAAATTGATTTTCTATTTTTCCAGTTTTGTTGAAAAGGGCACAAATTTTGTTACGTTGCACAGTGGGGTGATTTATGATAATTTTTCGAAATGATACATTTATACAGTTTTGCACCGATTTCAATGTCTGATATATTCGAAATATTGCTGAGCGAAATTTTATAGTCCAAATTCGAATAAAAAAATATATTACCGCTAACTTAACTTTTTCAAGAATTTTAACTGATTTTGTTATTTTATTTTTATTTATATCCCACAAATTTTGTTTTTTTTCCACTCACTGTGCAGTTATTGAAAATATAAATTTATGCAAACTTTGGCCAACCAAAAGAGCAAATTGAATTTGGAAATTCGTTAAGGCTAAAAAACCTTCAATTTGTCAGTATTTATTTCTATTTATTTTTTTCTTTAGCAAAAAAAAAAGAAACTGGCTACAAATTTATGCAAATAAGTAAATTCAGTTATAAGGGATCAAATTGTTTGTTTATTTATTTATATACAATTATTTCATGTCTGGCAGCTGATAAATACAACTATTTATTTAAATCGAAAAAATGGATTTTTTTATATTTGATGGGATTTGTTTATATGCAAATATTAAAGATATATGTATTAGGAGATTCAATAACAAAATGTTTTTGAATCTCTCTGCTACCACCAACAACTCAAAATTTTTAATTTTTTTGTTTAAAACCAAAACTTCGAAATTTTACTGAAATCGGAAAAATTTTATGGTCCATAATTTGACGATTCCAAACAAAATATTTGTCAAAGTCCTAAAATTGTAGCTGCTTCAAAACTAAGTTTCAGATTCTGAAACATTTTTCTATAGAAAAAGTTTCAGATTCTGAGACATTTTTCCAACTTTCTATTCTCAGAATCTAAGACAGTTTTCTTATAGAAAAATTCTCAGATTCTAAAACATTTTTCCACAAGAAAAACGTGTAAGAATTTTTCTATAATAAAATTGTCTTAGAATTTGTGAATTTTTCTGTAAGAAAAATATCTCCAAATCTGAGACTTTTTTAACATGATAATGTTTTTAGGCTGGTGTCTAATTTTAAAAAAGTTGCAGGACGCCACCTCAGTTTGACTATATAAGTAGGCTGACCATACGTACTGATTTGATCAGTACATGTACTGATTTTGATCACGTGTATTGATCAAAAGACGTTGTACTGATTTTTGAAAATATGTACTGATTGTACTGATTTTTGAACATTTTAACATAAAAAATAATTTTCTTCTAAAATTTTTATAAAAAATTTTAATTTCCATAAAATGAGTCATCGGAGTAGTTTTTTATAACTTATGACAAAGAGACAATTTGAGTTAAATCAAGTCTAAAAAGTTTAGAGTTCGTGAATCAAGAGGTTCATTAACGCAAAAATGTATTTGAGCATTAGGTTATTTTGATCCTATAAATATGAAAAGGTTTATATGAAAAGACGCCCATAATCTTTGAGGTTTTCTAAACGAAAAGTTCACGGGATGATGGATTTTTTATATTTTTAGAAATATAATGTAACTGCAACAATTGAAATGATTCTGAGATGTTCGATGAGGTAATGTCTTAAGAATTTATTGGACAAATCACTCAGAACATCAGCCGCTATTTAAAAAACATGTGCTTTTTATCTGGGAAGTTTTTTAAAAGACAGAGTTATCAAAACTTATGCGAAAAAGTCCTCAGAATTTAAGGGATTTTTTTAAACTCAAAACCTGTGGGTTTTTGTTTTTTTTTTTTTCTTTGTTAATTCTAAAGCGGATGGCGTTTTTAGTTTTTTCGATTTCAGTGTTTTTTTCATCAAACTTTTTTTTCATCAATTTTTTTTTCTTTCTTTTTCATCAATTTTTTTTTCATTAATTTTTTTTGCATGAATTTTTTTTTTCATAAAATTTTTTTTTTCATCAAAATTTTTTTTTCATAAATTTTTTTTATAACATTTTTTTTTTTTTTCATCAATTTTTTTTTCATCAAATTTTTTATTATCAATTATTTTCTCACCAAAAAAATTTTTTTTTTTCATATTTTTTTTTCATAAATTTTTTTACATCAAAAAATTTTTCTTTTCATCAAAAAAAATCATCAAAAATCAAAATTTTTTTTCACCTGAAATTTTGGGTTCATTAAATTTTTTGTAACATAACCACGTCTAAGCTTATCGCATAAAAATTTTCCATTTGTTTATCAAATGGACATAAAACAAGTGAGAGTGTTATATTCTTTGGTGCCGAATCTTTTATACTCTCCAATTTGTAAATACATTTTTTTCACTTACTTTTGCACTCACTTACGAAATGTACAGCTCTTTTGATTTTTTAATGGGGTACTCGACTGATATTTCTCAGAACTTTAGAACCTTCCTATAAGAAAAATGTTTCACAATCTCAGAATTTGACACTTTTCTATAATAAAAATGTCTCAGAATTTGAGAATTTTTTTATAAGCGAAATGTCTTAGAATCTGAGAATTTTTCTACAAGAAAATGTCTCAGAGTCTGAGAATTTTCTACAAGAAAAATGTCTGAGAATTTGTAAAAAATAAAAACTCTCTCAGAATCTGAGACTTTTTCTATAAGAAAAATGTTTTAGAACCTGAGACTCTTTCTATTAGAAAAATGCTTCAGAATCTGAAAATATTTCTATAAGAAAAATGTCTCTGAATCTGATTATTTTTTTATAAGAAAAATGTCTCAGGATCTGAAAATTTTGGAAATAATAAAAATGTCTCAGAATCTGAGACTTTTTCTATAAGAAAAATGTCTCAGAATCTGAGATTTTTTCTATAAGAAAAATGTCTCAGAATCTGAGACTTTTTCTATAAGAAAAATGTCTCAGAATCTGAGACTTTTTCTATAAGAAAAATGTCTCAGAATCTGAGACTTTTTCTATAAGAAAAATGTCTCAGAATCTGAGACTTTTTCTATAAGAAAAATGTCTCAGAATCTGAGACTTTTTCTATAAGAAAAATGTCTCAGAATCTGAGACTTTTTCTAAAAGAAAAATGTCTCAGAATCTGAGACTTTTTCTATAAGAAAAATGTCTCAGAATCTGAGACTTTTTCTATAAGAAAAATGTCTCAGAATCTGAGACTTTTTCTATAAGAAAAATGTCTCAGAATCTGAGACTTTTTCTATAAGAAAAATGTCTCAGAATCTGAGACTTTTTCTATAAGAAAAATGTCTCAGAATCTGAGACTTTTTCTATAAAAAAAATGTCTCAGAATCTGAGACTTTTTCTATAAGAAAATGTCTCAGAATCTGAGACTTTTTCTATAAGAAAAATGTCTCAGAATCTGAGACTTTTTCTATAAGAAAAATGTCTCAGAATCTGAGACTTTTTCTATAAGAAAAATGTCTCAGAATCTGAGACTTTTTCTATAAGAAAAATGTCTCAGAATCTGAGACTTTTTCTATAAGAAAAATGTCTCAGAATCTGAGACTTTTTCTATAAGAAAAATGTCTCAGAATCTGAGACTTTTTCTATAAGAAAAATGTCTCAGAATCTGAGACTTTTTCTATAAGAAAAATGTCTCAGAATCTTTTTCTATAAGACATTTTTCTTATAGAAAAAGTCTCAGATTCTGAGACATTTTTCTTATAGAAAAAGTCTCAGATTCTGAGACATTTTTCTTATAGAAAAAGTCTCAGATTCTGAGACATTTTTCTTGTAGAAAAAGTCTCAGATTCTGAGACATTTTTCTTATAGAAAAAGTCTCAGATTCTGAGACATTTTTCTTATAGAAAAAGTCTCAGATTCTGAGACATTTTTCTTATAGAAAAAGTCTCAGATTCTGAGACATTTTTCTTATAGAAAAAGTCTCAGATTCTGAGACATTTTTCTTATAGAAAAAGTCTCAGATTCTGAGACATTTTTCTTATAGAAAAAGTCTCAGATTCTGAGACATTTTTCTTATAGAAAAAGTCTCAGATTCTGAGACATTTTTCTTATAGAAAAAGTCTCAGATTCTGAGACATTTTTCTTATAGAAAAAGTCTCAGATTCTGAGACATTTTTCTTATAGAAAAAGTCTCAGATTCTGAGACATTTTTCTTATAGAAAAAGTCTCAGATTCTGAGACATTTTTCTTATAGAAAAAGTCTCAGACTCTGAGATATTTTTTGTATAGAAAAAGTCTTAAATTCTGAGTTATTTTTTCTATAGAAAAAGTGTCAGATTCTGACACATTTTTCTTATAGAAAATGTCTCAGACTCTGAGATATTTTTTGTATAGAAAAAGTCTTAAATTCTGAGTTATTTTTTCTATAGAAAAGTGTCAGATTCTTATAGAAAAAGTCTCAGATTCTGAGATATTTTTCTTATAGAAAAAGTCTCAGATTCTGAGACATTTTTCTTATAGAAAAAGTCTCAGATTCTGAGACATTTTTCTTATAGAAAAAGTCTCAGATTCTGAGACATTTTTCTTATAGAAAAAGTCTCAGATTCTGAGACATTTTTCTTATAGAAAAAGTCTCAGATTCTGAGACATTTTTCTTATAGAAAAAGTCTCAGATTCTGAGACATTTTTCTTATAGAAAAAGTCTCAGATTCTGAGACATTTTTCTTATAGAAAAAGTCTCAGATTCTGAGACATTTTTCTTATAGAAAAAGTCTCAGATTCTGAGACAGTTTTCTTATAGAAAAAGTCTCAGATTCTGAGACAGTTTTCTTATAGAAAAAGTCTCAGATTCTGAGACAGTTTTCTTATAGAAAAAGTCTCAGATTCTCAAACATTTTTCATACATATATAAAAAGTCTCAGATTCTAAGACATTTTTCTTATCGTAAAAGACTCAGATTCTAAGACAAGTTTGTTATAGAAAAAGTCAGAATCTAAAACTTTTTCTATTAGAAAATTGTCTCAGAATCTGAGACATTTTTCTCAGATTGTGAGAAAAAAAAAACACCAATTTTTAAATATGTATGTAGGCTAGAGTGTCCCTTATTTTGGAAATGTTGGAAATCTTGAGACGGTACCCGCTCATTTTTTTCCTTTTGACTTAAAAATAACTCAGGAAAAATTTTACGCCCCTAGGACCACGCCTTCCCTACGCGACGGGGCCTTAAAGAGCGGGGCCTAAAAAATCATTTTTCCATACAAACCAAAAAATTTTTTTTTTGATTTTTAATTTTTTTGTTATTAATTATTATATTACTTGGTTTGCTTATTCACGACAAAAAATTTGATTTTGGAGGGATAAGTCTTTCAGCGCTAAAAAATTTTTCGCAAAAAAAAAATTTGGGCGGCCGGGGTCCTACAGTAAAAAATTTTTAAAAAATATTTTTTTTTAGTTTTGACCAGCAACGGTTTTAGCTGCTATGTTGCTTTAAATGATATATATTCCAAAAAAAAAATTATTCATATCTGTGACATCTTTATCTTTTTCGAAAAAAAAAATTTTGAGCCGTAGGAATCCTACGGTAAAAAATTTTTAAAAAATATTTTTTTTTAGTTTTGAAAAGCAATGGTTTTAGTTTTTATGTTGTTTTTAATGATATATATTCCAAAAAAAATATTATTCATATTTGTGACATTTTTATCGTGTATCGAAAAAAATCATCAATGCATTTTTTACCCTTTTTTAGAACACGATTAAGATGTCACAGATACAAAAAATATTTTTTTATGAATATATATCATTTAAAGCAACATAGCAGCTAAAACCGTTGCTGGTCAAAACTAAAAAAAAATATTTTTTAAAAATTTTTTACTGTAGGACCCCGGCGGCTCAAAATTTTTTTTTGCGAAAAATTTTTTAGCGCTGAAAGACTTATCCCACCAAAATCAAATTTTTTGTTGTGAATAAGCAAACCAAGTAATATAATAAATAATAACAAAAAAATTAAAAATCAAAAAAAAATTTTTTGGTTTGTATGGAAAAATGATTTTTTAGGCCCCGCTCTTTAAGGGCCCGTCGCGTAGGGAAGGCGTGGTCCTAGGGGCGTAAAATTTTTCCTGAGTTATTTTTAAGTCAAAAGGAAAAAAATGAGCGGGTACCGTCTCAAGATTTCCAACATTTCCAAAATAAGGGACACTCTAATGTAGGCGTATGATTAATATTAATTTTGCAATATTACTCATACGTCTCAGTGTTATTTCTTACTGAAATTAATTAAAATTGCATTAAACCTAATCTTTAAATATTTATAATCTTTTGACTTTTTTTTACGGAGATGTTTGTTATTTTCTTTTCATTCTTAATTTATGTCAAATCTTGTTAAGTCAATATAACTAATTAAAATCTTGTTATGTAAATACGGTAATCACGAAAAAGCTGAGATTTTTTTTGTTGGCTAACAAATATTTTAATATTATTTATTAAAACTGAAAACCAAAAGTTGGCCAACTAACAAACCGACAAATATTTGCATAAATTTTTGTGGAAAATTAAAAAAACAAAGAAAGTGCCTACAACAAAATGGAGCTCAGCAAGGGAAGGTATGCTTCAATGAAAACCAAGAGTTATGATAAGATTAAGTTTAGAATAAACGGAGATAACTGACGGGACTCTATAAAGGAAAATATTTTCAAATATACTCGTAGCAAAAAAAAAAAAAAAAAACGATTTCAGAAAACAAAACATCCAAAAACGAGATTTGTTATGGGAATCAAATTTTTTGGCTGGAAAAATTCCTTAAATTGAAGTCGAGTTTCCAACATAAAATTAAGTACACTTCCCCCCAACAAAATAATTTTGTAATTTTCTTTATTCATTTTTTTTTTGTTGTGTTTCTCTTTTTTTTTTTTTTCTGGTCATATTTATTTAGGTTTTATTTCCATTCGTGTTTTTTTCTTTTTTGCAATTTTTCATTTCTACTTACCAGCCCAATATGGGTGGACAGGTAATAGCCAAAGCTAAGACCCAAACTATCAGTATCATAATAAGAGCCAAACGTTTTGAACGTCGTTTGCGTGAATATGTTAAAGGTTGGGTTACAGCTAAATATCTAAAGAAGAAAAAGAAAAAGAAAAAGAAGAAGAAGAAACAAGAATATAAAGTAAATTGAAAATTTAGGAATATATATTTTTTTTGAAAAATTAATAATTAAAAGGCGGAGGTGGCTTACGAAAGAAAAAAAAACAACAGCGAAAAAAAAATTTAATAAACAAATTTTAAGTAAACAACAAAAAACATAAAGTGAATTTGTTTTAGCCACCTTTTCTAATATTTTATTTTTTATATTTTGTTATTGTTTAACTTACCTGTCCACACTAATGGCACATAAACTTAATATAGAAGCGGTACACAAGAGAACATCAAGTGAAATCCAAATATCACACAAAACCCAACCAAGTTGCCAGGAACCTAAAATGATACAATAAAAAAACACAATATTAACTCAAAAGTTTTACAATTTTAAAGGAAAACAAAAATTGTGATTTTAGCAGAAAAATAATTTTATGACAAATTATGAAAACACTGTGTAAACAACTCAAAAGGTTTTTAGTCAAAGTAATCACTCAAGCTAATGACAAACATTTATTCGGTTTTTTTAAAACAAATTTTATGAAGGTTCAAATTAAGGATTATAAATTAATGAATTTAGGTCCACAAATAAACAAAATACGGTTAATAACTAATTTAAATGGTATTTACCAACTGGACATTAAAAATTCAAATTAATTTAGCCCTAAACACTTAAATTTGTCCTAACCGAATATACTCATACCCTCTACAGAGTAAAAAAAATTGTTGAAAATAAAATATTTTATGAAAAAATTGTAAAAGAATCTTATTTTCCCAGGTAAAAATGAAATATATATGATCATATATGAAGATATATGGATCATATATGGATTTATATAACCACATATTGTCATATATGCCTCCATACATGTTTATATATGATCTGATCCGAAAATTGGCCCGATATGAGCCCATATCGGGCCAATTTACGGATCCGATCATATATAAATATATATGGAGGCATATATGATAATATAAGGTTATATAAATCCATATATATGATCCATATATCTTCATATATGATCATATATATTTCATTTTTACCCGGGTTGTGACAAAAGAGAAAAATCCGCGGAAAAAATATTTTTTTGGTAAAAAAAATTCTACGAAAAAAAACTTTCGACTTAAAAAAATTTTTTTAATTAATTCATGCGCAGGCAAAAAGGGGATTTCCCTCCAACTCAGACCTAATTAAAAAAAAAAAAACAAAAACGAAAAAGAAAGAAAAAGAAGAAAAATGCCTGCGAATTTTGTACACTTGTCCAAAACATTAAATCATGATAATGTTTTGCTGGCCAATTTACGGATCCGATCATATGTAAATATATATGGAGGCATATATGATAATATAAGGTTATATAAATCCATATATATGATCCATATATCTTCATATATGATCATATATATTTCATTTTTACCCGGGTTGTGACAAAAGAGAAAAATCCGCGGAAAAAATATTTTTTTTGGTAAAAAAAATTCTACGAAAAAAAGCTTTCGACTTAAAAAAGTTTTTTAATTAATTCATGCGCAGGCAAAAAGGGGATTTCCCTCCAACTCAGACCTAATTAAAAAAAAAAAACAAAAACGAAAAAGAAAGAAAAAGAAGAAAAATGCCTTCGAATTTTGTACACTTGTCCAAAACATTAAATCATGATAATGTTTTGCGGAAGATTTGGGTGTACTTGCCAAAGCAAAGTTTTTTTTTAGAAAAATAATGTTATATTACTTTGCTATTCTACACTCAAAAAATTATTTAGGTAAATTCCAGTGAATATTCACTTAAAACAAATGAAATTTTATTTAAAAACCATTCCACTGTTTTTTCATTTAAAATAAAAACACATTACAGTCAATTTTAAATGTTAATTTAATGACTAACCAAAACATTAAAAAACAACTGAATATTCACTTATTTTGTATTGAAAAACAGTAAAACTATAGAAAAAATTTTTTACTGCCGAAAATAAATGTAACAGAAAATTAATTTTTAAGACAGTAAATTATATCTTTTAAACTACAGAAATAGTAAAAAAATTAAATCCTTTATAAAATAAGTGATTTTTCTTTTAAAACAACTTTACTGATTACTTTTTAAAATAACCTTCAAACAGTTAATGACATAATTTTCTTAGTGTATGCAAAACGAATTGAAATATCAGTCGAGGACCCCATTAAAAAACCAAAAGAGCTGTACATTTCGTAAGTTAGTACAAAAATAAGTGTAAAAAAGTTTTTTTACATTTTGGAGAGTATAAAAAATTCGCCACCAAAGAATATAACACTCTCACTTGTTTAATGTACATTTGATAAACAAATGGTAAATTTTTATCCGAAAAGCTTAGACTTGGTGAAAAAGTAGTTTTGGTAAAAAAAAATAATTTTTTTTACGAAAAACAAAATCATGTTAAAAAAATTTAATAAACCCAAAATTTTGGGTGAAAAAAAATTTTGATGAAAAAAAGTTTTTGATGAATTTTTTTGATGAAAAGAACAATTTTTTGATGTAAAAAAAAAAATTGATAAAAAAAAATGTGAAAAAAAAAAATTTTTGGTGCGAAAAAAATTGATAATAAAAAATTTGATAAAAAAATTTGATGAAAAAAAATATGATAAAAAAAAATTTATGAAAAAAAAAATGTTGATGAAAAAAAAAAATTTGATGAAAAAAAAAAATTAATGAAAAAAAAAAATTGATGAAAAAAAAAATTTATGAAAAAACAGAAAAAAAAAAAATATGAAAAAAAAAGTTTTGATGAAAAAAAAAAAATTTCTGATGAAAAAAAAATTAATGAAAAACAAGTTAAATTCGGCTGTGCCGCCAAATCTTTTATACCCTCCAAAATGTAAAAAAAATCAGGGGCGTCTTTTTTTGTGAGGGGGGGGGGTGCGGGTTTATGGCTTTGGTGGGAGACCTTGGAGACACCTTCCTCTTGCGATAGATGTTAGCAAATGGATTTATTATGATTCTTCCAATTACACTGTGCTACAAAAGACCAAAAATAAAATATGCAGGGGTTCTCATATGAAAATTCGGGTTGGTTGGAGTCCATGGAGTACTGATATACTCATAGTTTTTCTGGATCACTTCGTTAAGTACGTTTTTTATTGGCAAATGTGTTGAAAAACGGCAATTCTTAAATTACAATTTTAAAAAATTATTACTTTGTTACTGTACAACCGATTTTCGATTTTATGGATTTTTTTGAAATGTATAAGTCATACCTTTTAAACAAAATAAAAATATTAAAAATCGATCAAGAATTGGCTGAGCTACGATCGTTTAAGTTAAAAAAAACCCAATTTTTTGAAAAATTTGTCATATTCTTTATACTCTAAGTTGAAAGTGCATCATTAAACAATTTTTTTTTAATTTTTGTAAAAAGGTATGGTAAAGTAGCTTTCCAAAACACCAAAACACATAACAGTCGGTTAAAAAGTGAATGAGTTATGCTAAGTTTTGTGATAGGACATTTTTATTTTTTTTCGGAAATGCTTGTAATTCAGGCATTATTCATAAATCTTATTGCTAGTAGTAATTTTATGTGCCTATGCATATAAACAAGAGATGGTAACATAATTATATTTGTGCGTGATTGACACATGATCACAACTGAGCGTGATTGAAAATCAATTTTACTCACGTGGTTGTGAGTGAGTGGCAGTGTGAGTGGAATAAAAAAAATGGGCGTGTCAGTTGCTTCTAAATGCCATTTATAATGTTTTGGTTTTGTTTGAAAAATATGTGTTACTTCTTAAACAAAAGAAATATTGAGAATAGGTTGAAAATAGGCTCGTTTAAGTAAAAAACCTTTTTTGAAAAGTTATACCTGCAACATTTTTAAGACAGAAAAAGTTGTGCGTTTGCAAACATTTTTGAAACGAAATTGGTAAAATTGTGGGATCATTTGATTGCGGGATCAGTTTTATTTTTTTGAGTGTATATTTTCTATGAAATGTTGCTTATCGAGTTTTTATAATAAGCCCTTCAAATGTAAAATTTTAGATTGTGCTGAAATTTTTGAAAGATTTTTGAAATTTTAGTTTTTGATATTTTTTTTGTATAAATAAGAATATTGTGAGTGTGAGTCAACGTAAGCGTGGGTGAATCTTGCGTTGGTGCACGTGAGTGTGAGTTGTATTAATTTTACTAACGTGATTGTGAGTGAGTGTGAGTAGAAAAAATATGCTCGTGAGTGAGTGTGCGTGATTAAAAATTCCTGTCGTGAGCGTGAGTGAGTGTAAGTCAAAAATCACTTATGTGCCCATTTCTAGGTTAGGTAAGGTTGGATGGGCGTCCGCCAATTTAGCAAATTCACTCGGAGGCCATAAGGGCAATTGTGATTCCTATAAAGTTGTTTCCCTACACCCCTCTAATATACAAAATTCTACCTCTCAAACCACCCCGATTCCCTAAGATATTCCGCTAGAGATGTCAATGGGACACTGTTAAGGCAATCCAGGCCATCAAAAAATTGTTGCCCGAAATACTTAAGACGACGTTTCATAAGACCCGGGCATTCACACAACAAGTGCTTCACTGACTCCTCCTCCTTCACCTCTCCACAAATTCCACAAAAGTCCCTATTAGAAATTCCTATACGAACGGCCGTTTGACCGATTATACAATGTCCTGTCAGTACTCCTACTAATAGGCTAACTGTCCGCTTGCCAAAAGTAAGAAGACTTTCTGCCCTCTTAGGATTTGGCAGTGGCCACATGGTTCGCGATATCCTGCACGTGGTTAGTGATATCCACCTGTCCTTCATCCTATTCTCTGATATTCTATCAATTTCCTTCATCAACTCCACTATAGGAAACGAGATATCAGGTTCGACACGTTCCCCCACCGACTCGGAGCCATTTCTTGCACATTCATCGGCTAATTCGTTACCATCGACCTGACTATGTCTAGGGACCTAGATTAGCTTGACTGTGTGCTGACTGATTCGATGAAGGGATTGTATACAATTACTAACAATTCTCGATTTTACGGTGTTTGAATCTAAGGCCTTCAGAGCTGCAAGACTATCTACAAAAATGTTAATGGCGCAAGGACTTAGGCCCGTTGTCATAATAATCTGCGCGGCTTTGTCAATTGCAAGAACCTCGGAAAACACTACACTTGTCCGGGAGCCTTGCTGAGGCCCTAATTTCGAGGCATTCAGAGTATACCCCCGAACCTGTACACATCACCATCTTCGATCCGTCCGTAAAAATTGACAAAATCTAATATTAAAAAAAAACCCAAAAAAAAAAAAAACAAAAGTGGCCGGATTTTTTATAAATTGACTTTTTTAAAAAAATGAAAATTTCAGAACGGGTTCTGAAAATTTTCCAAAAATGTTTAATCAATAGCCCATACAAATCTATACAAGAATGTACATTTTTGAGATTGTAGTGCATTCCGTTTAAAGTTGATGAATATTCAAACAAGGCAACTCGACACAAATTTTACCATTTTTCCAATATTTGACCACGCCTCCTAAGCCCAGTTTTTGAAAAATTAAAAAACCAAAAACGCAATTTTCTTAGCTCCATATAGGGCTATCCATACAACCTATTCAGAAATTTACGGTACACGTGTTTTTTCGCTGGACATTTGGTGTGGAATGCCTCATACGTATATTTATAAATAGGTAAAATTTCCATCAAATGATCCCACAATTTGACCAATTTCGTTTCAAAAATGAAAAATTGATTTTCAATCACGCTCACTTGTGATCATGTGTCAATCACGCACAAATCTAATTATGTTACCATCTCTTGTTTATATGCATAGGCACATAAAATTACTACTAGCAATAAGATTTATGAATAATGCCTGAATTACAAGCATTTCTGAAAAAAATTAAAAAAGTCCTATTACAAAACTTAGCATAACTCATTCATTTTTTAACCGATTGTTATGTTTGTTGATGTTTTAGAAAGCTACTTTACTATACTTTTTTACAAAAATTAAAAAAAAATTGTTTAATGATGCACTTTCAACTTAGAGTATAAAGAATATGACAAATTTTTCAATAAATTGGGTTTTTTTTAACTTAAACGATCGTAGCTCAGCCAATTCTTGATCGATTTTAATTATTTTTGTTTTGTTTAAAAGGTATGACTTATACCTTTCAAAAAAATCCATAAAATCGAAAATCGGTTTTACATTAACAAAGTAATAATTTTTTAAAGTTGTAATTTAAGAATTGCCGTTTTTCAACACATTTGCCAATAAAAAACGTACTTAACGAAGTGATCCAGAAAAACTATGAGTATATTAGTACTCTATGGACTCCAACCAACCCGAATTTTCATATGAGAACCCCTGCATTTTTTTGGTGTAGCACAGTGTTATTTAATCGAATTAATCATTATTAAAATACATTTTTTATATCCACGCCCACAAAAGGGGCGGGTCAAACTTTTTATACTTTTTTTTAATATGTGGGTCCACATGCAGGGTTTTGGGCTTCCTCTGACATAAAAATGTTACAAAAAACCTTGGAAAAAATTCCGTTTTTTCAGAGGTTGGTTTAGTTTTCCAAGGGGAACTTTTTTCCCTTGTTCCGATTTTTCCCATTTCCGAACTTAGCCTGCCTAGGAATATAAGACATATTCGTGACAAATTTCGAAACTCTAGCTCTTTAAGTTTGAGCTGTATCGTGTTCTCTACAGACGGGCAAACGGACAGACGGACGGACGGACATCGCTAGAATGTCTTAGAATCACTGATCAATAATTTATATAATAATATAGGAGCCCATACCTAGACCGATATTTCGATGCGTTACACACGGAATGACAAAGTGAGTATACCCCCATACTGTGGTTGGTGGGTATAAAAAATTTAATGAACCCAAAATTTTTGGTGAACAAAAATTTTGATGAAAAAAAGTTTTTGATGAAAAGAAAAATTTTTTGATGAAAAAAAAAATTTATGAAAAAAAATATGAAACAAAAATTTTTGGTGAGAAAAAAATTGATAATCAAAAACTAGATAAAAAAATTTGATGAAAAAAATATTATAAAAAAATTGATGAAAAAAAAAATTAATGAAATAAAAACAAAAAAATTGATGAAAAAAAAATGTTGATGAAAAAAAAATTTTTTGATGAAAAAAAAAAAAAAAATTGATGAAAAAGAAAATCAAGGAAAAAAAAAAACAAGTGAGAATGTTAAACGCGGCTGTGCCGAATCTTGTAAACCCTCCAACGTTAAAAAAAAAAAAAAAAAATAAATTGCAGGGGCGATTTTTTTTGTTGGATGAGGGGCTTGTCGGGGGTCCTTGGGGACAACTTCTCTCTGGTCCAAAATGTTTACAAAATTAATTACTATGCTCTTTGTACAAAAGATATACAATTTCATGATTATATAAATTATTTGCAAATATCCACACCCACAAAAGGGGGCGGACCAAAAGAAAGTAATTTTCAAACTTTTCAAGTCTTGGACCCAGTCCAAGACTTTGAACTTTTTTAAGCATAAAAATGTTAAATTTGTTTAACAAAAATACAAAAAAAAAACCTATAGACAGTTCCTTTTTTTATGGGTTGGTTTACTTTGTCAAGGGGGAACTTTTTCCCCCCTAGTCCGATTTTGCCCATCTCCGAACTTAACCAGCCTATGAACATAAGACATACATGTGCCAAATTTCCGGAGTTTACAGACGGACGGACGGACGGACAGACGGACAGACGGACATCGCTAGAATGTCTTAGAATCGATCACTGATCAATAATATATATACTTTATGGGGTCCTAGACCGATACTTCGATGCGTTACACACGTAATGACAAAGTGAGTATACCCCCATACTGTAGTTGGAGGGTATAAAAAAATTGATGAAAAACAAAAATTTTATGAAAAAAAAATTTGATGAAAAAATAATTGAGTAAAAAAAATATTATAAAAAAAAAAATTGATAAAAAAATGATGAAAAAACAAATTTGATGAAAAAAAAAATTGATGAAAAAAAAAAAAATTGATGAAAAAAAAATTTTTTGATGGAAAAAAATTGATGAAAAAAAAAATTTGTTAAAAAAAAAAATTGTTAAAAAAAAACATTTGATGAAGAAAAAAAAATTTGATAAAAAAATTTGATAAAAAAAAAAATTTTTTTTGGTGAAATATAATTATGCTACTTTTTATTCACCAGCTGGTGAAAAAGGTTTTATTCACCACGAGGTGAATTATTATCCAAGTTACAAACCCAAGATATTAAAATTTGTGGTTTTAAGAAAATGAAAATAGTAATTCTTGTTTTCTTTTTCGTTAATTGTCAGCTCAAACTGAGGTGTCGTCCTGCAACTTTTTTAAAATTAGACACCAGCCTAAAAACATTATCATGTTAAAAACAAGTAGAAAAGTTAAATTCGGCTTGGCCGAATCTATAAATACCCTCCACAATGCCCTTTTTAGAGAATAGTGAATTTTTTAACGTGAAAAAATGAACAATTTTGAATAGATATATTTTATTTTGAGTAAAAAACTTTTTTTTGTCATTTTTGGAAAAAAAAAGAAAAATTACTAATTTTTCTTTTTGAGTGTAAAATTTTTTTTTCGAGTGTAAACTTTTTTTTAGTGTAAAAATATTTCTTTGTAACGAAAATACTTTTGTTTTTACAAAAATGTCAATATTTTTCGTACATACGTACGTGCATTCACTCAGAAATATTTTTACAGTGAAAAAAAACATTGCACTCAAAAAAAGTTTTACACTGAAAAAAAACATACTAATTTTTCTTTATTTTTAAATGACAAAAAAAAAGTTTTTTACTCAAAATAAAATATTTCTAATCAAAATTGTTAATTACTATCATATAAAAAAGGCATTGTGGAGGGTATTCATAGATTCGGCAAAGTCGAATTTATTTTTTCTACTTGTTATATTTCTATAAATAACTTTTTGATTTTGTTTTTTCTACAAAAAAATAACCCTCACAAGTTGTTAAAAACAAATGATTTTTATTTAAAAAATGCCTACAGTTAAAAAAAAAAAAAATTAAGAAGAGTCACTTATTTTTACTTACAGAACAAAAATAAATTGAAGGCTAATGAAAGTCTTTATTTTTTTTATAGTGATTTTTGAAACAAAGTACAGAAATAGTCATTTAAAAAAAAACTGAACGTAAAACAAATGGTTTTTCTTTAACAAAGAACAAAACGTTAGTCTTTTTAAATAAACTGCAAGCAGTTAATGACATAAATTTTTGAGTGTAAGTAATATCATTTTATGATTTTTAACATGATAATGTTTTTAGGCTGGTGTCTAATTTTAGACACCAGCCTCAGTTTGACTATATATGTAAGCTAACAATTAACGAAAAAGAAAACACGAATTACAATTTTCATTTTCTTAAAACCAAAAATTTTAATAACTTAGGTTTGTGACTTGGATAATAATGGTGTAACGTAGCAAATAGACTCATCTATCGCTACATACATATTCAATTGCCTTTTGGCTGTTTAATACAGTTATATGCGTTGATTGCCGTGATTTTTAGCTAAATGACAACATTTACCCTGGGGTATAAGTACCACCCTAATATATACAACGACACTATATTTACCGCCCTAATATTGGCCAAGGGTCGCAAGTACATTATATTTACTGGAAACATGAACACACATGTAAATAATGGCCACCCTATTAATTTCACCTACGGTATATATGTGTCACCCTAATTTTCGTGTGTTTTGAATAGTAGCATACATTCTTGTGGTTGGTTAAAGATTTATGTTTCAATTCTCGTTGAGTCTAATTTGCCTTTTATATGAATAGGTTAAGACAACCAAAGGCAGTTCACCAGCGGTGGACAAACCAGTTAGGTACGATCAAGTACTTGCTCAACAGAACAGGATGTTGAGCGTATCTCCTAAATAAAAGGAACCTGACTGCAACTTTGGTGGACGATCGATATCGATTGTCCTTATAAATAAATACTCCTGCGGCTTCGGCTGACAGCTTTACTACTCCTGCGGCTTCGGCTGACAGCTTTACTACTCCTGCGGCTTCGGCTGACAGCTTTAATACTCCTGCGGCTTCGGCTGACAGATTTACTACTCCTGCGGCTTCGGCTGACAGCTTTACTACTCCTGCGGCTTCTGCTGACAGCTTTACTACTCCTGCGGCTTCGGCTGACAGCTTTACTACTCCTGCGGCTTCGACTGACAGCTTTACTACTCCTGCGGCTTCGGCTGACAGCTTTACTACTCCTGCGGCTTCGGCTGACAGCTTTACTACTCCTGCGGCTTCGGCTGACAGCTTTAATACTCCTGCGGCTTCGGCTGACAGCTTTACTACTCCTGCGGCTTCGGCTGACAGCTTTACTACTCCTGCGGCTTCGGCTGACAGCTTTACTACTCCTGCGGCTTCGGCTGACAGCTTTGCTAATTTTAGTTGATTACAGGGGGTCTTAACCTACACCGCCGAGGGGCTGCCAACAGAGGGTCGTAACGAAAGCCACCGAATCTAATCGGAACTCAACCCGCCGAAGTACATACCTACCGACGCACCGTCCGTCATACCGAAACATCCAGGCCGAGTTAAATACCGTAAAACCATCGAATACCGAATACCATCCGAATACCGTACCCGTCATACCGAACAATCTAATCTGACGTTTCACGAATACCGTAACCATCGTAATAATCCGAGTGAGTGAGAGTGGAGACGAATGATTCAAGTTGCCGATATATTTTTACATCGTATATATATATCAATTGTGAATTTTAAAAACGATCAATAAAGAATATTTATTGTAAAACCCCAATAAGGGTAAATAAATCGTGTTATTATTACTAAAGGTTTGAGGGCCCTTAAGTAGATCCTGGTACGAGACTGAGCTACCTCAGCCACGACAAACCCCGTGTTATAATGGTGAATAAAAAATAACATAATTATTTTTCAACAAACAAAAAAAATTTTTTTCATCAATTGTTTTTTTTCATCAAATTTTATTTTTTTTCATCAAATTTTTTTTTTCATAAAATTTTTTTTTCATCAAACTTATTTTTTTTTGATAATTTTTTTATCAATTTTTTTTTTTTCATCAATTTTTTTTTCATTAAAGTTATTTTTCATCAAATTTTTTTTTCATTAATTTTTTTTTTCATTAAATTTTTTTTCTTTTTATAAATTTTTTTTCCATCAAATTTGCTTTTTCATCAAATTTTTTTTAATAAATATTTTTTTATCAAGTTTTTTTTTATCATTTTTTTTTATCAATTTTTTTTTTTCATCAATTTTTTTTTCATTAAGGTTTTTTGTTCATAAATTTTTTTTTTATCATATTTTTTTCATCAATTTTTTTTCATCAAATCTTTTGATCAAATTTTTTATTATTAATTTTTTTAATTTTTTTTGCATCATTTTTTTTTTTATTAAAAAATTTTTCTTTTCATTAAAAAATTTCATAAAAATTTATTTTCACCAAAAATTTTGGGTTCATTAAATTTTATTTAACACAATTTTGTTTTTCGTGAAAAAAAAAAAAAATCTTTTTTTACCAAAACTACTTTTTCAGCAAGTCAAAGCTTTTCGCATAAAAATTTTCCATTTGTTTATCAAATGTACACAAAACAAGTGAGAGTGTTATATTCTTTGGTGCCGAATGTTTTATACTCTCCAAAACGTAAAAACACTTTTTTGCAATTATTTTTACACTCAGTTACGAATTAATCAGCTCTTTTGGTTTTTTAATGGGGTCCTCGACTGATATATCAATTCGTTTTGCATGGAATAGCAAAGTTATATAACATTTTTTCTAAAAAAACTTTGCTTTGGCAAGTACACCCAAATCTTCCGCAAAACATTATCATGATTTAATATTTTGGGCAAGAGTACAAAATGCGCAGGCATTTTCATAACCACGCCCTCAAAAGTGGCGAAAGGAACTCGAAGTCAAGGTTTCGGAAGTCTACCTTTTTTGGTTTAGACTTCAGTGTGCTTGCCACAGACAGAACGGAATTGAAGACCGCTACTCTCAAAAAAATACGTTAGTAGATTTACTAATTTTTTTTTGCTAACGGTAGTTAGCTAACTTTTAGCAAATTTTTAGTTGAGATTAGCATGTTAGCAAAAAATTCTTGTAAAGTTCATTTAGCACATTAGCAATTTTAAATAAACTTTGAACTAATTTCTTTTGCTAAATTTGAAATTGAGTTGACTACATTTTTACAAGATTTTTTGCTAATATTAGCAAAATAAATGGTAAATTTTTTTTATTTTCAGAAAACTTAAAATGGCGCTATCTCGGAAACTAAGCCAGATAGAGCAAAATGGAGGCCATTTTTGGTTCTTAGAATCGCCATAGTATCGCCGGTCCTCTTTACATGTATGGACCCTAATGGGCCCTAACTTTGGATCCAAAAAAGTTAGCATTCCCGAAAATTTTAAAATGCTCATATCTCGGTAAATATTGCCGACACAACAAAAAGTCCAAAAGCGTTTTTGTAGCTCTCAACACGTAGAACAAGACCGCAAAATAATCAAAAGCTCTCCGAGTAATATTTTTGAAGTTATCGAGTTTTTTAATTCTCAAGACCCCAGTGGTCCCCTATAATCACGCATCTCAAAAACTAAGCAAGGTAGAGCGAAACGGATACAAATTTTGGATCAAAAACTATGACGATTTTTGAGGAACCCTACTAGGTCTAGGCCCATCGGGGTCTGGACCTATCGGGTCCGAACCCAATGGGGTCCTCAGATGTGTATAAACTAAGTTCAAAAAAAGAAATATTTAGTTAACTAATTATTGGCAAAACATTTTTGCTAACTTTAGCAAAAAAATTGTGGGTTCAAAATCAGCAAATTTTCTTGTTGGTTTACAAGCTTTTTTTGCTAACATTACAGTTTTTTTTTTTTGAGTGTAGAATGTCTTTAATTCGATTTTGTCCATTTAAAAAATGTACAGCTCTTTAGGTCTAAACTGTATCTTACTATCCACAGACAGATGGATGTGAGTTTGCTTATCAAATTAACAGCTCTTTTGGTTTGGGTTGCATATACAGTCGAACCCGGTTATAACGAACTCCGAGGGACCAGTAAAAATAGTTCGTTATAAGCGAAGTTCGCTATAAGCGGGGTATATTTTTTATCAACCTAGACTTATATCCAAAAAAATAGATTCAATTTTGTTTAATTTGATTTTTTTTTCGTAAATAAACTACTTATTGAAAAGAAATCATTAAAAATATAAATAAATTTTATCAAAATTATAATATAAACCAAAAAATTCCAACCTTTTGTTAGTTTGATAAACATGGTTGCCACACATTAAAAAATATATATGGGAAATCGTTATAAAAAGGTAAGTAAACATGAAACTATGTTCGTGTGACCATAATAAGCAGTTTGTTTTAACCGATGATTCGTTATAACCGAGTTCGTTATAAAAGAAGTATTTTGTGTGAAAATTGATGCTTAAACGTCGCACATTGGGTTGAACACTATCAAAACTGAGGATTAATTCAAAATTTGAAGTTGGTATATTGTAATATTTTTTTTTATGGGCTTAAAGAGAATAAAATACTCCATCAATATCTGTCAGAATTAATGTTCTAAGTTGTTTACTTTTTTTGCTATGATCTCTCAAAGTTTAATAATTTTAATTAATTTAGTGTACAGTGGTAAAAAGTGAAAAACGAGATATTTCAAGTGATTTTTTTTTGTTTTCAATTAAAAATAAAAATTTTTGTAAAATGGATTCACAAACTACAGGTATTTAACTATATTATTGACAAGCGGTTGTTAAGATAAAAGTTGAAAAACTAGTTTTAGTAATTTTTTAAAAAATATCCTAAAAATAGGGTATTTTTTATATATATATTGAGTTTTGGTTGCTACTCTGATGAGCTCGGGCGAATCTGAGAACATAGTGATAAAATATAGGATTTTTGCTTTAAAATCCATGAAAGAACCAATGCCAAGACTTGCCAATACGAAAAATATAAGAGATTCTTTTTAAACATCTCCAGTGTAAAAAAATTATATGCTCGAAATCTTAGTAGCTAATACTTGTTTTTTGTTTTAGTTTTTTGACTGTTTTTTAGTGTTTAGTGTTTTTGTTTATTGCTATTTATTGTAAATGTTTAATATAATTATAATAATAAATAATTTGAATGATATTAGAGTGGACGTTAGGCTATGTTTTATCGAAATTGGTAATGTGTTTGCTTAATATACTAAAAAATACATATCCCATACAGTTTTTGAAAAAAAAATCGCGAAATTGTTTAATTGTTTAAATTACATTCGGTATCAAATTTTGTTCATATTTCTCAACCAGCAACCAAATTAAAGCATTTAGTATTTTTAGGTTATGTGGAATGTACCAAAATTTTCGTGGTGTCCTTACATTTTCGTTCATAACTTTTAAACCGCAACACCGATATCTCTCAAATGCAATACCAAACTGCTTAGGACAACTAGAAGTAAATATGTTTAGTTTCAGTGATATCTGGTTAATATTTTTGCCATGATCGCGGTATAAAAACATCATTATTTCTTTATATTACAAATTGAGCATTAAAAAATTTTAAAGTGCAAAACACTTAAAATATCTAAACAGCTGCAAATTTTAAAATTTGTCATAATGGATTTTCAGTCCACTCTATTGTATATACTCAATTAGAAATACAATGCAACCTCGCTTAACGCAACTAATAGATTAAGGCTGCTACGAAAACCCAGATTATTGTGAAAATATAGTCACGTACACTGAAAAAAATAGCTTCGTGAAATTAATGAAAATTGACTTAACCTTAATGAAAAATGACTCACGTTTTCAACCGAAGACAGGTTTCATTTGATTAATGAAACTGGTGTCATTAAAGTTCCTTTCAATGAAAACTTGCATATAAATAATGAAAATATTCGTAGAACTTGTTTGAAACGTTTTATGAAGTTTTTCATAAAATGTATGAAAATATCCATTGATTAAATGTGGAATAGTAGTTGGTAATGAGCGTATGATAATTGCTTTTTACAAATAACTAGTTGCTAACTTTATTAAGGTTTTGATATGAGAATTACGATAAATTCATGTTGGTTAAAGTTATCAAAATTTCCATAGAAAGCCCCTAATCAAGTTAGGAACAAGTTACCTAAAAACAGCACGTATCATACACCCATAAGTGAAAATTTGCATTAATAACAATTTTGGTAAGTCACATGTAACCATCACTGTAACCGTCACTGAAATTTTATTTAGGGGCATGTCACAGACTCAATTCCGATCGGATTTGAAAAAAAGTTGTTACTCGTAAAACGCAAAACAATTTTTTTTTCGGAATGAAATCACTTTCAAAAATCAAAGTGGGATTGAATTGCTAAAAGTGGTTTCATTCCGAAAAAAGTATTTGCTTTGCGTTTTACGAGTGAACCACTTATTCCACTTCCCAACGGAATTGAGTCTGTGACATGACCCTTAATTGCACACTTTTTATGGTTTTCACCTAGTTTTTACAAACAACAAAATTTTACTCCAAACTTAAATTGGTCTGAATTTCCATATAAGGTAAACTATAAAAGACAAAAACGCGATGACTTTAAAAACACGTGCTGCCAAAACGTAGCAACAACGTAGCAATGGAACAACACAAATTACCCTACATTTCATCACAAAATTTTAATGACTTAAAAAACTATTTTCTGTTGCAAATTATATTATAATTTATAAGAAACATTCAAAAGAAACACTTATACGGAACTTTTCACTTGTAATTTCAATTAGATATAACCAGCATAACACACACACACAAGTTTCAACAACAAAGCAAAAAAATATAAAATTATTTTATTTTATTAAAAAAAAGTTAACACACATGTAAAAATTACAATTAGACTAAACACGCGTGGTGTAATAAAACGTCGTATGTTTTTGTTCTGTTTTCTTTCTCTTATTCGCAACGCAGAGTTGTATTTAGTTCTAAAAAATCGTATGATATTTTTTAATGAAATTATGAAATCTAATGAAACAAGTTTCATAAAATTTTTTCATAACATGCATGAAATTTCAATCAGCTTATGAATTCCTTCATTTAAGTAATGAAAACAAAATAATGAATCTGTTTCATTAATATCAGGAAGGTTATTTTTTTCAGTGTATTAAAAATGGCCAACTCAATTTAATTATGTATGACTTCTTCTATTTTTTTGCAGTTTTTGGAGTAATTTGTTAAGTTTAACTGTTTAATTAAAAACAAAAACATTAGTCGTACAGTTTAAATAATTTATTGAAAAAAATTTTTTACATTACAATACCTGGTATGCTATAAATTTCTGAAATTTTTTAAAAAGCTGTAGTAAAAAACAATTAAAACCAAATAAATTAAAAATACAACCTGGACAATCAAAAGAAAATATTGTTTATTTTTGTATTTATGTGATTTTTAAATAAAAAAAATTGCGCTGCCTTTTTTTTGAAGAAAATTTAAATTTTTTTAATTTTATGAACCACAAAAATAAAATTTCATAAAAAATTTTTTCTAATAATAATACGTATTTTTTTTTTTTTTAATTTAATAAAAATGCATTAAATATGTTTTAATTTGCAAGTTGATTCATTAATTTATCGCTTTTGTTTCCAAAGTTACAGCAAAAATTGTGACTCAAGATAAGTTTTTCCAAAAATCGAAAAAGTGCATAGCAGGTTAAACAAAATTTTTTTTTTTCCATATTTTTTTTTTTCAAAATAGTAGTTTTTTGTTGATTAATAAGTATTCATCCATAAAAAATTACAATATTTCAAAATTACGGCATCCCTGAATTAATCCCCATTTTGCCTATCGTTCAACCCACTGTGCGTCGGGACTTTAGAATTAGTTCGTTATAACCGAGAATTCGTTATAACCGAGGTCGTTATAACCGAGTTTGACTGTATCTTTCCACAAACAGACGGACGGACGGATATAGCTGGAATGTCTTTAGAACCATCATGGATCATAAATGTATAAATTTTATGGGTGCCTCGACCGATATTTCAAATTTCTTTTGCATTGAATTGAAAATAATTGATATTTTTTCAACAAATTGTCAATACTAATAATTTGTTTATTAACACAACAAAATTTTAATTGAAAATGAGTCAAGTATACAAAAATTAGTCTTCTGTGCATACACAGAAAAAATATGGAGGAAACAAAATTTAAAAACAAATATTGAGTAATTTTTTAATTGACGCAATAAAAAATTTACTTAAAAATTTTAAAAACAATTTAAGTAAAAATTTTAATAAAAATTTAAAAGTTTTTTTAATTTTTTTTAAACTCTCATATTTTTTTGAATTCTCGTTTAGTTTATAGTTTTTTGTATATGTATATGAAAGTTTGTATTCGTCTTTATAAAAATTTCCTATGTTTTTGAGACATAAATATGTTTGGTAAAGTTTGAAAAAACAAGTTTTTTGTTTTTTTTTTTTTTTGTAAAAAAATTTAAAACTTTTTTAAAATTAAAAAAAAAAATAAATAGATAATTTGAGTAAAATTTTAATTGTGTCAATTAAAAATTTACTCAAATATTTTTTCAAACATTTAATAAATTTTTATTAAAAATTTACTCAATACTATTAAATCGTTTACTGGTGCGAAATTGAGTAATTTTTTACTCAATAGTATTAAAAATTTACTCAAATATTTTTTTTATTTTTTCTGTGTATATTTAGGAAAATATTATGATAATTAAGTGATTTGGGCAAGATTTAATGTTTTAAAACAAAAGTTTGATCGCAGGCATTTTTTTACGCAAATGACTCAAAAGACTTTTCTTAAAACAAGTAGAAAAGTTAAATTCGACTCGGCCGTATCCATGAATACCCTCCACAATGCCCCATTTTAAGTGATAGAAAAATTTTTTAACGTAAAAAAAATTAACAAATTTTGATTACAAAAATTTATATTGAGTATAAAACTTTTTTTTTTATAATTTTACAATATAAGAGCCATTTAAAAGCCAATTTTAATTATTTTTAAATAATTTTATGTTACTTTAAGATTATTCTGTCTAATACAAAGCTTAATGTATCTGTTTTGTGCAAAAATTACAAAATTATTGTAGGAAAAAAAAATAGATTAATGTTAAAATACTTCTGGTATCTGTTGAAATTACTTGGCAAAAGGTCAACAATTTAATATTTAACATAGTTTTTTATTTTTTTTTCAGCAAATAAATTATTTTACTTCAGGCATGATTGTATTTAATTTATGTGCATATAATATCTGTTTTTGGCCAAATAACTGCTTATTAAAAAGGTAAACCAAAATATCGCAACAAAAAAAGAAGTAAATTCCTTTATACAAAAAAGAGACTGAGAAAGAATATTTACAAAAAAATTTCGTCTTGAATTTGAGTAGGAATTCTTTTTTATGTTTTGTATAATTTTATGAATTCTAAAATACTTGTGTCAAAAAAGAGATAAAAAAATCTATGAATTACAAGTTTTTTTTCTGTATTTTTATTATACATAAAAAGATGAGTTTATACATTCTAAAAGAGGCCATAAGAAGTTTAGTTAAAAATAAAAGACAAACTGATTTTAAGATTAACCCTTTGAGGAATAATTTTTATATAAATATACAAAGAAAGTTTGACTGAAAAGAACTATCTATATAAATAAAAATCAATTGTCGTTCGTTGGTAACCGCATTAGTTAAGAACGGCTGGACCGATTTGGACAATTTTTTTTTTGAAATGTTCGTCGTAGTCCAACTTAGGTTTTTACGTTAAGAAAATTTGACCACGCCCACTTTTACGCCCACTTTTTCGATTTATCTAAAATCGGAAAACGGCAGCATCGATTTGGGTAATTTTTTATTAAAATGTTCGTAGCAATCCAATTTAAGTTTTTAGTGAAACAAAAATTGACCACGCCCACTTTTACGCCCACCTTTTTCAATTTATCTAAAATCTGAGAAATACTGGACCGATTTGACAATTTTTTTTTTTAAATGAATTTTCATCATATTTTAACTTTGGTTTTTACGAAAAAAGAAGTTGAACTCGCTCACTTTGGCTAATTTTTGTTGAAAGTGTTCGACATAATTCAGCTAAGGTTTTTACGGATAGTAAAATTTCACACGCCCACTTTTTTCTATGTATCAAAAGAACTATAACGGCTTGACCGATTTGGTTATATTCAAAAGATTTTTAGGGAAAGAAAAATTTCCAATGCTCACTTTTCCCGATATATATATTTTATATCATGGAATGGCTGGATCAATTTGTCTGATTTTGTTTTTAATATTCGCCATAGTCCTAAGGTTTTTCGAAAAGAACAAATTTCAGTTTCTACGACCACTTTTGAATGGATGGACCGAGTTGGTTAAGAAAAGTTGTCCACCCACTCTTTTTTTCGATATAAAAAAAATTTTCTCTATTGAAAAAAAAATAAAGAATAATAAAATATAAATAAAAATCAAATTTAGTTCGTTGGTAATCGCATCACTTAAACTGACCGATTTGGATAATATTTTTTTTTTAATGTTCGACTTAGGTTTTTTCGGAAAACGAATTAATCAAGCCCACTTTTACGCCTCCTTTTTGGAATGTATCTTAAATCGGAGCACGGCTGGATCGATTTGACTAAACTTTATTTTTTAAATGTTTGTCATAGTCCAACTTATAGGTTTAAACGAAAATAACAATTTTTCACGCCCACTTTTATTTCGATATATTCAGGGCCAATTTGGCTATTTGTAGTATTTATTGACGTTCGTGAGAGTACAACTAAGGTCTAAGGAAAGAAAAATTGTCCACTCCCACTTTTTCAATGTATCTAAAATCGGAGAACGACTGGCCTAATTTGGTTATTTTTTTCATTTATGATCATTATAGTCCAAGTAAGGATTTTACGGAAATAATTATTGTCCTTCCCAACTCCAAAGCCCACATTTTTCAATATTCTTAAAATTTGGAACACTTGAAAACGCCTGGACTGATTTGTCTATTTTTTTTGTTTTAAATGTTTGTAATAGTCCATATAATTTTTCGGAAGAAATATTGTCCTCGCCACTTTTTTTCGATGTATCTAAAATTAATTTTTACTCTAATTCGATCTATTAAATAAAATATTTCCTAATAGATTCTGCTTAAACTTGGTACAAATGATTTTAAATCATTGGGTATGGTTAACATATGTTCAAGTTTAACTTACCACACAAAATTTTAACGCCCACTTTTGTCTAAATATGTCGACTACTTATGACCGGACCGATTTTTTTATTATAATTATAGTTCTAATTAGTTTTTTAAGGAAATATAAATGAGAAAAGTGTTCCGGAAAAACTGTAAAGGTTTGTCGAAAAAATTGTAATTCTTTTTTAGTTCCTAAAATATAATCTTAAGATAATTATCTGCCTAATCGGGTCTATAAAACCACGCCCATAAATTTCTCTAAGCGAAGAAATTCATTACAATTTTTGCTGGGCTATATAATTGAAGCGAAACGAAATTTAACACTGATCCTTTATTTGGGCCAGCAACGCGGACCGGGCCAGCTAGTTTTTAATAAAAACCCCTTTCTTATCCAACAGATTCGTTCAACTGTTGACGAGTGTGGACGTGTTTTATTTTAACTTAAGCCATCAAAGGTCAGACACAACCAGAGAAGGCTTTGTTTGAAAATAATTAACAGACTAAGCCAACTCGATGGAACGAAGCTCTCCGAACGTGAGAGGGCGTCGCTATCATGGGCGAAAGGAGTCATTAAAGAACAGGACAAACTTTCGGCAATGCGCGCATCTGACAAACAGAGCGCTGTTTCGGCCTCGAGAGCGTTTAGGGCGTTTCATCAAAAACTTTTTTTTTGATTTTTGCTACTCTTGAAGCGGAATATGAATTCTTATGGCCTAAAGGATTTTTGAGATTTTTTTCGGGATCAACTCGCTCAAATCGATTTTATGCTAAAAATGAGGTTATAAAACATAATTTTTTTTATTTTTTTTTATGGTGCTTTGTTTTTACAAAAGTAGATAAATTACTTCAAAATATTGCTAGCCTCCTAAAAAAAAATATTCGCGGTAAAAATGATAAGGTCAAAGGTCAATAATTTGACCTTAAAAGTAAAAATTTTGAAATGTCCAACTTCAAAGCTCAATAACTTAAGAAATATGCAACGTAGGTTCGTGATGTTGACACCGTTTAATAGATATTTTAAATACCTTTAATTTAAATCCAAAATGACGTCGGTCATTTTAGCAGAAATATTAAAAAAACTAACTTAACCCGTTTTTTTTTCTTACATTTCACATGAGCTTAACCAACAAGTACATATGAGGCATTCCACACCAAATGTCCCGCTACAGAAAAACATGTGTCCCGTAAATTTCTGAATAGGTTGTTTGGATAGCCCTATATGTAACTAAGAAAATTGCGTTTTTGGTTTTTCAAATTTTCGAAAACTGGGCTTAGGAGGCGTGGTCAAATATTGGAAAAATGGAAAAATTTGTGGCGAGTTGCCTTGATAAAATATTTATCACATTAATACGGAATTCACCACAATGTCAAAAATTTACGTTCTTATATAGTTTTGTATGGGCTATCGATTAAAATTTTTTATTTTGGAAAATTTTCAGAACCCGTCCTGAAATTTTCCATTTTTTTAAAAAGTTAATTTATCAAAAATCCGGCCACTTTTTTTTTTCTTTTTTATTTATTTTTTTAAAAGTTTAGATGTTTGTCCATCCACACAAAAAAAATCAGAAACACGTTCATCTTTTTTTTCGAGAAAATCGCTTTTGAACTTTAAATTTCATAACAATTTTGTTATTTGCTTGTATTTCTTTGTATTAAAGTTGCGAATGAGTAATATTAATTGCATAAATATTCGTCATACGCTCTGTTGACACAAGAAAATACAAGCAAATTACAAAATTTTTATGAAATTTAAAATTCAAATGCGATTTTCTCGAAAAAAACGAAAAATACATTTCTGATTTTTTTTGTGTGGATGGACAAATATCTAAACTTTAAAAAAAAAATTTTAAAAAAAGAAAAAAAAGTGGCCGGATTTTTGATAAATTGACTTTTTTAAAAAATGGAAAATTTCAGAACGGGTTCTGAAAATTTTTCTTGGAAAAAAATTTTATTCGATAGCCCATACGAAACTATATAAGAATGTAAATTTTTAAGATTGTGGTGCATTTCGTTTTAATGTGATAAATATTTAATCAAGGCAACTCGCCACAAATTTGACCATTTTTCCAATATTTGACCACGCCTCCTAAGCCCAGTTTTTGAAAAATTAAAAAACCGAAAACGCAATTTTCCAAGATAGCCCTATATGGAAATATAGGGCTATCCATACAAGCTATTCAGAAGTTTGTGGTACACGTGTTTTTTTTCGCTGGACATTTGGTGTGGAATGCCTCATATGTTAGTATCTTATTAATCGGTAGAATGTCTGAGAATAGATAACTTATCATTTATGTACATGCGTTATGTGGTCCTATACCGATATTTCGATGTGTTACACACGGAATGCCAAAGTGAGTTAACCCCCATACTCTGGTTAGAGGGTATAAAAATTTAGAGAAAATGCCGAATCTCCAAAGCAAGAATATATTTTTATGAATATGTATCATACAAAATCAAAAGAATAACAATATTATCAAAAGCATAACAATATTATAATAAATATTCTGAAAATGTATTTAAAATTACAATACATAAAAATTAAATCTAAAACACAATTTGTTTTCACACAAAATATATAAATCCAAACAATTCTTAAGTAATTTTGTGCCAAAGTAGTAGCATATAGTATATAGTAGTATAGTAGTAGTAGTATATAGCATATAGTAGCAACAGCTTTCGCTAACGCTTTTTCAACAACATTTTTGTTTACATTAGGTATAATTTTTCTATTATTATCAACATTAATTAGTAAGTTTTGAAAGTCATTCTCATTCTTTGTAAACTCACTTTGGCATTCCGTGTGTAACACATCGAAATATCGGTATAGGGCCACATAATGCATATACAGAAATGATAAGTTATCTATTCTCAGACATTCTACCGATTAATAAGATACTAACATATGTACTTGTTGGTTAAGCTCATGTGAAATGTAAGAAAAAAAATTGGTTAAGTTAGTTTTTTTAATTTTTTTAATACTTCTACTAAAATGACAGACGTCATTTTGGATTTAAATGAAAGGTATTAAAAATATCTATTAAACGGTGTCAACATCACGAACCTACGTTGAATATTTCTTAAGTTATTGAGCTTTGAAGTTGGAAAATTCAAAATTTTTACTTTTAAGGTCAAATTATTGACCTTTGACCTTATAATTTTTACCGCGAATATTTTTTTTTTAGGAGGCTAGCATTATTTTGAAGTAATTTATCCACTTTTGTAAAAACAAGGCACCATAAAAAAAAAAAAATAATTTTTAGCATAAAATCGATTTGAGCGAGTTGATCCCGGGCCGCCAAACATCTGAAAAAAATCTCAAAAATCTTTTAGGCCATAAGAATTCATATTCCGCTTCAAGAGTGGCAAAAATCAAAAAAAAAGTTTTTGATGAAACGCCCTAATGTAAATATATGATCACATTTGTGGGCATACATAATTATATATGAATCATATACGACCATATACGTAAAGTGAACCCATATGTAAATATATTGCATACATGTAAATATATGAACATATTTGTGGGCATATATGATCATATATGCTTCATATATGTACATGTATGCCATATATTTACATATGGGTTCACTTTACGTATATGGACGTATATGATTCATACAAAATTATGTATGCCCACACATATGTTTATATATCTACATATGTGTCCATTAGGGTGGCAGCTATTTTGCAAAACTTCGAATTTGAAGGAGTGCTCCCCTAATTTTTATTACATTTGGTCTAAAAATGCTATGCTAAAAATTTCAGCCAAATCGGACAACGTTAACACGAGGCGCATCGAGGTCAAAGGTCAAAGGTCAAAAAATAGCCATATTTTGATGAAAAACAATAAATAAATGGTGTTGTTTTCTGAATATATTGTTAAAAAGTGGTACACGAGTTGTTTTTAGTATAAGAAGATAAATTAAAAATTTTTTGGTTTTCAAAAATTTACCCTTGTAAGTCTTTCGGGGTCAAAATGACCCATTTTTCACAAAATGCCCCCTAAAACACGAAAATCAGCCCCAATTTTCTAAATTTATTGAAATAAACCAATGTAAACCCATATTTATATTCTATTCTATCATAAATACTCAGATATGAAATACTGTCTTTCTAGGATGTCGTTCACCTGTTTCACGGTAAGGCCAAAAATATGCATTTTATTTGGCGTGGTTCTCAAAACTGATATTTTGGGTTTTTCAAAATTTTCTTAAACAAAATTAGGATAAATGCTGAAAAAACCACAGATTCTTATAAAATATATGTTAAAATATAAAAAAAAAAATTTTTTGGGGGACATCCCTCGGATAGTTTGGCGGGGGCATCGATTTAAACTCAGCGGATTTCGAGGAAAATGCCTTTTTAGCACACAATTTATTCAATATGGAAAAAATTTGGTAAATATTTTTAAATTTGACAAAGTCAGGGCCACAAATTATTAAAAACTATGTTAGACATTAACCCTAAACGTTTTAGGAAAATAGAAAAATATTAACCCGGTTTTTATTCGGGTCAAAGGTCAAATTTGGGGATATTTGGATTTTTTTGGAAAAAGGCATCTAAGTATGAAATGTTTATTGCGATTTTTTATAAAACTTGGTATAATTATTGTACGAGCTCAGAAAAATAATTATTTAATTTTTTTAAAATTAACCCATAAATGAACATGGGGTCAAAATGGCCCAGCACATTAAAATTTCTTTATATAGATTTTTATATTTTCTTTCGATTTGTATAAAACTTGTTATGATTATGTGCGAGGTCAGAAAACTAATTATTTGATTTTTTTAATTAACCCATAAATGAACATGGGGTCAAAATGGCCCAGCACGTTAAAAATTCTTAATATAGTTTTTTTTATTTTTTTTTTCTATTTCTATAAAACTTGTTATTATTTTTATGCGACGTCTGAAAAAATAATTATTTGATTTTCATTGTTCATTTATGAGTTAATTTAAAAAAATATCTGACCTCGAACAACAGTTATACCAAGTTTTATCGAAATCGAAAAAAAATCCTTAAGCATTTTTAACGTGCCCCCATGTTCATTTATGGGTTAATTAAAAAATCAAATAATTAGTTTTCTGACCTTGCACAATGTTTATACCAAGTTTTATAGAAATAAAAAAAAATATATATTAAGAATTTTAACGTGCTGGGTCATTTTGACCCCTTGTTCGTTTATGGATTAATTTAAGAAAATTAAATAATTATTTTTTCAGACGTCGCATAAAAATAATAACAAATTTTATAGAAATAGAAAAAAAAAAAATAAAAAAAACTATATTAAGAATTTTTAACGTGCTGGGCCTTTTTGACCCCATGTTCATTTATGGGTTAATTACAAAAATCAAATAATTAGTTTTCTGACCTCGCACAAAATCATATTAAGTTTTATACAAATCGAAAGAAAATATAAAAATCTATATAAAGAAATTTTAATGTGCTGGGCCATTTTGACCCCATGTTCATTTATGGGTTAATTTAAAAAAATTAAATAATTATTTTTCTGAGCTCGTACAATAATTATACCAAGTTTTATAATAAATCGCAATAAATATTTTATATTTAGATGCCTTTTTCCAAAAAAAATCCAAATATCCCTAAATTTGACCTTTGACCCGAATAAAAACCGGGTTAATATTATTCTATTTTCCTAAAACGTTTAGGGTTAATGTCTTCCATAGTTTTTAATAATTTATGGCCCTGACTTTGTCAAATTTTAAAATATCTACCAAATTTTTTCCATATTGAATAAATTGTGGGCAAAAAAGGCATTTTCCTCGAAATCCGCTGAGTTTAAATCGATGCCCCCGCCAAACTATCCGAGGGATATCCCCCAAAAATTTTTTTTTTATATGTTAACATATATTTTATAAGATTCTGTGGTTTTTTTAAGTTTTCCTAATTTTGTTAAAAAAAATTTTGAAAAAACCAAAATATCAGTTTTGAAAACCACGCCAAATAAAATTCATATTTTTGGCCTTACCGTGAAACGGGTGAATGACATCCTAGAAAGACAGTATTTCATATCTGAGTATTTATGATAGAATAGAATATAAATATGGGTTTACATTGGTTTATTTCAATAAATTTAGAAAATTGGGGCTGATTTTCGTATTTTAGGGGTCATTTTGTGAAAATTGGGTCATTTTGACCCCGAAAGACTTACAAGGGTAAATTTTTGAAAACCAAAAAATTTTTAATTTATCTTCTTATACTAAAAACAACTCGTGTACCACTTTTTAACAATATATTCAGAAAACAACACCATTTATTTATTGTTTTTCATCAAAATATGGCTATTTTTTGACCTTTGACCTTTGACCTCGATGCGCCTCGTGTTAACGTTGTCCGATTTGGCTGAAATTTTTAGCATAGCATTTTTAGACCAAATGTAATAAAAATTAGGGGTGCACTCGTTCAAATTCGAAGTTTTGCAAAATAGCTGCCACCCTAGTGTCCATATATGGTTCATATATGGTCATATATCTTCATATATGTAGCCATATATCCTCGTATATGTTTCCATATACGAACATTTTTCACTGGGGAAAAGAAAAATTTTTTGATGTAAAAAAATTGATGAAAAAAAATATGAAAAAAAAATTTTTGGTGAAAAAAAATTGATAATAAAAAATTTGATGAAAAAATGAGGAAAAAAAATTGATAAAAAAAAAAATTTATGAAAAAAAGAATTAATAAAAAAAATTTATAAAAAAAAAATTATGAAAAAACAAAAAAAAATTATAAAAAAAAATTTTTCGATGATAAAAAAAATTTGATGAAAAAAAAATTAATGAAAAAAAATTTTTTTGATTAAAAAAAATTTTATGAAAAACAAATTTGATGAAAAAAAAATGATGAAAAAAAAAATGATAAAAAAAATTATGAAAAAAAAATTTTATGAGAAAAAAAAAATTGATGAATAAAAAGTTTGATAAAAAAAAAATGGAAAAAAAATTTTTGATGAAAAAAAAAAAAAATTGATGAAAAAAACAAAATTTGATGAAATTTTTTTTTTTTGTTGAAAAATAATTGTGTTACTTTTTATTCACCAGCTGGTGAACAACGGTTTTATTCACCACGACGTGAATTATTATCCAAGTTACAAACCCAATTTATTAAAATTTTTGGTTTTAAGAAAATGAAAATAGGAATTATTGTTTTCTTTTTCGTTAATTGTTAGCTTATATAGTCAAACTGAGGTGGCGTCCTGCAACTTTTTTTAAAATTAGACACCAGCCTAAAAACATTGTCATATTAAAAAACGTAATGGAAATGGATTGGGCATACACTTAAAAAGCCTCCACATGAAATAGCACGCGCAGTGATGCAGTGGAACCCGCAAGGTCAACGAGGTCCTGGTCATCCACGACAAACGTGGATAAGAAACATAAAATATGATTATGAAGATATCGGAATGACATGGAACCAAGTTTAATCATTAGCTAATGAACGAAAAAGATGGAAAGAGTTCGTTGGCGCCCTAAGTTCAAATTGAACGTTTTATTGACCTTTTGTTTACTATTGTAATAAAAATTTTTATAAATAATGGAATTGAAAAAAAAAAAATGTAGTTTAATGTTTTCCAAATGTATTTTAAAAACTTCCAAATGTATTTGAAATGGTCCAATTGTTTTTTAAAAATTTCCATATTTTAAAAATTGTCCAAATGTATTTTAAAATTGTCCAAATGTATTTTAAAATTTTTCAAAAAATTAACATGATAATGTTTTTTGGCTGGTGTCTAATTTTAAAAAAGTTGCAGGACGCCACCTCAGTTTGACTATTTAAGCTAACAATTAACGAAAAAGAAAACAAGAATTACTATTTTCATTTTCAAAAACCAAGAATTTGAATAACTTGGGTTTGTAACTTGGATAATAATTCACCTCGTGGTGACTAAACCCGTTTTTCACCAGCTGGTAAATAAAAAGTAACATAATTCCTTTTCAACAAAAAAAAAAATTTTTTTCATCAATTTTTTTTTTTCATCAAATTTTTTTTTTCCATCAAATGTTTTTTTTTCATCAATTTTTTTTTTCATCAAACTTTTTTTTCATCAAACTTTTTTTTCATAATTTTTTTTTATAAATTTTTTTTTTTTTTATCAATTGTTTTTTTTTCATCAAATTATTTTTTTTTTTTTCATAATTTTTTTTTCTTTCATCAAACTTTTTTTTCATATTTTTTTTTTATCAAATTTATTTTTTATCAATTTTTTTTTTTATTAAATTTTTTTTTCATCAATTTTTTTTTATCAAACTTTTTTTCATCAAATATTTTTTTTCAAATTTATTTTTTTACCATTTTTTTCATCTATTTTTTTGTATCAAATTTTTTTTTCATCAAATTTTTTTTTTTTCATAAATTTTTTTTTTTTCATCAAAATTTTTTTTTTTAATAAATTTTTTTGTTTTTTCATTAAACTTTTTTTTTCATCATTTTTTTTTTCATTAATTTTTTTTTCATAAATTTTTTTTTTCATCAAATTTTTTTTTCACCAAAAAGTTTTTTTTCACCAAAAAGTTTTTTTAACATAATTTTGTTTTTCGTGAAAAGTCTAATTCTAAGCTTTTCGCATAAAAATTTTCCATTTGTTTATCAAATGTACATAAAACAAGTGAGAGTGTTATATTCGTATATGAAAAAACACTTTTTTGCACTTATTTTTGCACTCACTTACGAAATGTCTTCGGCAAAACATTATCATGATTTAATGGTTTGGGCAAGAGTACAAAATTCGCAGGCATTTTTTATATTTGGAACTCTTAAAGCGGAATATAAATTCTTATGATCCAATAATACAGTACAACACTAAAAACATTACGGAGACCAAGGAGGAGACCAAAAAAGATATACCTGTGTCGGCGTTTTGCAAGATCACATCGGCATTCTATTTTGAGTGTACGTTGTAAAATGGTCGGATTTGGCTCAAATTAAGTTTATATGAAAAATTGTCTTATGCACTATGAAGCGAAAAATTAATTAAAACAAGCAAAAAAGTTAAATTCGGCCGTACCGAATGTAAAGATACCCTCCACAATCTAAAAAAAGTTTTTTTTGTGAGAAAAAAAAAATCTTTTGAAAAAAAAAAAATTCGCGAAAAAAATTTGTTGGTGAAAAAAAAAAAAATTCCGCGATTTTTTTTTTTTTTTGTTAAAAAAAGGTTAGTAAAATATCACTCTGTGTTCAATTCTGTTCACATATATTTACAAATTTCCCAAATAATTTTACAAAAAAAATCTGTTGAATTCACGAGAATTCCCTGTAAGTTTTTTTGCAATAGTTGTAAATTTACACATTTATTTGAAATAATCTTGTTAAACAAAATTATTGGTAAAAAGCTTATACAATTATTAGGAATTCTTGTCAAATAGGAGGAAGCAAAAAATAAAAATAGCAAGCTTTTTATGTCTGTTTACAAAGCTTTTTTTTTTGAGTGCAAGACATGTTTTTTAAATTTTCACAAATCCAAAACTTTGATCACCATGCGCCATGGGTTAATTTAAACCGATTGGCCACAAATTTGTACCACATTAGTCTTAGTTCTACTTACAAGGGAAGTATCTCAATCCTTATGAACCGATTTGCCTGAAACTTAAATATATGGGGGTTTTCGTGTCAACTGACACAACTTTTGAAACCGATTTCTTCCGATCGTGATGAAATTTGCACCAAGGTTAGTCCTATTGGATAGTAGTTCAGACACAATTTTTCAACGAGATCGGTCAAAAACTCTCTGAGTTAGAGGGGGTCGAAATTTTACATTTTGGCCAAAGAGGTGTTGATTCTCATCCATGTAACTTCTTACCTATTGTTTTTAGCAAAATGTGTCACAAAGAGTTTAGATAGCTATTTCTTCAGTATTTCGAAAAAAAAAATATAAAAAAATAAAAAAATTTTTTTTGATTTTTTTCTTAAAAATCAAAAACTTTTTTGACTTTTTCCTCAAATTGGGCATTTTTTTTTTTTTATTCAAAAGAAAGCTTAGGTGATTTCCTTTAAGAGCTATGGGGTCGCTTAGTGGGATGCGAGTGGGATATCTATGAAAATTTTTTTTTTTAACGTTGGAGCGCAAAAAACCGTTCTTCAATTTGCACTATTAGGCGTGGGATAGCTAACCAGTTTTCGATTTCAATCCGCGAAGTTGGGCGTAAAGAGGTAAAAATCCTCAAAAAGCCCCAAAACTCCCCTAGAAATACCCCTGGAGGGGTGCAATGTGAGACCGACCTCCAATAATTTTCTGCCCCCAACATTTTTCTTGAACATACCTTACCCCTATTTCCATTTCCTAAGGGGGCTCCCATACAAAATGACATTTTTATAAAATTTGCTCCTACCGCTCTAACTGTCCATAGGGTGCCCCTAGAGAAGTAAAATGTATGACCGACCCCCAATATTTTTTCAACTCCAACATTTTCTCAGAATATACCAACCCTTTGTTTTCAACTCTTAAGGGGGTCCCCATACATTTTTTTTTATTTTTTTATTAGTTTTTTAAAATACATGTTTTTATAATGTATGGGAGCCCCTTAAGGAGTGTAGATAGGGTGTTATGATGTTCGGACAAAATGTTGGTAACTAAAAAATAATGGGGGTTTGTCGTAATTTTTGCCTCTCTAGGAGGCACGGTAGGGGCGGTAGGAGCTGGTTAAATAAAACAAATTTATAAAAAATAAAAGAAATGTATGGGGACCACCTTAAGGGTTAAAGATACATTGTAAGTATATTTGCAAAAAATGTTGGAATTAATAAAATAATGGAGGTCGGTCATACATTTGGCCCCACTAGGGGCACTTTAGGGAAAGTTAGAATGGTAGGATAAAATTTTTTAAAAATGGTTTGTATGGGAGCCCCCTTAGGAAGTGGAAATAGGGGTAAGGTTTGTTCAAGAAAAATGTTGGGGCCAGAAAATTATTGGAGATCGGTCTCACATTGCACCCCTCCAGGGGCGTTTCTAGGGGAGTTTTGGGGCTTTTTGGGGATTTTTACCTCTTTACGCCCAACTTTGACCCCAATGAGGGGCCATATGGACCCTCCCCACCGCCCCCATTTTTTGGCTTGTGCTTTCTTTTTCGAACATACAAAAATTAGAGGGTATCGCGGATCGAAATCGAAAACTGGTTAGCTATCCCACGCCTAATAGTGCAAATTGAAGAACCGTTTTTTGTGTTCCAAAGTTAAAAAAAAAAATTTTTCATAGATATCCCACTCGCATCCCACTAAGCGACCCCACAGCTCTTAAAGGAAATCGCCAAAGCTTTCTTTTGAATCAAAAAAAAAAAAAAAAAAGGGCCCAATTTGAGGAAAAAGTCAAAAAAGTTTTGGATTTTTAAGAAAAAAAATGAAAAATTTTTTTCTTATTTTTTTTTATATTTTTTTTCGAAAGACTGAAGAAATAGCTATCTTTGGGATACATTTTGCTAAAAACAATAGGTAAGAAGTTACATGAATGAGAATCAACACCTCTTTGGCCAAAATGTCAAATTTTGACCCCCTCTAACTCAGAGAGTTCTTGACCGATCTCGTTGAAAAACTACTGTGAAAAACTGTGTCTGAACTACTATCCAATAGGACTAACCTTGGTGCAAATTTCATCCCGATCGGAAGATATCGGTTTCAAAAGTTGTGTCAGTTGACACGAAAACCCCCATATATAAAAGAGACGATTTTAATGTTATGGTGTCTCGGCTTATCGGTCATATCAGGAATATAGTGGTTCAAAAAATGGTTCAAAATATTACGAAAAAATTTTTTTTTAACTTTTCATCCATTTATTTCTAAGAAGATGAATTTCATTTAAAAATCGAGATAAAACTGAAATTTTGAACCCGACCAACTCAGATATCGATGAAATTTTGTTCATAGCTAAATTTGATCAAAACAAACAAACTCTCATTTTTAGAAATGACTGTTTTGCGATTTTTTGAGCGTGACACAGTGGGAACGTTTTCGAAAAAACGCGAAAATGGTCGAAAAGAGCTCCATTTAAACTACAATAACTCTGAATCGGCTAAACCGATTTCCATGATCTTGGTATCATTAAAAAGATATTTTAACAGGCTTTATGACACGTTAAAAAAAAAAAAAAAAAAAAATACACTGTAAAAAATTTATAACAAAAAAAATTTTAACTGACGAAAAAACCAAAAAGATCAAGGGTTTTTTTACAGTGTATTAATTTTTTAGAAAGGTTTATCCTTCATCTATACCATATCAAAAAATAAAAATGGGTTCTTTGTTAGTTTTTTTTATATAATTTTTTAAGTAGTGTCACTTCTAGTAATTTCCCTTATATTTTATAACAAAAAAAAATTTTAGGTAACGAAAAACCAAAAAAGATCAAGAATTTTTTACAGTGTATTACTTTTTTAGAAAGGTATTTCTCTCACCTATAACATATCCAAAAAGTAAAATGGGTTCTTTTTTATTTTTTTTATATAATTTTTTAAGTAGTGTCACTTCTAGTAATACTTACCGAAAGTTTTCGAAATAATTCGAATAACAGCGAAAATATCTGGTCACATTCACAAAATAGTTCAACAATTCTAACATTTTTTAAATGTTTACAAATAAAAAACCATCAACAATTGTTTATATTATTTGCCACGTTTTTATTAATTTGTGTTTTATTTTATTTAAATTTTTTTTAAGTTAATTATTTGTAAGAAATTTTGCGCTGCTCAAATTTGGCACAGTCAGAATATCTGCGCACATGTACAAAAGTTTCATTTATCGGAATGAATGAATGAAAGCCTTGAGTTCCTGTTATAGTTTTAGCTTCTTCATATCTTGAAAATAGCTTTTCTTTAACGTTGTTGTATTCGTCAGCATCTGCGTAAGCAACTTGTATGGTGGTCTTATATGTTTCTGATGCCCAGTGATAGAGTTGCCTCGTTGTCTGGATTTCATTTTTATTTGCAATACTATAATTTCGAGCACCTCTCTTCAATGTTCCTCCGATTCCATCACATGCAGATTTTCCGTGACTGGTAGCATAAAAGTGCCATTCAGCGTCAATCCCAAAATCAGAATTGTGATGGCATAAATTAATGAAGTTATATTTATTTTTATATTGTGCTCCTGCACCATCTGATACGTAAATGATTTTATTAATATTGTTGGTTATATTGGCCTTCACGAACTGTACCATTTTTGAAATATATAGATGAACTGCTATACTATCATGGGTATTGCAATCAGATATTATGGCGAAGCTTTTATGAGTTAATTTATCGTTATCTGAAAATAAACAAACAAAGGAAAAAAACAAATAAATAAAAATTATTAAATATTTTGATGAGTGTGGATGGATGTGTTTACTAATACCAAAATATTAAAATAATTACCTTTGTAATAAATAACGAACGGATGTATTGTAGCCTGATCATTATTCCAATGGTATCCTTGCACGGCATCTTGTACAAGAAATGCATAATTTTCAGCAAAGTCCATTTGAATTAACATTTCTCCTGATAACAGCGCCGCTCTTTTATTGCTGATAAATTCAGATTGTCGCTTTGCTATGAAATGATGCGGAATCAGAACTTTGATGTGTTCAGTAAAATCGCTGACAAATGATTCTGGGTTGGTGGTTAACGTTTCCAGAACACATCTAATCGTTGTATTCCACTTTTTGTATATTATTTCTTCAGTTTGGTTATTTTCAAAATGTTTTAGCATATGCGTTTTTAGATTATTTAAATTTTTAAAGCAGTGACCACACATTGAAACGCAACACTCGCTTTTTTCTATGTCACCATTACAAACAACGAATTTGAGAACATCTTTGTAATCGGTAAATGTGCATTCTCCTTCAATACAAATTGATTTTAAGCCACTTTTTTCAAACATCAATTTCATATTCTGATGCAATGTGCATACACAGATATTTTGCTGGTTTCCAACTCCAAGTTTTATACAATTTTTTGGCCTTAACATTGTAAACTTTGTAAAACCCACTTTGGCCAAGGGATGTTTTTTTTTAAATTCGTAGTAAGATTCGCGTAGTGAAGATAACATCAGTCTTTTTTGAACTTTTTCACGTAAGTTTCCTTGTTTAACAGTAATTGAATCTTGCGATCCAGGCATCATTCGGCTAATTTCATCATCTTCATAAAATAACTTGACTGTGCTTAGAGTTTCGGCTGGTAAGCTACGTCTGCTCATTTTAAAAAGATTGATATCTGCAAACTTCGTTTTATTCCTTTGGATATCTTTACTTTTTTTGATACAATCGTGAGATATAAACGATCTTTAATTTCTGCGTGACTCATATTGATTGGTAAGAGAGATAAAAGTTTTTGCTTTTCCAAAAGATTTGAGCTGTTCTCTATTTGATATTTGATGTTTTCCAAAATTTCTTCGTAAATGGCTTTGACGTTTTCAAGTTGCGCTAAAAATCAGATAATGGATCAGCTCCAAGTGAATCTGCTATATTTTCGAAAATTTGCAGTGATTTTCTATTTCTGTATGCATCTCGTTTCATATATTTCCTTTTAAGAGGCGACATTTGGTTTGGTAGATGAGGAATAATATGATCATTTATATTTTCAATGACTTCCGTCCTTTCGATGTTTGCAATACGGCTGGTACAAGTTGGAAGTTCATTCAATTCTTCGCTAATTTCATTGCTGGGCGTTGTTGGTAAATAATTTGAGACTTCATTCTGCTCCACGTTGGATTCATTACGACTGCGAGCTTTTCTCAGTGTATTCCGGCAAGTTTCGCAAATACGGCTACAATGAATGTTGGCGACAGCTGGAAAATATTCAATTATATTTGCAGCCTCGTTTTCACTTATTTTACGAAGCGAAGCGCAACACTTATTAGATATTTTTATGCATCTGTACTTATTGTTTGAATTCATATTCACTCAATTTTTTAAAATATACGCGTAAAAATTGTAATGGGATATCTTGGCTTCTCGAAACTGTTTATAATTATGAATTTCGGTACGTTCATCAGGTGCAATTATATAGCATTTTTTAAGGCAAGCAAGAACTTTTTGCGGTTAAAACATATTCATAATTTGGGACAATGTTTATTTATTTTACCTGTTAACCCTTCGTCAGGTACATATTTTGAGTCCTTAGTTCTGGCCAGACCCCTATACATTTACATGCATTTGTATGGAAATAAGGGCTGTTTGCCGTTAAATTTTTTACTAAGAAAGGAAAATATTTGTTATATTTTGTGTTTCTATTTCTTTTTACTATGTTATTAGCTACCTGAGGAAGAAAAAATAGACCTGAAAAAATCTTTGGAATGAAAAGGGCAACAATTTTTTTGTTCTATATATATTTCTCTTTATTATGGGTAAAGTAATAAATGTTTATGACAAAATAGAAAATTATTATGAAGAATACATTGATTTTTTTATTCAGAATTTTGCGGAATTACTAGAAGTGACACTACTTAAAAAATTATTAAAAAAAAAATAAAAAAGAACCCATTTTACTTTTTGGATATGTTATAGGTGAAGGAAATACCTTTCTAAAAAAGTAATACACTGTAAAAAATCCTTGATCTTTTTTGGTTTTTCGTTACCTAAAATTTTTTTTGTTATAAAATATAAGGGCAATTACTAGAAGTGACACTACTTAAAAAATTATATAAAAAAAACTAACAAAGAACCCATTTTTATTTTTTGATATGGTATAGATGAAGGATAAACCTTTCTAAAAAATTAATACACTGTAAAAAAACCCTTGATCTTTTTGGTTTTTTCGTCAGTTAAAATTTTTTTTGTTATAAATTTTTTACAGTGTATTTTTTTTTTTTTTTTTTTTTAACGTGTCATAAAGCCTGTTAAAATATCTTTTTAATGATACCAAGATCATGGAAATCGGTTTAGCCGATTCAGAGTTATTGTAGTTTAAATGGAGCTCTTTTCGACCATTTTCGCGTTTTTTCGAAAACGTTCCCACTGTGTCACGCCCAAAAAATCGCAAAACAGTCATTTCTAAAAATGAGAGTTTGTTTGTATTGATCAAATTTAGCTATGAACAAAATTTCATCGATATCTGAGGGGGTCGGGTTCAATGCATCTCGATTTTTACATGAAATTCATCAGAATCTATATGATGTTTATATATAAAAAAAAATTTTAATAAAAAAAAAAATTCCTTCCTTTGATATGCAATTAATTATAAAAAATTGTATAGTAATTTGAGTAAAACATTTCTAGACATCTTGATCTAAGAGGGGTTAAAAAAGAAAATCATAAAAACAAATAAAGAGTAATATAAAAATCTTGGTAAACAAGGTTATTAAAGGTAAATGGTTATAAGGCAGTCAAAAAACTGTGTATAGCATAGATTTCATCTTTACAAATATCATCCTTCATGTTCACAAAAAAACTTAAATATTTATTTTTATTTGACTATTAAAGTCTTTCATTTAGGTGTTCACAAAAGATAAACAAGTGCTTTTTTAAAGTGTACTTTTTATTATACTTTTACTTTTTGAAGAAAAGTAAATTTTAATTTGTTAATAGTTCAGTAACCCATAAAAAGTTGTTAAAATATTTATTTAGGATATTTTTTAAACAAAGATTTTTCTTAGAATTATTAAGTTTTTTGGTAATTTTTGTAACATAAGAAATTATTTTTTTTTACACAAATTGGAAGAGAATGGTTTACAAGAATTTAAAATGTTTTTTAATGGGAATAAAGGTGTATAGGGCCTGGGGAAATAATTTACAAGAAACTTGAAAGAGTTGGGAAATGGTAGACGTCATATGATAATTTTTATACCCTACAAAACTCTGGGTAGAGATGGACACCTGATCACTGAAACCGTCAGTGAATGAGTCGATTTTTTGCGTGATTTTTCTTTCGTCACAAAAAAAAAACAGAGAAATAAAATTTTGTAAAATTTGGTTTAAATTAAAATTTTAAAAATCTATAAAAGCAAAAAAAAAATAAAAATTTGATAAAATACCTCACGGTATTCACATAAAACTCTTCAAATTCATAAAAATAAGAAGTATTTGATTAACATTATTTTTGTAGTTGTTAAACGTGAACTTTGGTAACCAAATGCACTCTCATTACATCAGACCATTTTTTGACCTACACTCAAAATATTTTGTAGGCAAAAACAAATGAAAAACACACTTAAAACAAGTGAATAAACAATTGAAAACCATCCCAGTAATTATTCATTTATTTTAACAAACATCAACATTTATTTTTTACTGTTGACAAAATTTTCTAAAATAAATAACATTAAACATTAAAAAATTACGTTTTTTTCACTCTTTTTTACTATCATATTCGAAAAAAATAACCTACGAAAACATTAAAAATTAATGATAGTTCTGTAATTTTTACCAACAAATTCCAAAAAAATAACCTACCAAAACATTAAAAATTAACGATTTCGTAGGTTATTTTTTACAATTTTCTATTGAAATATTTTTTTTTAAATTTTTAATAAAATTTTGGGGAATCGATCCCGCAATCAACTACATTCTGGCCAGACACTCTAACCATCGTGCCAAAGTCACTTGATACAAACATGTTTTTATATTTCTATAAATAATTTTTTGAATTTTTTTCCTACAAAAAAATAACCTACTTGTGTAGGTAAAAACTAATGATATCTCATTAAAAAATACCAACAATTTAAAAAAAAAATTACTTACACAAATCATTAAAAATTTAAAGAATAATCAGTAGTTTTTACTTACAGAACAAAAATAAATGACTTTAAAAATTAAATGTTAATGAAAGTCTTTATTTTTTAGTGTGTTATTTTTGAAACAAAGGACAGAATTAGTCCTTAAATAAAACTGATCATCAAACAAATGTTTTTTCTTTTAAAAACGACTAAACGGAAAACTTTTAAAATAAATTACAAACAGTTAATGACATAATTTTTTGAGTGCACGTTTTACTTTTAACACGATAATGTTTTTAGGCTGGTGTCAAATTTTAAAAAAAGTTGCAGGACGCCACCTTAGTTTGAATATATAAGCTAACAGTTAACGAAAAAGAAAACAACAATTACTATTTTCATTTTCTTTAAACAAAAATTTTAATAACTTGGATAATAATTCACCTCGTGGTGAATAAACCCGTTTTTCACCAAAAAGATTTTTTTTTGTTCATCAAATTTTTTGTTTCATAATTTTTTTTTTTCATTTATTTTTTTTCTATCAATTTTATTTTTTCATAAATTTTTTTTTTTCATAAATTTTTTTTTATTACATTTTTTTAAAATTTTTTTTTTCAAATTTTATATTATCATTTTTTTCTCATAGTTTTTTTCATGAATTTTTTTGTAAATCAAAAAAATTTTATAAGGGTTCAAGTTGAAAAAATGCAGAAGAAAAATTGAATTTCTAAAAATTATAGACATTTCTGGTATTTCCTATACCAGTTTCAAACACCCCAGTTAGTGTCATCATCAGTAGGATTTTAAATGTCGGTTTGTCTTGTTAATGAAAACTGTTTTTTATATATGTGAATATTTATAGTTTCTACAGAATTAATTTTGACAGTTTCCAACACTACAATTCTATTTCTAGCAATCTCAACCTCACTTCATACTTGCGAAATAATGTAAGAGACAAAAAAGTTGAAAAAAAAAAAAAAAGTATGAAGTGAAGTTGAGATTGCTAGAAATAGAATTGTAGTGTTGGAAACTGTCAAAATTTATTCTGTAGAAACTATAAATATTCACATATATAAAAAACAGTTTTCATTAACAAGACAAACCGACATTTAAAATCCTACTGATGATGACACTAACTGGGGTGTTTGAAACCGGTATAGGAAATACTAGAAATGTCTATAATTTTTAGAAATTCAATTTTTCTTCTGCATTTTTTTAAACTTGAACCCTTATAACAAATATAATTAGAGCCCGTGCTCGATCTGTACTTACAGAAAAAATCAAACAAAAAAATTTTCTTTTTATAAAAAAAATTCATCAAAAACTTTTTTTCATCAAAATTTTTTTCACCAAAAATTTTGGGTTCATTAATTTTTTTATACCCTCCAACTACAGTATGGGGGTATACTCACTTTGTCATTCCGTGTGTAACGCATCAAAATATCGGTCTAGGACCCCAAAAAGTATATATATTTATGATCAGTGATCGATTCTAAGACATTCTAGCGATGTCCGTCCGTCCGTCCGTCTGTCCGTCTATAGTTAACACGATGCAGTCCAAAATAAAAGAGCTAGACTCCCAACATTTGCAACGAATATGTCTTATGTTCATAGGCAGGTTAAGTTCATAAATGACCAAAATCGGACCACGGGGAAAAAAGTTCCCCCTTGAAGAACTAAACCAACCTCTGAAAAATACCATATTTTAACATGATTTTTTGTGTTTTTGTTTAACAAATGCACCATTTTTCTGCCACAAAATTTTTAAAGTCCTGCATTTGGACCCAGAGAATTAGAAAATGTATTTTTTTTTTTGGTCCGCCCCCTTATTTAAATTATGATAAACTAGCATTTCTTTAGTGCAAAAAGCATAAGAATGAATTTTTTAACACATATTCGAGAGGAAATTTGCCCCCCCCCCCAATTACCCCTAACGACCCCCCCCCCCCAAAAAAAATAAAACGCCCCTGCAATTTTTTTTTTTTTTTCAAGTTGGAGGGTATTAAAGTTTCGGCACAGCCGAATTTAACACTCCTACTTGTTTTAACCTAATTTTGTTTTTCGTTAAAAAAAATATTTTTTTTTTACAAAAACTACTTTTTTACTAACAATAAGTCTAAGCTCTTCGCATAAAAATTTTCCATTTGTTTATCAAATGTACAATAAAACAAGTGAGAGTGGTATATTCTTTGGTGACGAATCTTTGATACTCTCCAAACTGTAAAAACACTTTTTTGCAGTTATTTTTGCACTCACGAAATGTACAGCTCTTTTGGTTTTTTAACGGGGTCCTCGACTGATATTTCAATTCGTTTTGCATGGAATAGCAAATTTTCGTTTTGCATGGAATACCAAATTTATTTTATTTTTGGATATGTTTTAGTACTTATTAAATGCAACATGGACACCAATTTTCAGCCTTTTATTCCAAGATGGTGTTGAGTAATCAATTTTTCAAAATGTCGACTTTTTCAAAAAAATGGAAAAATTAAAATTTTCAATTAATTTTGACCAGTTAAAAATATAGATATCTTAAAAAAAGTTGGACAACGTTTTGTTGGTATTTAAATGTAATTTTAGAAAAAAATATTAAAAAAATTATTCGAAGTAATTATCACTTATTTTTTAATGTTTAAAAATTAAAATCGACTTTTTGAAAAAGTCCGAAACCTTCGATTTTTTTTTACAAACGTCTAAAAGTTCTACTCTTAATTAATTGTTCTATTTTCTTTCAAATTTTGAAAATTGCACCTTTTATTTTTTGACTCTGATTTATTTTATATGGTGCTCCAAAAAAATTAAATTGGTAGATATTGACCCTAACTTACCCTAGATATATTCATTTCGAGGCAAAAATACGCCTCAAAAAAATTAAGAACGATCGGACATGGATAAGGTGTTCCGCATGGGCCTTGAAGTATAGAAAACGGATTACAATGAAAAATATGAATTTTTTTCTGTTTTCTCAATTTTTTTGGTATTTTAAGTTAAGTTTTAATTCAGAAGGTCACAGAATTATAATACGGAGTAAAATGCCTCTCTAATAAGGTACCAAAGACTGAAATCGGTTGAAAATCAGCCAAGTTATTACAACTTCCCCCGGCATCTAACGTATGGCAGAACACTTGATTAAGCAATATAATACGATTTTGGAAATTCATTGAAATTTTCTACTGTAATAACATTTTTTTATTCTTTAAGTTCAAATGTAATTAGATGACAAGTATTTTCATATTGTGTTTTGCTAACATTTTTTAAATTAGTGCTAAAAATGCCTACATTTTCAACACCCTTTTGCAATCTCTATTTAAAAAAAAAATATTTTTTTATACCCTCCACTTAGTGATAGAGGGTATATATAAGTTTGTCATTCCGTTTGTAACTCATCGAAATATCGGTCTGGGACCCCATAAAGTATATATATTCATGATGCCCGATCGATTTTAAGACATTCTAGCGATGTCCGTCTGTCCGTCTGTCCGTCTGTCTGTGGAAAATGCTCTCGCGGACAAAATATTGCACAGAGATGACTGAAACTTAACATATATATTGGAAGTTCTCCCGAGAAGTTTGGTATTGCATTGGAGCGATATCGGTTCAGCGGTTCAAAAGTTATGAACGAAAATGTAAGCACACCTCAAAAATTTCAGTACATTCAACATAACCTAAAAATACAAAATGCTTTTATTCGGCTTCTGGTTGGCATATGTTAACATAATTGGACACCAAATGGTATTTAAACAAGTACGAACATATTTTTTGACAAAAAAAGAAAAAAATCGCGGTTTTTTTTTTTACCAAAATTTTTTTTCGCGGAAATTTTTTTTAAATTTTTTTTTTTCAAAAGTAATTTCCTTTAAATAAAGTTGTTTGCAATAATCTTTTTGAGATTGTGGAGGGTATCACTACATTCGGCAAGGCCGAATTTAACTTTTTTACTTGTTTTGTTTTAAAATTTGGAAAAACCAAAAAAATATTACACTGAAACATGAATAATGAAAAATTGTTTTTACAGTAGAAAATTTCAATAAATTTAAAAAAAGGTACTCGTATTTTTGAATCAAGTGGTATGGCACACGCTAGATGCCTGGGGAAGTTGTAGTAACTTGGCTGATTTTGAACCGATTTTAGTTTTTAGTACCTTATTAGAAAGGAATTTTACTCCAAATCATAATTCTGTAAGCACTTGAATTAAAACTTAACTTAAAATACCAAAAAAATTGCGAAAACAGAAAAAAAATCATATTTTTCCTTGTAATCCGTTTTTTAAACTTCTAGGACCATGCTAAACGCCTTACCCATGTCCGATCATCCTAAATTTTTGTGAGACGTATATTTACCTCCAAATGAATATATTTAGGGTAAGTTAGGGTCAGTATCTACCAATTTTTTTTTTTTGGAGCTCCATATAAAATAAATCAGAGCCAAAACATAAAAGGTGCAATTTTATAAATTAAAAAAAAAAAATAGAAAGAATTGTGATCACATCTCGAGTTATGGCTTAAAAGTTGCGTAATTTAGAGTAGTATTTTTACAGTTTTTTACAAAAAAATCGAAGGGTTCGGACTTTTTCAAAAAGTCGATTTTAATTTTTAAACGTCAAAAAATAAGTGATAATTACTTCGAATAATTTTCTCATATTTTTTTTCTAAAACTACATTTAAATACCAACAAAACGTTGTCCAAATTTTTTTAAAATATCTATATTTTTTAATGGTCAAAATTAATTAAATATTTCAATTTTTTAATTTTTTGGAGAAAATCGCCATTTTGAAAAATTGATTACTCAACACCATCTTGCATTTAATAAGGACTAAAACATATCCAAAAATAAAATAAATCGAAAGGGGTCGGGTCTAAAAGTGAGTGATTTGGCTTGGAATGCCCCATATGTAGTACACATTTAAGGCCGATCGGATTAAATTAACTCGTGGCGCCCGGCGATCAAAGTTTTGGATTTTTGAAAATTGAAAAAAAAAAAAAATTAAAAACTATGTCTTGCGACACATCGATGCGCTGTACGCGAATATAAAAAAATTAAATCAATCTATCGGTTTTCGAGATATCGCTATTAGGGTTATAACTTTTTCCATTTTTTGCAAATATCAAAAAGTCCATCGAATAGTCGTATAGGCCATGAAAAAATATTAAGAAATGATGTCTAACTTTTTCGCGATCGTTAAAAAAGATCACGCACCAAACGCGATGAAGTTTTGAATATTATTTTTTCTTTTAAGTATAAACAAATTAAATTTTATTGCAAAATATTTAGGATTTTCTTGTAATTTCATTAATAAAAGAACAAAATCTCATCAATTGAATCGAAGGCGCAAAAAAATCGCGATATTATGACGTTATTTCGCGAATTTTTAAAATTACTTAAATTTTAATGTCAAGTGATAGGTGCTATGAGGCAGTAATTCTTTTCAGCAACAAAAGATTATAATCGCGGAATTTTGGTGGTTTTTCGCGGATGTTATAAATAAGTTAAATGTTGGTTCCTTCTGATATGTAGTCATGAGTGTATGATAATTTTCAAATAATTAAGATACGACGTCATAATATAAAATTTTTAAAACAAAAAAATAAATAAAAAAAATCATTCTTGGGGGAGTTTTAGAAATTGCATTCGGTGCGTGAACTTTTTTCACCGAAATGACCGAAAAAACTGATTTTTGTTATTTGTAAAACATTGCCCATAGCGTGGTGGGATGGACTTTTTTTGTCCAAAAAAAGTTATAACCCTAATCGCTATTTTAAATTAAGAAAAATGAAATCAAGAAAAAAAATCGAAATTTCCTTTACTTATAGATCTTGAAACAGACTTTCATTTAAATTTAATTTTTGCCAAATTAAGCCTTTCGATCAAAATTTTGGATTTTTAGACATTTTTCACAAAAACTTTAAACTATGATGGAAGGCGCCACAGGTTTAAAAGGTCTGATTTATTGTTAGCTCAAACTATGTTGAACTGAAAGCTCGTCTCAAGCTCTGTCAAATTGTTAAAGGAAAACAAAATTTGAGAAGTTTAAAAAAACCTAACGTAGGAAAAACCGCCATTTTTTGAAATTTGTTGGCAAACTTCGAATGGCGATATCTCGAAAAATCAATTGACCGATTTTAGAAGTTTTTCGATATTCGTATCATTTGATATTTGATATGCGCATCAAAATTAATAAATATGTTGTGTCGCAAGACATATTTTGTTTATTTTTTTATACCCTCCACTCTACACAAAAACAAAAATTGTCAATATAATTAATTTCATTGTTAATACAATTAAACATTTAATTGAAACTGAGCCTACATTGGATTTTGTCAATACAACATTGGATTTTGTAACTTGTGAAAAAATATCAACTTAGTTTCGCCAATTAAATTCATTGTTGTATCAACAATGAAATTAATTGAAAAGTTTGTAATAAATTATGTTAACGGAAATAAACATGCTTTAATGTCAATTTATTTTAAAAAAATCTAAAAATAGAACAAACGAAATCTAAAAATAAAAAAAAAAACATTAGCCGGCAGCGGGCATCGAACCCGCAACTAACATGATACGAGTCTAGAACACTACCACCGTGCTATTCGTTATATATACTTGTACTGTTTTTAATGTCATTTAATTTAAAAATAAAATAAAAAATCTAAAAATAGAACAAAAAAAAAAAAAAAATAAAAAAATCTGGCGGCAGCTGGAATCGAACCGGCAACGAACAAGGTACAAGTCTAGCACACTACCACCGTGCTATTCCTCATATATATTTGTAGTTGACTTAATGCGTATAAAAGGTGTCTGCTGAATAGCAAAAACAAAATAATCTCCAAATAAAAATAAATAAAAATAAAAAAATGTTTCCGCCACCTGGCAGCGAACCCGCAATGTTCATGATTCGAGTCTAGCACACTACCACCGTGCTATCGTCACATATTTTTGTGCTTCATTAAATGAGTTTATAAAGTGTCTGTGTTATTAATAAGCATTTTGTGCGTTTTTTAACAATGATTTTAATTGATGCATTTAATTGGAAATTAAAGTGGATTTTTGTCATATTAACAATATACATTGTTGATACAATTAAAAACGTTGTTGAACTAGAAATTAGTTGCTAACAATTTGTTTAGTTACTTTTGAATTGACGATATTTTTTTCTGTGTAGTGATAGTGGGTATATATAAGTTTGTCATTCTGTTTGTAACACCTCGAAATATTGGTCTAGGACCCCATAAAGTATATATATTCATGATCCTCGATCGATTTTAAGACGATCTAGCGATGTCCGTCCGTCCGTCTGTCTGTCTGTCCGTCTGTCTGTTGAAAACACGCTAACCTTTACAGGCTTTACGGAGGCTCCTGAAGTTTGGCATATATGTTGGACATTTATCTGGTCAGGTTGGTGTTGCAATCCAGCGAAATCGGTCCAGTGGTTCAAAAGTTATGTGCAAAAGTCTGAATTTCGGCAAGGGTTTTTCGTGAATTTATAAGATAAAAAGCACTATAACTTTCGAAAAGCAATTTTGAGGACGCTGAAGCTTGGTATATATATTTTTCGTTCCTCCAGCCTAGTTCATATTGAATTTCACCCAAATCGGTCCAGTGGTTCAAAAGTTATTAGCAAAACCGTGAATTTCAGATTAGCTTCACCTTAAATTCACGTGTTGAAAACCCGTTAAACCTGTTTTAAAAACATTGGTAAGTCACAAAAATATTTTACAACGGATTTTTGTCACTCAAAAATATTTTTATACCAAAACAAAAAAAAAATACACTCAAAAAAAATTTTACACTCAAAAAAAAAATTAGTAAATTATTTTTTTTTTTTCAAAATTTACTAAAAAAAATGTTATTTACACAAAATAAAATATTTCTAGTCAAAACTGTTATTTTTTTCACGTTAGAAAATTTACTATCACTTAAAATTGGGCATAGATTCGGCCAAGTCGAATTTAATTTTTCTACTTGTTTTTTTTTTTTTTCAATTTGCAAAAATCAAAAATCTTGATCGTCTGGCTCCACCGGTTAATTTAATCCGACTAGATCCAAAATTGTACCACATAAGTTGTAGGTCTAGGGGTATAAAAATTTGGCATGACTATCAAAAACACAAGAAAAATTATTTTTCCATATAAACAAATGCCGTTTTAGTGTGCATAGTAAAGCTGGAAGGTTTAAAAATCTGGCCCATAGTGAACAAAGTTATATTTTTCCAACGAATTGAATCATTAATTACATTTTATATTTTTAAAACGTGTTTGTGTGTCTATTATATAAATACACAACGTGTATAATCTAAATTAAACTAAAGAAGTAAAAAATAATACCTGCTTTTAATTATAATTGCTCGTAAATAAGTGAGACGAGTAGAGTAATATAATAGTGACATGATGAAATGACTTACACTAAAATAAACACACAGTTAATGTCTAAAGAAGATTATAAAACTACTAAAAATTTAATTTAATTTTCACAACCATTTACAGTTGGTTGGAAATGCTTACTCACTTAAGTACTATGTCCACAATGGACATCATTCTTTAATGAAATCTTAGATTATAAAAGAAAACAATGAAAACGAAAAAATGAGCATCACGTAAGATTTACGTTTGTAGAGAACAGGACACGCGAACAAATTTCTTGTGTCTGGTTTATTAGTTGGAATCTTTTGAAATAAATGTGTCCCTAAAAAAACAGGGTTGATAAATGATAAAATTTTGATTAATTTTGAAAAAAAAAAAATCTGTATTGTCGTAAAATTGTTCCAATCATTTTTAATTTTTAGTATTTTAAAATTATTTTTATAACCTACACTCCAGAGATAGAGGGTATATATAAGTTTGTCATTCCGTTTGTAACACCTCGAAATATTGGTCTAGCCCCCATAAATTATATAGGGCTTTCCATGTCAAATCGGACACTTTGAAAATTTTTTTTTTAGATTATCCCAATTTTTTAGTACCCTTCGAAAACGCCTTCTGTTTGGGATTTTCTACCCAAACGGAATCCCTTACCTAAAAACTCAATCGAAAACCCTACACATTTGGAGACTTACAAATACAGAGAAAAATACCTCTCAATTTTATCTATTTGTCTATTTTATTTACTAATTAATAAAAACAAGTAATAGCCGTTAGGTCAGATTTAACTAAATCATGTCATTTTTAACTATGTACCTACTAGGGTATTCAATTAATCGAGGTTTTGGTTTAATCGGTTAATCGTGCAAATAATTAATCGGGGTTGAGATTTAATCGGTTAATAATCGGATAAATTTGAATTATTCGGTTAACCGAATAATATAAATTTAAAATTTAAATTGAATATAAAACCAAGAATTGTATGTACTTTAAAGAAATCTATATCCGCTATGGCGAAGCTTTAAATACCCTCTATAATGTTAGCCCAAATAAAGAATTTTTGTTTGGCAACCTGAAAAATTACCCCAATCTAAATTGGCCCTAATTCAATGCGAAAAAATGTAAAAAAAGTAAAGTAATTTTTGTAAAAAGCTAAAATTCACCCAAATTGCTGCCGGGATTAGATGCTCCTCTAATAGAATTTGAATTCGGTACTAAAAATATCAAAAAAAAAAATTGTTGGTTTCCAAATTTGTTTTCTTTTTTGTTTTAGGGCCGAAATTGCAATAATTTTATCGGTCGATATCTCCGTAATAAAAAAAGTCATCTTAAGGATTGCAAAAGTATTTTTAGATGTGCTGAACTAATTATACATCATAAAATAATTCGCTGTTTTATAAGGTCCCGGACATTGCGAATATCTGAGTTTATGCAGTACTGTCAATCGAAAATCTAAATATCTCAAAATGAGATAAATCACTTCTAAGGCCAGATTCGTATTAATTACATAAAAAAATCTAAATATCTCAAAATTAGATAAATCACTTCTAAGGCCAGATTCGTATTAATTACATAAAAAACAATTAGAAAAATATATACTGTTGACAATATATAAAAAATTGGCTAGGGTTACTAATTGTAATTTGTTTTTTTTTAAACCGACATTTTAAGGCGACGTTTTTACATATTGCTAACAGAGAGTTTGATAAGTTTTTTATACCTAAACTTCTTTCAGCAGAACCGTAATTCAAATTAAAATGAAACATCAAAATGCTAAATAAAGCAAAAAAATAAGTAAAATTACTAAAAAAAAGAGATTTCGGTTAATCGGTTAATCGACACAAATTAATCGGTTTATTTGTTATTTGAAAATTGACAATTTTAAATTATTCGAACAGTTAATTGACCAAAATTAATCGGTTAACCGATTAACGGTTAATCGATTGAATACCCTAGTACCTACATAGAAAATAATACAAATACACTTGTTGCTAAGTAGTTGCAAAATTTTAAATTCAATTGCTTTTTCTACGATCAACAGTAAAGAACATCTCTTTGTAATAATTCTTGCAAGTACAAATAATACAATTTTTTCTTGTAATGATCACAAGATCATTAAGTACAGTTTATTGAAACTTTATAATTAACTAAAACTGAATAAAAATAAAGAATGCTGAAATATCTTTTAATTTGAAAAGTTCTCCTACATTTAATGGTGCCGAAACCCGGGAACTGTCCAGGTGCTGACGTAATTCCCAAAATAATCGCCGTCTAGTCTACGGTTCCATAATCATTGCCGATTATAATTTTGTCAAAAATACGGTTTTAATAATTTATTCATTAAAGTTATCGAACTTCATGCAAATTTCATAACAAAATGAATACAATTGCTGGAATCGAAAGCCAAAGGAAAATTCTTAAACATATTGAACGAATGGTTACGTCATTCAACAGTAAACCAAAAGAAGGCAAATCCAAAGGGTATGTCCAAACAATGATCGAAGAGCTGGAACTCAACTTTAAAACATTTAAAGATGGTCATGACCAGATCATGGATTTTGTAAGCGAATCTTCGTTAAAGGAAGCTGATATACCCTACCTCAATGACGACATTTACTACAATTGTTACGATACGTATATTTCTTTAAAAACTAATCTTCTTGATTTACTTTTTGAATTTGATTCTCCACAGACTCCTACAGTTCATGCTAGTACTTTTGCAGCCACGAGTAGCCGTAATGAAAATTTCTGCGCCAGTGGTCGACTTCCAAAAATAGATCTACCGACGTTTTCGGGTGATTACCTCGAATGGATCTCGTATCGAGACATGTTTTTGTCACTCGTCCACAACAATACCTCCCTGACAAAAGTTCAGAAATATTTTTATTTAAAGGGTTCCTGTACTGGAACACCCCTCAGTATGGTGAATGAATATCCTGCTGCAGAATCCAGTTACGAGTTAGCCGGGATGCATTGGAAAAGCGTTTCCACAACGAGAAAAAACTCGTTGAACAGATTTACAAACGATTTTTTTCTATACCTCCGACTAATGGAACTTTTAAGAGCGTTAAAGAGTTATTGGATACCACAAGGTTTTGCGTGTCTCAACTTAAAACGTTGGGTGCAAACACTTGGGATTCTATTCTTATTCACGTAATGGTTCAAAAGCTGGACCCACAGATAAGAAAAGAATGGGAACAATCAACAAAAGCTAGCACAAAAACACCTCCAATGTCGGATATGCTTTCATTTTTAGAAACCACGTTTAGGACGTTGGAATCCATAGAGGAGGAATCACCTCACAATGCCAATGGTAATAAAACTATTTCCTTTGTTAAGGACTATAAGAAAAAACCAACTAGAGCAATCCGTGCTCACACTATTACTACGAAACAAGACGAAAACTGTCCTTGCTGCAACAAACGTCATCCACTCTACAAATGCTTCCGGTTCTCTGCCTTAACCTCATCTGAGAAGAAAAATTTGGTAAATCAAAAACGTTTATGTCGCAACTGCCTCAATACTGGTCATTTTAGTTCAACGTGTAAATTAAACGCTCGATGCCAAATTTGTAACGAAACACATCACACTATTATTCACCACGAGTTTACTTCTTCGAATACTGCTCAGTCAACTTCTCCACTACAAAATTCTACATCAAGTCAAAGTTTTACGGCTCCAGTTACTACTTCTACACCTCAAACGACAACTGTAAGTACAAATCTCTCAAGTAACAATACGAAACAGTTTGCACCAGCTTTACTGCCAACCGTAAAAGTAATTATTAAAACAGATAATCGGTCATTTTATGTGAAAGCTCTTGTAGATCAAGGCTCACAAATGTCCTTCATATCCGAGGATCTGGCCCAGTTACTGCAGGTTCCGAAGTTTAAAACTCATGTTGATGTTTCCGGTATCGGAGGTAATTCTGCATTTACAGCAAAACGATATCTTCGTCTAGAGATTTTTTCTATGTACTTATAATCCACAATTTGAGTTGGCTGTCTCAGTCTTAGTTGTACCTTCTGTTACATCTTACGTTCCAAATAAAATTGTTTCTAAAAATCTTCCAGATCTTTCTCAATATCTTCTTGCAGACCCCAACTTTATGGATCCTGAAAAAATTGATTTACTTTTAGGAAATGATGTTTATGGTGACATTCTTTTACAAGGAATGATAAAATATGAGGATAGTTTTTTGTTACAAGAAACTCACCTAGGTTGGATGGTTTCAGGTCCACCGGGATCACAAGTGGTAAAGCCTAATATTTTTGTCAACGTATGCTCCTTGGATGACCAGCTTCGTTTGTTTTGGGAACAGGAAGAAATGTTGGATGGTAAGCCACTACTTGATGAAGAAACTTTATGTCAAAAACTATTTTCAGAAACTCATTATCGTGATAAAACTGGTCGGTACACAGTGGTTTTGCCTTTTAAAAGGTTGCTTGAAGGTCAAGAGCTACCAAAGTTTTACCACACAGATTACAACGCTTTAAAAAGACTAAAACAGCTTGAATCTTCATTTAACACCAAGCCTCAGTTTGCTGAAGAATATAATAAGTTCATGGGTGAGTACGAGTCGCTTCAACATATGGTAAAACTGGGTGAATATCCTCATGCTATTCCTGAAAACGCATACTTCTTTCCTCATCATGGAGTACTAAGAGAGAGTAGTACTACGACTAAGTTGCGTGTTGTCTTTGATGGTAGCAGCCGTAGGCCTCCTCAAACATCTCTTAATGAAGAACTATCTGCTGGACCACCATTACAAAATGATTTACCAAATATAATAACTCGTTGGAGGAGATATTACATTGGTTTCACCGCAGATTTGGAAAAAATGTTTAGACAAATAAACGTGAGCAAAGATCATCATAACTTTCAATGCATTCTCTGGAGAGATCAGCAAAGCAAAAAAATCTGCGTTTATAATCTCCAAACAGTGACTTGCGGAACGACATCGGCGCCCTACTTAGCTATTCGCGTACTGCAGCAACTCGCTACAGATGAGGAAGAGAATTACCCACAAGCTAGTAAAGCTCTTTTTTCGGACACCTATGTGGATGACGTAATATCTGGTGCTGACTCATTTTCTGAAGTACAAACTTTGCAACAACAACTTTGCTCTCTGTTGAAATGTGGGGGTTTCCATTTAAGAAAATGGAACTCTAATTCCTCTCAGCTTTTGGAAAATATCCCTGAAGAAGATTGTGAGAAAAAGCACTCGTTTCACATTCACCAACCTAATATGTCAAAGGCATTAGGCCTCTCGTGGGATACGAGCAACGATTCTTTTTGTTTTTCTATAAATTTTACGTTTACAAATCCTGTAACTAAAAGTGGTTTGCTTTCAGATGCTGCCAAGTTATTTGATCCATTGGGATGGCTAGCCCCGACAACCATACTTGCTAAAATTCAGTTTCAAAAGCTATGGAAAATAAAACTTGACTGGAATGATGTTCTTTCACAGGAACTTCAAGATGAATGGATTCAATTTCGTAATAGTTTAAAGGCACTAGAAGATATACGATTACCAAGATGGATTGGTTACAACCCAACTAGATCTGTCGATCTGCACGCGTTTAGTGACGCTTCATTATCGGCTTATGCGGCTGTAGTTTATTCTCGCATAACAACAGAGTCAGGTGAAGTATTTATAAATCTTTTGCAATCAAAAACAAAAGTTGCACCCCTAAAACAGGAAACTATTCCCCGGCTGGAATTGTGTGCAGCGAATTTGCTAGCAAAGCTAGTATCTAAAATCAAAAATAGCGCCGAATTAAAAATTGGTCGAATCGTGTACTGGACTGACAGCACTATAGTACTAGCATGGCTAAAAAGCAAATCTTCTAAACTAGAAGTGTTTGTAAAAAACAGAGTCTCACAAATTCAAAACCTAAGTGACGTTAAAGACTGGAAATATGTTCCATCGGCAGACAACCCTGCGGATTGTGCATCCAGAGGTTTAATGCCCAAAGATCTGATCCAACATCACCTATGGTGGCAAGGGCCACACTGGCTTAAAACTGCATCTGATAAATGGCCTATGTCGCCTACCGAAATTAATAATCAATTTGATGAACGTGATTTTCATGTTACCACACATATCGCCTCGGATACAACAACAAAAGAAATTATTTTTGCTCATATTGTTAACAAATATTCTACAATCTCCACTATGGTTCGTGTGACTGCTTACCTTCTTCGCTATTTCTTCAACATCAAACAGAAAATTAACCACAAGGAAATAGAATCTGGTTTTCTTAAGACATATGAACTCAACAGAGCTATGACTAAGCTGATTAAATTTACTCAAAATTTATCTTTTCACGAGGAAATTATCTGCTTAAAATCTGGAAAACCGGTTCCACACCAAAGTAAAATCGGACAATTATCACCCTTCTTGGACGAAATGGAGGTGCTAAGAGTTGGAGGCCGTTTATTAAACGCGAGATTGCCATACAAAAATAAACATCCAATTTTATTAACAAAACAAAATCCTTTGTCTATTTTAATCTTTTCAGACGCCCATATAAAAACATTACATGGTGGCATCCAGCTAATGCAGTCCTATGTCTTACAACGTTATTGGATTCCGGCAGCACGAGACCTTGCAAAATCAGTTCGAAATAAATGTATGGTATGCTTCAAGTACCAAGCTAAAACATGTGAGCAATTAATGGGAAATCTACCTGCTGTTAGAATTCAACCTGCTCGAGCATTTAAGCATAGTGGATTGGACTATGCTGGTCCCATAACTATCAAACAATCATCTTTACGAACATCAACAACTTCAAAAGGATACATATGCTTGTTTATCTGCATGTGTACAAAAGCGATACATTTGGAAGCGGTTACCAGTCTTAACGTTGACTCATTTCTCGCTGCATTCCGCCGTTTTACTGCACGCCGAGGAATGTGTACGGATTTATATTCCGATTGTGGTACCAATTTTGTTGGTGCTAACACGGAACTGCAGATCATCTACAAACGCAATAAAGCATCACTTCCAGAACACCTAGCTGAAACCTTAGCTAACCAAGGCACTAAGTGGCACTTCATCCCACCAGCTTCCCCCCATTTTGGAGGTCTCTGGGAGGCTGGTGTGAAATCCACAAAACATCATCTTCGTCGAATAATGAAAGACCGTCATCTTACTTATGAAGAGCTCAGCACTCTACTTACGCAAATCGAAAGCTGCCTCAACTCTAGGCCACTTTGCCCGTTATCTCCAGATCCTGGTGAAAACAATGCTCTCACCCCAGCTCACTTTTTGATAGGTGAACCCACCTATCCCGATGAAGACCTTCTTGCTGTTAACATCGATAGATTGAGCCGCTGGAAACTTGTAGAACGTTTGAAACAACATTTTTGGGATCGCTGTGAAAAAGAGTACATGTGCAGACTTCAAGCACGACCTAAATGGAATAAAATTAAACGCAATATAAAAAAAGGTGACTTAGTTCTTTTACTTCATGAAAAAAGCGCTCCCGGTCAGTGGCCTCTGGCAATTGTTGATCAACTTCACCCTGGTTCTGACGGCCTGGTGAGAGTCGTAACACTATTCTGCAACAGAAAACTAATTAAGCGACCGATCTCCAAAATCTGTTTTTTGCCAATCAACGATGCTAATCCAGCTCCTGAAGAATCACACGCTATTGAAAATATATAAAAACTAAGATTCTTGGCGGGGGAGAATGTTTGGGATTTTCTACCCAAACGGAATCCCTTAACTAAAAACTCAATCGAAAACCCTACACATTTGGAGACTTACAAATACAGAGAAAAATAACTCTCAATTTTATCTATTTGTCTATTTTATTTACTAATTAATAAAAACAAGTAATAGCCGTTAGGTCAGATTTAACTAAATCATATCATTTTTAACTATGTACCTACATAGAAAATAATACAAATACACTTGTTGCTAAGTAGTTGCAAAATTTTAAATTCAATTGCTTTTTCTACGATCAACAGTAAAGAACATCTCTTTGTAATAATTCTTGCAAGTACAAATAATACAATTTTTTCTTGTAATGATCACAAGATCATTAAGTACAGTTTATTGAAACTTTATAATTAACTAAAACTGAATAAAAATAAAGAATGCTGAAATATTTAAGACAACATCTTTTAATTTGAAAAGTTCTCCTACACCTTCGTTGTAAATTTTTAGATTTTTTTGATGAGCCGTTCAAAAGATATCGAATTTTTTAAAATTGGTAGTTTGATCTTTACTCAAACTTCTTTTACTCTCAACTTCTTCAATAATGGTCCAAATTTCAATTTTTTTTTTTCAAAATTTTTGTTTTTTACGTACTTTAAAAAAAAAATCCCAAAAAATTCTTAAAAGCGCTCTAGTATGCGATTTTTAAGTTTTAAAATTTAAATCTCATTTTTGAAAATGTTTGTACTCTTCGATTTTTTTTTAAATTTTTTTGTGTTACACTTCTATCGATTCTACAAATTTTTTGCCCAGGAGGATCGTGGGATAACGATTATTACTATTTTTAAAATTTTTTTAAAAAATTTTATTGTAATTTTCCAATCTTAGAAACATTTCTACTGCTCCAATGGTGCGTTATAGAGGGGTCGTTTATAAGACCGACCCCCATTAATTTTTACGTCTTAACATTTCTTTGGAACAAACTAATACCCTATCTCCAATTTCTAAGGGAGCTCCCACACAAAAAGACATTTTTTAAAATTTGCTCCAACCGCTCTAACTGCACTAATAGTGCCCTTAGAGCAACAAAATGTATGACCGAGCCACAATATTTTTTTAGCCCAAACATTTTCTCTGAACACACCTAACCTCTATCTCTCATTGTTAAGGCGGTCCCCATACAATATTTTTTATTTTTTGCAAATTAGTTTTATTTAATCAGCTTCTACCGGTCCAATGGTGCGTCCGAGAGGGGTCATTAGTGAGACCGACCCACATTTATTTTTACCCTACAACATTTTTTTAAAAAATACCAACGCCCTATCTTAGCAATTGGAGATAGGGTATTAGTTTGTTCCAAAGAAATGCTAAGATTAAAAAATTAATGGGGATCGGTCTTATAAAGGACCCCTTTATGACGCACCATTGGAGCAGTAGAAATGATTTTAAGATTAGAAAATTTCAATAAAATTTTTTCAAAAAATTTTAAAAAATAGTACTAATCGTTATCCCACGATCTTCCTGGGCAAAAAATTTGTAGAACCAATAGAAGTTTTAAACAAAACAAGTAGAAAAGTTGAATTCGACTTGGACGAATCTATGAATACCCTCCACAATGCCCTTTTAAGGCAGGATTACTCAATGCTCCGTTATAAAATAACTCTCCGTTAAATTTAACTTTTTCATACAAATTTTGACATAAGGCTCCGTTAAATCGGCAGTAGCAGCTAACTTTTCATTGAGTTATCCGCCCTTACTGACAATAAATTTTCCAACGTGAAAAAATAACATTTTTGAATAGTTTTTATTTTGTGTAAAAAAACTTTTTTTAAGTAATTTTTGAAAAAAAAAATTTTTTTTGAGTGTAAAATTTTTTTTGAGTGTATTTTTTTTTAGTGTAAAAATATTTTTGAGTGACAAAAATACGTTGTAAAATATTTTTTTGACTTACCAATGTTTTAAAAACATGTTTAACTGGTTTTCAACTCATGAATTTAAGTTGAAATTAATCTGAAATTCACGGTTTTGCTAAAACTTTTGAACCACTAAACTGATTTGGCTGAAATTCAAATCGAACTAGGCCCGGGGAACGGAAAATATATATGCCAAGCGTCAGCAGCCTCAGAATTGCCTTTCGAAAGTTAGCGTGTGTTTTATCTCGTAAATTCACGAAAAGCCGAAAATCAGTCTTTTGCTCATAACTTTTGAACCACTGGACCGATTTCGCTGGATTGCAAAACAAACCTGACTAGATAAATGCCCAACATAAATGCCAAATTTCAGGATCCTCCGTAATGTCTTTCAAAAGTTGGTGTGTTTTCAACAGACAGACAGACAGACAGACAGACAGACAGACAGACAGACAGACAGACAGACAGACAGACAGACAGACAGACAGACAGACAGACAGACAGACAGACAGACAGACAGACAGACAGACAGACAGACAGACAGACAGACAGACAGACAGACAGACAGACAGACAGACAGACAGACAGACAGACAGACAGACAGACAGACAGACAGACAGACAGACAGACAGACAGACAGACAGACAGACAGACAGACAGACAGACAGACAGACAGACAGACAGACAGACAGACAGACAGACAGACAGACAGACAGACAGACAGACAGACAGACAGACAGACGGACGGACGGACGGACGGACGGACATCGCTAGATCGTCTTATAATCGATCGGGGATCATAAATATATATACTTTATGGGGTCTTAGACCAATATTTCGAGGTGTTACAAACGGAATGACAAACTTATACACTCATGATCATAATAATAGGTACACCACCTGAACTATTTTTAAAATGCCAATAACTGTCAAATTAAGATATTTTTTAATGAGCAAATGTATTTTATTTTTAGTTTTCGATGCGGCAAAGATATTATATGTCAAAGCATGACAAGTCCGTCTTTATTTATTGTTTGCCAGTTAACGGTTTATAAAAAGTGCTTCCAGCAGGTGATCATAATAATAGGTACACTCGAAATTTTTCCTATTTTTTTCAATTTAAAGGTCATATTTTGCAATTATTTATTTCGATTCAAATAAGTTGGTAAAAATACTTGAAAAATACAATTAATTATCCAATAATAAGTGTCCATTTTGTTAGAAAATGATTAGAAAAAAGCACTGTTCTTCTGATGAACGGACCATAGCTAAAAACTTAAAAAAATCTGGAAAATCTATATCAAAATGCTTGGGCCGGTACGTGAACTTCGTTCAAAATACCTTAAAAATGGAAAAAAAATTTAGAAACACGTGTTAGATGATATGAAAGATTCCCGGTTGCTGATTGCCATATCATTTCTATTTCAAAAAAGCACCCATCCAAGTCCTCAAAAGCTGTTTTTGCCGAAATTACAAGCGTAAAAGGCACACCAACTGTTCACCGACGTCTCTAGTAGGTTAAATTACTCAGCCAAATAGCACGAAGAGTCCTTCTGATGTGTAAGAAGAATATTAGATAGGGTTAAATGTAGGCAAGGAATACTTGCTCTAGAGCGGAATTTAAGGCGATGTTTCCCCTACTGAAATTGGAAGCAAAAAATATTCTTTGAACACTTTAACCCTTTAAATGCACGTTTTAGAAGACCTATATAAGAGTATTTTAAAAGAGGACTAAAGTGACCCCTGGAATGACCTCTTAAAATGAACAATAAAGGCTTAATATGTTCTAAAAAAAAGAACCGCCCGTACAAGTATTCCTTGCCTATATTTAACCCCATCTCATATTCTTCTGATGCATCAGTACGACTCTTCTCGCTATTTGGCTGAATAAATTAACCTGCTGTAGACGTCGGTAAACAGTTGGTGCGCTTATTACGCTTGAAATTTCGGATGAAATAGCTTTGTGGAACTTGGATGGGTCCTTTTGTTAAAAACGAAACGATATGGCGACCAGTGGTTGGGGATGTTTTATGTGATCTAACACGTGTTTCTATTTTTTTTTTCATTTTTAAGGTATTTTGAACGAAGTTCACGTACCGGCCCAAGCATTTTGATATAGATTTTCCAGATTTTTTTAAGTTTTTTGCTATGGTCCGTTCATCAGAAGAACAGTGCTTTTTTCTAGTCATTTTCTAACAAAATGGACACTTATTATTGGATAATTATTTGTATTTTTCAAGTATTTTTACCAAATTATTTGAATCGATATAAATAATTGCAAAATATGACCTTTAAATTGAAAAAAATAGGAAAAATTTCGAGTGTACCTATTATTATGATCACCTGCTGGAAGCACTTTTTATAAACCGTTAACTGGCAAACAATAAATAAAGATGGACTTGCCATGCTTTGACACATAATATCTTTGCCGCATCGAATACTAAAAAAAAAAATACATTTGCTCATTAAAAAATATCTTAATTTGACAGTTATTGGCATTTCAAAAATAGTTCAGGTGGTGTACCTATTATTATGATCATGAGTGTATATACCCTCTATCACTAGAGTGGAGGGTATAAAAATTAAAAAAATCGATGAGTACAAACATTTTCAAAAATGAGATTTAAATTTTAAAACTTAAAAATCGCATATTAGAGGGTTTTTAGAATTTTTTGGGATTTATTTTTAAAAGTACGTAAAAAACAAAAATTTTGAAATAAAAAATTTAAAATTTGGACCATTATTGAAGAAGTTATGAGAAAAAGAACTTTGAGTAAAGGAGCAAACTACCAATTTTTAAAAATTCGATATCTTTTGAACGGGTCATCAAAAAAATCTGAAAACTTACCACGAAGGAGTTTTCGAAGGGTACTAAAAACTGTAAATAAATTGGGAAAATCTAAAAAAAAAAAAATTTCAAAGTGTCCGATTTGACATGGAATGCCCCATATACTTTATGGGGTCCCAGACCGATATTTTGATGAGTTACAAACAAAATGGCAAACTTAGATGTACTATATATACCCTCTTTCACTAATTGCAAGTGGAGGCTATAAAAAAAAAAAAAATTACACAAAATAAAATATTTCTAATCAAAAACATTATTTTTTCACGTTAGAAAATTTACTATCACTTAAACAGGTCATTGTGGAGGGTATTCATAGATTCGGCCAAGTCGAATTTAACTTTTCTACTTGTTTGCATTTTCATTTAATTTTTCTAAATTTTAGAATTTTAATTTACCAAAAAAAATTTCAGAATTTTCCAAAAAAATTTTATTTTCATTTCTCTATTGTTCAAAAAAAAAATTATTTAAAATCATTCAAAAAACTGCTTGTCTATCAAGTGCATAGTGTTTTCTTTAGCACTTCAACGGATGTACAAATTAATTTCGTTCATTTATTTTTGTACGTTTTACATTTTTAGATAATTTGCTAAAATGTTTCCGGTATGATTTAAATTTTTAATTTATTTCATTTGCTGTAAGAAAATTGTTATTTTAAGTGTTTAATGAATTGATTTATCATTAAATGAAAATGACAAGAGAGCTTGTAATTTAGTTTAAGAGTGCTGACGTACTTTTCATTTTTTTTTGCCTTAGAAAATGATTTTAATGAACAAATTTGTAACAAAGTTGTTTTTAATGTAATAATTTTTTTTAGGTGGCTCAATTCATATAAAAAATTCAAATATTGTACAACATGGCGTATGAGTATTATGTATAATAAATTTCATTCGCCCTGTTGTCCCAGTAAGTAAATCATGGTCATTTAAAATTGTATTAAAATCTGATAATTTCTGATAAAAAAATTTGCTCCACAACTTTTTTTACAAAAATTTTAAATTGCTTTTAGTTCTTGTTAGTGATAAAAGAAAATACAAACATTTGCCATTTCATTTTGTATTAATAGAAATTTTGATACTATATTGGTTCTCAGGCGTTTATGTGAATGTTAATATTAACATAACACTGTTTTTCACAGTTTTACGTATTGAAAAAACATTCAAATATCGTAGCATATCTTAGGGATGAATAATTTTTGTTTAACCCCAAAGTGCATGCAACTCATACATATGACTAATTAATAGAGTTGTGTCGTTCACGAACGAACTAGTTCAATTGAACTATTCACTAAACTGAGCGGTTTATCTAGTTCGTTCATTTCAGCTCTTTTAGGTCTTTTCGTTCATTCAGCTTAATTGGTCATTACTTCATTTTGATCTTTCAGTTCGGTCGTTCAATTTTTTTTTTGTTAATTTTCTCAATAGTCATTAGTTTTTATACCCTCCACTTAGTGATAGAGGGTATATATAAGTTTGTCATTCCGTTTGTAACTCATCGAAATATCGGTCTGGGACCCCATAAAGTATATATATTCATGATGCCCGATCGATTTTAAGACATTCTAGCGATGTCCGTCTGTCCGTCTGTCCGTCTGTCCGTCTGTCTGTCTGTGGAAAATGCTCTCGCGGACAAAATATTGCACAGAGATGACTGAATCTTAACATATATATTGGAAGTTCTCCCGAGAAGTTTGGTATTGCATTTGAGCGATATCGGTTCAGCGGTTCAAAAGTTATGAACGAAAATGTAAGCACACCTCAAAAATTTCAGTACATTCAACATAACCTAAAAATACAAAATGCTTTAATTCGGCTTCTGGTTGACATATGTGAACATAATTGAACATATTTTTTGACAAAAAAAGAAAAAAATCGCGGATTTTTTTTTTACCAAAATTTTTTTCGCGGAAATTTTTTTTTAATTTTTTTTCAAAAGTAATTTCCTGTTAAATAAAGTTGTTTGCAATAATCTTTTTGAAATTGTGGAGGGTATCACTACATTCGGCAAGGCCGAATTTAACTTTTTTACTTGTTTCTCTTCTTTTGGCACGCTTTCTCATTATTAATGTGTTTTTGTACAAAAATTTTATATACATATTTATTTATTTTTTTTTTTATATTAATGTTTTAATTTAACATTTTTGTATTTTTTGAACGAAAGCCAAAACAACAGACATGATCGAAATGATTCGATCACGAACTGTTGAACGAAAACCAAAAATGACCGATTTGAACTAGATGAACGACCAACAGACATGATCAAAATGATTCGTTCACGAACGTTGAAAAAAAGGCCAAAAGAGCGATTGAATTAGATGAACGAACTAGGTCTTTTATCTGAAACTAGCTCGCCCGCCGGAACTTCGTTACCGGTTATGTTAAATGCCGGATAATAGAAGGATCAGACTTACCCTACCGATTTCAGAAAATTACTCATATGTAGACTTTGTTTTATTTATTTGTGGACGTTTAAGTCGTTCATAAAATAATATTTCATTGAATAACTTAAACAATAAAATTTGAATAATTTCGGTGGTACGTTGTCATGTACGTTCCGGTGAAAAAGATTTTGACAATTTTCGAGCCCTTATATCAGGATTTTGGATCTTGAGTGAATAAATATTTCAGTGGAAAAGAAATTGGAATGAAAAAAATGTTGGGTAAAAAAACATATATAGAGAAAAAATATGGAGTTAAAAAATTTAATACGAAAAATTTTAGTAAAAAGTATCATTCTATATTGTTCCCCGCTCTATTCCATTTCGTTCCCCGTTCTACTCCATTTCATTTCCAATTCAATCTCCATGCAAGTTTCATTCCTCTCCATATAATATGCATTACAGAAATAAAAACTGCTATTGTATTTATCTTATAGATATAAAAATACCATTTTACACCACTTGTACCAATTTAGATACCCCTTTTTACCCTGTCCATCTCTTGTGTGTTATTTCGGCTGGAGGATACTGCATGTCAAATTTTGAGTTGCTAGGCTTTAATAGTCAGATAGGTACAAATAACCATTTGCCACCTTTTCCACTTAAAATTCAATTTTTTCACTAAAGAATACAGCATTCAAATTTTCACTGCCTAGGATCATTATTTCAAGAAGAATAAAAAAACACTTTTCTACACCTCTAGAAACGGAATCTTTTAAAAATACTTTATCATATCAGATTGTTATTTTTTTTACCGAAGGACCCCACATTCCAAAATTCAAGCTTCTAAGTCAATTATTATAGGAACAAAAAAAAAAATTAGAACCAAAATTACAATTTATTACCCCCGTTAGAAACGGAATTTCCCAAAAGTACTTTTTCCAGTATGTTTTTCTTCACCGAAGGATCCTACATTACAAATTGCAAATATCTAGGAATATTATTTCAGCAAATGAATGTATGTGTGGAACAAGGTGCTAAAATCCAATTATTGGAAATCGCATTTTTTTGCAAAATCGTGTCTTCCTACAATAGTTCGACCTTTTTGTAAACAAATTTGTTAAAAATTTGATCGTTTTCTGTCAATAAAATGGCCTTAAAAGTTCAATTTTAACTATTTTTGGGAATATTTTATATTTTTTGCCGGATACTAACATGTGTTTTGCAGTTAAACTAAAGGTCATGTATTTAAATTTTTACATGCGAGATGGTTAACGTGTAGAAAACATCCTAGTCTTTAACTTGGGCCCATTGGTTTGGCAAAAAACGTTTTTTTATCTAATCTATCGATAGTTAACGTGTAAACTGGAAAAAGGTGCTATATCCATATAAAAACATAATATTGTTCTACGTAATACTAAGGGTGGATTTTGATAATCTATCAAATTTTTAAGTTTAAACTTTAAAATTTAATGGTAAGTAACTTATATCAAAACTTATGCAAATTTTTTATCCCACTATGGGAAGAGTTGTTTAAAATAAACCATATAACAGTTATTTTTTTTTTTTGTTAAATTAGCTGCTTTTTACTATTTTTATATAAAAATGATTATTGCTGGACCCCGTCTAAATTTTGCAGAATTCATCACGCTAAATTTTAATTTTAAAAAAATAACACAAAAAACTTAAAACTACTTGGCAAATGTATTGAAATTCCTAGTAGAATTTGTAACATAGCACCTTATTCCACTAGAACAAAATTTCACATGCATTTTTTTGCTACTTTCGCTCATTTGTTTTTAATAAAATTCTGTACATAGATGCATATGGTCCATCTTCGTCGAGCTGAAAAAAGAAATTTCAAAAAAATATTTTTTTTCGCGACTTATTTAGTTTTTTGCTTCTCCTGAACAATTTGGTTTTTGGATTATGGCACCTTGTTCCACACCCACATTCAAATATTAAAAGTACAAAAGTATACTTTTTAACATAACGGTACCATGGACTATTTTAAGTCTGAGTGGACTTGCTTAAAGAATTCCTTATTTTAGGCTTGTACAACTCACCCTCAACTCAATACTTTTTCACCCCGTTAAGAAACGGAATTTCCAAAAAATTTTGGTTTTCACCGAAGAATTTTACCTCCAATAGTTTCTAGAACCATTATGTCAGAAAATATCAAAATTAACGGAAGTACACTTTTTTAGCCATTTTACTCTACTAAGAAGCGGAATTTCCAAAAAGTATTTTTTCCAGAATGTTTTTTTATAGAAACTACATTACAAATTTCAAGATTCTAGGGCCATTACTACCGCAAATTAGAACGTACCAAAAGTTTAAATTTTTACCGGTTCCACCCCCTAAGAAAAGGAAATTTCAAAAATTACTTTTTCCAGAATTTGTTTTGACTTAAAGATCCTACATTCCAAATATCAAGTTACTACTTATGATCATTATTTCAGGATATATTTATAAAAAGTAGCAAAGTAGTATTTTTACCCCTTAAGAAAAGGAAATTTCAAATGGTACTTTTCCTAGAATGTTTTTTTTTTGCAAAAGGTAATTTTTACAAAAGGTAATTTTTATAAAAGGTACTTTTTTTAAAGGTATTTTTATTAAAAGATACTTTTAATAAAAGGTACTTTTTGTAAAAGATACTTTTGTAAAAGGTGCTTTTTATATAAACCTTTTATAAAAAGTTACTTTTTATAAAAGGCACTTTTTATAATAGGTACTTTTTATAAAAAGTACCTTTTTTTAAAGGTACTTTTTATAAAGGGTACTTTTTATAAAAGGTACTTTTTATATAAGGTACTTTTTGTAACAGGTACTTTTTATATAAGGTACTTTTTGTAAAAGGTACTTTTTATAAAAGGTACTTTTGTATAAAAGGTACTTTTTATAAAAGGTACTTTTTATAAAAGGTACTTTTTAAAAAATGTGTTTTTTATAAAAGGTACTTTTTATAAAAGGCACTTTTAATAAAGGGTAATTTTAATAAAAGGTACTTTTTATAAAAGGTACTTTATATAATAGGTAATTTTTTTAATAGGTACATTTTATAAAAGGTACTTTTTATAAAAGGTACTTTTTATAAAAGGTACTTTTTTTAAAAGGTACTTTTTATAAAAGGTACTTTTTATAAAAGGTACTTTTTATAAAAGGTACTTTTTATAAAAGGTACCTTTTATAAAAGGTACTTTTTATAAAAGGTACTTTTTATAAAAGGTACTTTTTATAACAGGTACTTTTTATAAAAGGTACTTTTTATAAAAGGTACTTTTTATAAAAGGTACTTTTTATAAAAGGTACTTTTTATAAAAGGTACTTTTTATAAAAGGTACTTTTTATAAAAGGTACTTTTTATAAAAGGTACTTTTTATAAAAGGTACTTTTTATAAAAGGTACTTTTTATAAAAGGTACTTTTTATAAAAGGTACTTTTTATAAAAGGTACTTTTTATAAAAGGTACTTTTTATAAAAGGTACTTTTTATAAAAGGTACTTTTTATAAAAGGTACTTTTTATAAAAGGTACTTTTTATAAAAGGTACTTTTTATAAAAGGTACTTTTTATAAAAGGTAGTTTTTATAAAAGGTACTTTTTATAAAAGGTACTTTTTATAAAAGGTACTTTTTATAATAGGTACTTTTTATAAAAGGTACTTTTTATAAAAGGTACTTTTTATAAAAGGTACTTTTTATAAAAGGTACTTTTTATAAAAGGTACTTTTTTAAAAGGTACTTTTTATAAAAGGTACTTTTTATAAAAGGTGTTTTTTATAAAAGGTACTTTTTATAAAAGGTATTTTTTATAAAAGGTACTTTTTATAAAAGGTACTTTTTATAAAAGGTACTTTTTATAAAAGGCACTTTTTATAAAAGGCACTTTTTATAAAAGGTACTTTTTATAAAAGGTAATTTTTATAAAAGGTACTTTTATAAAAGGTACTTTTTATAAAAGGTACTTTTTATAAAAGGTACTTTTTATAAAAGGTACTTTTTATAAAAGGTAATTTTTATAAAAGGTACTTTTTATAAAAGGTACTTTTTATAAAAGGTACTTTTTATAAAAGTTTCCCCCTAAGAAACGCATTTTCCAAAAAGTACTTTTCCAGAATGTTTTTTTCACCGAAGGAACCTACATTCCAAATTTCAAGTTTCTATGACCATAATTTTAAGAAATAAAAAAAAAGTACCAAAAGTACACTTTGTACCTCTTTAATCCCCCTTAGAATCAAAATTTTCAAAAAGTACCTTTCCATATTGTTTTTTTTAGCAAAGGATCCTACATTCCAAATTTCAAGTTTGTATGACCATTATTTCAGTAAACAAAAAAAGTACCAAAAGTACACTTTTACCTTTTTTACCCCCGTAGAATCAACATTGGCCAAAAACCCAGCCTTAGTGGATCATTTTCTCGGGAGGTGAACCTACATTGCAAATGTCAAGTTTCTAGGACTATTATTTAAGGAAATATAAAAGGTACCAAAAGTAAATTTTTTTACCCATTTTACCCCCTTAGAATCAACATTGGCAAAAACCCAGCCCTAGTAAACCTATTTTCCGGGAGGTGAATCTACATTCCAAATTTCAAGTTTCTAGGACCATTACTTAAGGAAATATAAAAGGTACCAAAAGTACAATTTTTTACCCTTTTTACCCCCTTAGAATCAACATTGGCAAAAATCCAGCTTTAGTGGATCTATATTCCAGGATGTCAACATACAGTCCAAATTTCAAGTCTCTATGGCCATTATTTTAGGAGATATAAAAAGTACCGAAAGTACAGTTTTTTACCCTTTTTACCCCCTTAGAATCAACACTGGCAAAAGTCCAGCCTTAGTGGATCTATATTCCGGGAGGTGAACATACAGTCCAAATTTCAAGTCTCTATGACCATTATTTCAGGAGATGTAAAAAGTACCAAAAGTACAGTTTTTACCCCCTTAGAATCAACATTGGCAAAAATCCAGCCTTAGTGGATCTATATTCCGGGAGGTGAACCTACAGTCCAAATTTTAAGTCTCTAGCTTCAGCGGTTTGGGCTGGGCGATGATGAATCAGTCAGTCAGTCAGTCATTCAGTCAGTCAGTCACTCACTCACCCAACTCTTTTATATATATAGATGAACGAGAATGAGCGCTCACTCAATTGAACGATTAAGCACAAGTCTACTAATTAGTTGATGGTTTAATTACCATTTAATTGAAATTTTTATACCCTCCACTTAGTGATAGTGGGTATATATAAGTTTGTCATTCCGTTTGTAACTCATCGAAATATCGGTCTGGGACCCCATAAGGTATATATATTTATGATGCCCGATCGATTTTAAGACATTCTAGCGATGTCCGTCTGTCCGTCTGTCTGTCTGTGGAAAATGCTCTCGCGGACAAAATATTGCACAGAGATGACTGAAACTTAACATATATATTGGAAGTTCTCCCGAGAAGTTTGGTATTGCATTTGAGCGATATCGGTTCAGCGGTTCAAAAGTTATGAACGAAAATGTAAGCACACCTCAAAAATGTCAGCACATTCAACATAACCTAAAAATACAAAATGCTTTAATTCGGCTTCTGGTTGACATATGTGAACATAATTAAACACCAAATGGTATTTAAACAAGTACAAACATATTTTTGGGCAAAAAAAGAAAAAAATCGCGGATTTTTTTTTTTAACAAAATTTTTTTTCACGGAAATTTTTCTTCAATTTTTTTTTTCAAAATTAATTTCCTTTTAAATAAAGTTGTTTGCAATAATCTTTTTGAAATTGTGGAGGGTATCACTAAATTCGGCAAAGCCGAATTTAACTTTTTTACTTGTTTTCATTACCATTGGTTGTATCAATGGTAATGGTTTTAATTGAAGTAATTTAATTATTAATGGTTTATTAAAAACAATAATTACCATTGGTATGTCATCAATTAAAAAATATAGTTATCATTAGTAAAAGTTGTCACAATATCGTCAGAATCGATAATATTTGAAAATATCTGTTGTTTTTTGTTATTTCGTATTTTATTTTTTTACATTTTTTAATCCAAATACACGTTGATTGCCTTTGTATTACACAACATTTGAAATTTTTATACCCTCCACTCTGATGCAAAATAATTATGTTACGTTTTATTTACCTGCTGGTGAATCTGTTTTATTCCCCACGAGGTGAACTATTTTTCAAGTTACGAACCCAAGTTACAAAAATTTTTGGTTTTAAAAAAATGAAAACAGTAATTCCAATTTTCTTTTTTATTAATCGATAGCTTATATACACAGAGAAAAATAAATTTCCAACTGAATTTTTCAGTTGTGTTAACTCAAAATTCAGTTGCACCTACTACATTTTGATGTGGCTAACGAATTTTATAGTTGTTTCAATTAAAAGACAGTTGTATTAACAAAATTTAGTTTTAACAACCGATATTTATTTGTTTCAACCATAATACAAATGCATCCACCGATTTTTTGTTGCAAAAGCTGAATTTCAGTTGGAAATTAGCAAATTTGTTTTCTGTGTGTAGTCAAACTGAGGTGGTGTCCTGCAACTTTTTTAAAATTAGACACTAGCCTTAAAACATTATCATGTTAAAAAATCCAAAAAAAAAATCTTAAAAGCGCTCTAGTATGAGATTTTTAAGTTTTTATATTAAAATCTCATTTTTGAAAATGTTTGTACTCTTCGATTTTTTTGAAATTTTTTTGTGTAAAACCTCTATCGATTCTACAAACTTTTTGCCCAGGAGGATCGTGGGATAACGATTATTACTATTTTTTTAAATTTTTTGAAAAAATTTTGTTGTAATTTTCCAATTTTCCAATCTTAAAATCATTGCTTCTGCTCCAATGGTGCGTCATAGAGGGGTCATTTATAAGACAAAACCCCATTACTTTTTACGTCTTAATATTTCTTTGGAACAAACTAATAACCTATCTCCAATTTTTAAGGGGGCTCCCACACAAAACGAAATTTTTTTAAAATTTGCTCCAACCGTTCTAACTGACCTAATAGTGTCCTTAGACCAACAAAATGTATGACCGACCCACAATATTTTTTTAGTCCAAACATTTTCTCTGAACACACCTACCCTCTATCTCTAATTGTAGGGGCGGTCACCATACAATTTTTTTTTATTTTTTGTAAATTTGTTTAATTTAATCAGCTTCTACCGGTCCAATGGTGCGTCCGAGAGGGGTCATTAGTGACAACGACCCCCATTTATTTTTACCCTACAACATTTTTTTAAAACATACCTACGCCCTATCACCACTCCCTAAGTAGGCTCCCATAAAAATAACAGTTGGAGCAAATTTTATAAAAATGTAATTTTGAATGGAAGCCTACTCAGGGAATGGATATAGGGCGTAGGGATGTTTTAAAACAATGATGTAGGGTAAAAAAAATGGGGGTTGGTCTCACTAATGACCCCTTTCGGATGCAACATTGGACCGGTAGAAGCTGATTAAATAAAATAAATTTACAAAAAAATAAAAAATATTATATGGGGACCGCCTTAACAGTTAAAGATAGAGGGGAGGTGTGTTCAGAGAAAATGTTTGGACTAAAAAAATATTGTGGGTGAGTCATACATTTTGTTGCTCTAAGGGCACTATTAGGGCAGTTAGAGCGGTTGGAGGAAATTTAAAAAAATGTCGTTTTGTGTGTACCCTTAGAAATTGGATACAGGGTATTAGTTTGTTCCAAAGAAATGTTAAGACGTAAAAATTGATGGGGGTCGGTCTTATAAAGGACCCCTTTATGACGCACCATTGGAGCAGTAGAAATGATTTTAAAATTGGAAAATTATTATCAAATTTTTTCAAAAAATTTTAAAAAATAGTAATAATCATTATCTCACGATCTTCCGGGACAAAAAATTTGTAGAATCGATAGAAGTTTTACACAAAAAAATTTCAAAAAAATCGAAGAGTACAAACATTGTCAAAAATGAGATTTAAATTTTAAAACTTAAAAATCGCATACTAGAGCGCTTTTAAGATTTTTTTTGGGATTTTTTTTTTTTTAAGTACTTAAAAAAACAAAAATTTTGAAAAAAAAAAAATTGAAATTTGGACCATTATTGAAGAAGTTATGAGTAAAAGAAGTTTGAGTAAAGGAACAAACTAACAATTTTTAAAAATTCGATATCTTTTGTCATCAAAAAAATCTGAAAATTTACCACGAAGGAGTTTTCGAAGGGTACTAAAAACTGTAAACAAATTGGGAAAATCTAAAAAAAAAATTTCAAAGTGTCCGATTTGACTAGGAATGCCCCATATACTTTATAGAGTCCCTCTAACACTAAAGTGGAGGGTATAATAAAACAAGACCAAAATTATTCCCCTCCTAAACTATTAAAATTTTATCCAAGCACTTTGTCGAATTTCAACCCAGTCTAGTGCACAGCCTAAATACTATCAATATCCATTTATAGCCTATATCTGAAAGTTATAATCTAATCAATGTGGGAACATATATTTTACGATCTTCGATATTGTTTCTTTGTAACTTATATTTCTTAATAATTGACTTAGCATTAACAATTTTAGTTAGTCTTTTGATTAGTTCATGGAAACATGTACTTTAAAACTTACGGAGTTTTTCTTACAATCACGGTTTTGTGTACAAACTTTATAACAGCTTTACCAAAATGTGATCATAATGATGAAGATTGTCGGGATCGTTATATGCATCCAGATTTACCGGAAATGCCTGAACAGTTAAGCCAACAACGTGCCGTGGAAGGCGATAATTCTACCAGTTATTGGAGAAATATGGGCAAACAATTTGTAGATGAAAAACTATCCTATACACCCATAAAAAATCGTGCTAAAAATGTTATAATGTTTTTGGGTGATGGTATGGGATTGACCACCATAGCTGCAGCTAGATTGCTGCTCGGAGGAGAAGAACAAAATTTATCATTCACAGAATTTCCCTATACGGGTTTGTCTAAAACTTATTCGGTAGATAAAATCGTACCAGATTCTGCCTGTACTGCTACGGCCTATTTGTGTGGTGTTAAAGCTCAAGAAGGTACTTTAGGTGTCAATGGTAATGTTAGCTTGAGTGATTGTGAGACCGGTAAAGATCGAAATAATTGGGTTTATTCTATAGCCAAGTGGGCACAAGATTCCGGTAAAAGTACGGGAGTGGTAACAACAACACGTATAACACATGCTTCTCCCGCTGGTATTTATTCTCATATTGCAGATCGTGATTGGGAAAATAATCAAGAGGTTAATAATGAATGTGGTCTCAACTCTGGAATAGACGATATTGCTTATCAATTGATAAGAGGTGATATTGGCAGTAAACTAGATTTGGTTATGGGTGGTGGTAAAGCAAATTTCATCGATTCAAATCTCTATGCCAATGGAAAACGTACGGATGGTCTTAATTTGGTAGATGAATACAAACAACAAAGTGCTAAGAATTTATATATTGAAACTAGAGATGAACTAATGTCGACAAATTTATTAAACTTCGATCGTGTATTTGCTCTCTATCAAGATGATCATATGTTATATCATTTAGAAACTAATGATACCACAAATCAACCAACTTTAGAAGAAATGACACGAAAATCTATTGAATTTTTATCACAAAATGAAAATGGTTATTTCATATTTATAGAGGGTGGTCGCATAGATTTAGCTCATCATGAAAATCGTGCTAGAATAGCTTTAGATGAATGTGTAGAATTTTCCAAAGCTATAGCAGCTGCTAAAGAACTAACCAACGAAGAAGATACCCTTATAGTGGTAACAGCAGATCATTCTCATGCTTTTAACTATAATGGTTATCCGGTAAGCAATAACTGTAAAATTTTGTTTTCAAAATTTAAAGAAATTTATCTTTTCTTTAGTATCGTTTCAATGACATTTTCGGCCGAGCTCCTGCCACACCCAATGACAGAATACCTTATATGACTTTGAGTTATGCTAATGGTCCTAGTTTTGAAAAACTATTTAATGTTGAAAATAGCAGTCGTTTTGATCCAACTACTTTAATTGTCGGTGATAAATATGATCAATTTGCTTCTGCTGTACCCTTGGAAGATGAGACTCATGGTGGTGAAGATGTTGCCGTATTTGCTAGTGGGCCTTGGTCTCATTTGTTTAGTGGCGTCTATGAACAGAACGTCATTCCCCATATGATGGGTTATGCTTCATGTTTGGGAGATGGTTTAAAAATGTGTGATACCGTCAAACATCAATGATTTAGTTTAAAGTTTTAAAAACAAAAATTATAATGCGAAAAGAAATCTGGCATTGTTTTGTAATTGTTTTGGAATTTCTCAAAATTTGTATTTAAATTCAAAAATAAATAAAAACTAGTTCTTTCGTTGTTATTTCAATTATAAAAAATAATTTTTAATAGAACTTCTAATTGTATATATGTATGAGCCATTACACACCAAATGTCAAAAAGAAGTGAGAGTGTTAAATTCGGCTGTGCCGAATGTTTGACATACCCTGCAACATACTAAAACGTATTAAAAACAAGTAGAAAAGTTAAATTCGACTTGGCCGAATCTATAAATACCCTCCACAATGCCCATTTTAAGTAATAATAAATTTTCTAACGTGAAAAAAATAACAGTTTTGATTTGAAATATTTTATTTTGTTAAAAAAAAAAAAAATTTTGTAATTTTTTTTTGTAATAATTTACAAATTTTTTTTTTTTTTTTAGTGTAAAATTTTTTTTGAGTGTAAAATTTTTTTCGAGTTTATTTTTTTTTTGTTTTGGTATAAAAATATTTTTGAGTGACAAAAATACGTTGTAAAATATTTTTGTGACTTACCAATGTTTTTAAAACAGGTTTAACGGGTTTTCAACGCGTGAATTTTGGCTGAAATTCAATACGAACGAGACTGGAGGAACGCAAAATATATATGCCAAGCTTCAGCATCCTCAGAATTGTTTTTCGAAAGTTATAGTGCTTTTTATCTCAAAAATTCACGAAAAACCCTTGCCGAAATTCAGTCTTTTGCTCATAAATTTTGAACCACTGGACCGATTTCGCATATATGCCAAACTTCAGGAGCCTCCGTTAAGCCTTTCAAAAGTTAGCGTGTTTTCAACAGACAGACAGACAGACGGACGGACGGATGGACGGACGGACGGACGGACATCGCTAGATCGTCTTAAAATCGATCGAGGATCATGAATATATATGAGGAGTTCCGGCTAAGACTTAAATTTTGAGGTAAAAAAAAATGTGATTTTTTGTTTTGATGGCACATCAATGAAAGTTGGCATAAATATTAGAAGCTATTTAAGAATCATAAATTCGTTCGCGTCAATTAAATCACGCAAGGGGGTCAAAAGTTATAGCGGTTTTAAGATTTAGCGGTTTTAAAAAATCTTAAAAATATTTTAAATATTTTTTTTTCTACACATTTGTTGCATGCGTTATTAAAACATGCCAGGATATATCATTTCTTCTAAAATATATGATATAAATTTAACCCTTTAATGACCAAACGATTTAAAAAAAAATATCTAAGTACCTAAAATCGCGATTAATTCGCGGTAAAAGAAAAGTTTCACAATTTTTTATAACATATTTAGGCAATGCGCGTTGGTTTTACTGAAAAAAAAATCACGGAAAATCGTATCATTGTACCAGTGTTTAAAAAAATCGGTGATGCTTTTTTATAACAAGAAAATTTAATATGGTCCAAAAAATCTATAATCATCAAAATTTTTTAACCCGCCTCTGATTTTATGATGACACATCAAGTGGGCTTTCATTTAAAAAAAAATTCATCCGATTTCGTGTAAAGCCTTGGATGTGCCAGATCAAAACAGGTTTAGATAAAATCATCGCGCTTTCCGCTCAGAATGGCTTAAAGTAAAAAGTCAAAAAGCAAATCAGTTCTACTCGTTAAGGCACGTCTTTGGTGTATTAAAATGAACATGATGCATTAATTGCTACTAAAAAAAATTGGAAACAGATTTGCAAATTTCGCTCAATTTTCAAAAATGCCATAAAATTTTTGCAATTTATTTTTTATAAACCCGCCAGTGATTTTTTTATGTAAACTCCTAAAAAACTCGGTTTACGCAAGAGTCCACCAAATTTCGAATGAAACCGCGAATGTGCCTCGCGAAAAACTGGTATTTTAAAAAAATTACGTTTTTTCTTTCGAACTTTTATCTGCTGAAACTCCTTAACTATTCGTGGCACATTAACGGGATTAATTCCAAAATGTTAAGAATTACAACAGCTACCAACTCTAGTTCAACTTTTTTCATTTTATAGAGGGGGCCGAAATCCCTGATCAAAAAACCTCGAAAATTTAAAAACTCTTAATTTTTGGTTTCAAAACTTAACCGTCTTATAACTTCTTACCAAGCGATGAAGCATCTATCAAGCCAACATTAAAATAATCTTTTATATGTACTGACTTTGTGTTATGCCGGAAAAGATTGAAATATAAGGAGAACTTAAAAAAAAATGCGAAAGAAGGTAAAAACTATGGATTATTTCAAGCCATTTTTATCGATTTTTCATCTTTAACCCTCTGTAACTTTTATGGATAAAGTGGGATAATCCTTAAACATTGCTCAGTGATGGTTCAAGGTCTTGTTTACACAACTGCATTTACAGTTTTTCTAAATTCCAAAAACTGCCGGTTTTTTTAAACATTTATTTCAGTTTCACTGAGTTGAAATTTAAAAAAGATTTCATGATGTACTTTATGGGGTCCTAGACCAATATTTCGAGGTGTTACAAACGGAAACGGAATGACAAACTTATATAATATATATATTAGCGTTAATTTCGAAAATTTGATCTGCGGATATCATAATTTTTTTGAAGGGTTTAGGGGAACTAAAAAGAATGGCGGTATTTTTTTGGAAAAAAATTCGCTCCTTGGGGTGGTTCAACGCATCTGAAAACGCGAATTTTGAGCTGATTTTTCTGCAGAGCAAAAACGGCTGGATATATTGCAAATCTGCTTTCACCAGTCGATTCTACAGCAAAAAATAATACAATGGTCGTTTTTCAAACTCTTAAAAAAAGTTCCAAAAACCCACCACAGAGGGCGGAAATATAAGGTTTTTCCATTTTCTTTTTAAATTAATTTTTTAAATATGCACAATTAAAGGGCATTTTCAGCTTAACAAAATGGTACCAAATTTTCCGTTCTATCACAACCCGCTAAAAAGTTATAAGCTCTCAAAAATAGACAAAAACACGTTTTTTGAGAACTTTGACTTCAATTTTCTCGAAAACATGACGCGATAGAAAAATTTGAAAATTAGATTCAGAACCAGCATTGAAATGTTAATCGAAAACAAGTTTTGTGATCCCAGAATATCATCCAAAAACATCACAAAAAAATGATCTCAATAATGCACAAAAATGCGTTTTTTGTGAACTTTGACCTCAAAAACCTGACGTTACGGAACATTTTGGAAACCAGATTTGCTATCAGCATTGCGATGGAAATTGAAAACAAGTGTTCAGACCGCGGACCCATCCAAAAATTTTTCAAATTTCGGTCAGTGTTCTATAATTTTGCCATTAGAAAAAAAACTTTGAAGCCTTATAACTTTTTAATGGGTTGTGATAGAAAGGTGCTTTTTGTACCAATTTTCTAAGCAAAAACTGCCTCTTCATCGTACATGATTAAAAAAATAATTTAAATTTTAAAAAAAAAAAATAGATTTTTCCACCTCCTGCTGGGGGTTATTGGAACTTTTTTTAAGAGTTCAAAAAACTGCTATTGTATTAATTCTTGCTGTAGAATCGACTGGTGAAATCAGATTTGCAATATATTCAGCCGTTTTTTCTCTGCAGAAAAATCAGCACAAAATCCGCGTTTTCAGATGCTTTGAACCACCCCAAGGAGTGAAAATTTTTCCAAAAAAATACCGGCATTATTTTTAGCTCCCCCAAATCCTTTAAAAAAATTATGATATCCGATAAACAGATGAAGTGACATAGTCACCAAACGAACTCTAATATATAAGTATATATATTATACCCTCTATCACTAGATTGGAGGGTATAAAAATTGCAAATGAATTGGGGGGGGGGGGGGGGGGGTGTCAATAATAATTTATTTATTAGGCTTATTGCACATAAGTAATACCATTTTCTCAATTTTTTTTAAATCCACTTCCACAAAAGGAGGCGGGCTGAAAAACGAAATTTTCTAGGGTCTAACTGCAGGACTTTGAACTCCTTCTGACATCAAAAGGTTTCATTTGTTTAACAAAAATGCAAAAAAAAGGTGTAAAAAATTACGTTTTTTATAGAGGTTGGTTTAGTTCTTGAAAGGAGAACTTTTTTGACTCTGATCCGATTTTGCCCAATTTCCAAACTTAACCGGCCTATGACCATATGACATATTCAGGAGTCTAGCTCTTTTATTTTGGACTGAATCGTGTTTTTTACAGACGTACAGACGGGCACTCATTGAATGACTAAAAATCGATCAAAGATCTATAATATATGGGGCATTCCATGTCAAATCGGATACTTTTAATTTTTTTTTTTTTAGATTTTTCCAATTTGTTCACAGTTTTTAGTACCCTTCGAAAACTCCTTCGTAGTAAATTTTTAGATTTTTTTGATGAGCCGTTCAAAAGATTCTTCACTAATGGTCCAAATTAATATTTTTTTTTTAATTTTTGTTTTTTTACGTACTTTTAAAAAAAAAATCCCAAAAAATTCTTAAAAACGCTCTAGTATGCGATTTATAAGTTTTAAAATTTAAATCTCATTTTTGAAAATGTTTATACTATTCGATTTTTTTGAAATTTTTTTTGTGTACAACTTTCTACAAATTTTTTGCCCAGGAGGATCGTGGGATAACGATTATTACTATTTTTTTTTAATTTTTTGAAAAAATTTTATTGTAATTTTCCAATCTTAAAATCATTTCTACTGCTCCAATGGTGCGCCATAGAGGGGTCATTTCCTAGACCGACCCCCATTAATTTTTACGTCTTAACATTTTTTTGGAACAAACTAAATCCCTATCTCCAATTTCTAAGGGGGCTCTCACACAAAACGACATTTTTTAAAATTTGCTCCAACCGCTCCAACTGCCCTAATAAAGCCCTTAGAGCAACAACATGTATGACCGACCCACAATATTTTTTTAGTCCAAACATTTTCTCTGAACAGACCTACCCTCTATCTCTAATTATTAAGGCGGTCCCCATAAAATTTTTTTATTTTTTGGAAATTTATTTTATTTAATCAGCTTCTACCGGTCCAGTGGTGCATCCGAGAGGGGTCATTAGTGAGACCGACCCCCATTTAATTTTACCCTACAACATTTTTTTAAAACATACCTGCGCCCTATCTCCACTCCCTAAGTAGGTTCCCATACAAATAACAGTTGAAGCAAATTTTATAAAAATTTAATTTTGTATGGGAGCCTACTTAGGGAGTGGAGATAGGGCGTAGGTGTGTTTTAAAAAAATGTTGTAGGATAAAAAAAAATGCGGGTCGGTCTCACTAATGACCCCTCTCGGACGTACCATTGGACCGGTAGAAGCTGATTAAATAAAACAAATTTACAAAAAATAAAAAAAATTTTATGGGCCAATAGAAGCTGATTACATAAAACAAATTTTAAAAAAATAAAAAAAAATGTATGGGGCTGCCTTAACAGTTAAAGATAGAGGGTATGTGTGTTCAGAGAAAATGTTTGGACTAAAAAAATATTGTGGGTCGGTCATATATTTTGTTGCTCTAAGGGCACTATTAGGGCAGTTAGAGCGGTTGGAGCAAATTTAAAAAAATGTCGTTTTGTGTGGGAGACCCCTTAGAAATTGGAGATGGGGCATTAGTTTGTTCCAAAGAAATGTTTAGATGTAATAATAGTGGGGGTCGGTCTTATAAATTACCCCTCTTTGACGCACCATTGGAGCAGTAGAAATGATTTTAAGATTGGAAAATTACAATAATTTTTTTTCAAAAAATTTAAAAAAATAGTAAAAATCGGTATCCCACGATCCTCCTGGGCAAAAAAGTTGTAGAATCGATAGAAGTTTTACACAAAAAAATTTCAAAAAAATCAAAGAGTACAAACATTTTCAAAAATGAGATTTAAATTTTAAAACTTAAAAATCGCATACTAGAGCGCTTTTAAGAATTTTTTGGGATATTTTTTTAAAAAGTACGTAAAAAAAAATTTTTTTTTTTTTTGTAAATTGAAATTTGGACCATTATTGAAGAAGTTATGAGAAAAAGAAATTTGATTACAGGAACAAACTACCAATTTTTAAAAATTCGATATCTTTTGAACGGGTCATCAAAAAAATCGGAAAATTTACCACGATGGAGTTTTCGAAGGGTACTAAAAACTGTAAACAAATTGGGAAAATCTAAAAAAAAAAAAATGTTTCAAAGTGTTCGATTTGACGTGGAATGCCCCATATATTATTTCTATCTATATATATAAAAATGAATGTATGTATGTGGGTATGTATGTATGTTCCGTATGGACTCGAAAACGGCTGGACGGATCTTGATGAAATTTTCAGGGAATATTCAGAATAGCCTGGGAAGTAACACTGTGTGGTCAGATTTTTGATTTTCTGTCGGTGGGTGGATGGCCGGTGCAAAATCTAATTTTCACATTGCACCAATAATGACATCTATATATAACAAAAACGAATGAACCGATTTTGACGAAATTTAAACCAAAAATAGTACTAAGCAAGTACTAACTATATGCCAAATTAGAGCGTGATCGGACAAATGGGCGTAAAATGCCATGCTTTTTGCCTGTGGGCGGAGGGGTGGGCAAAATCGAATTTTTAAATTGCACCACTAATGACATCTATATATAAAAAACTGATGGACTGATGGATGAAATTGAAACCAACGATAGTACTAACCAAGTACTTACTATGTGCCAAATTAGAGCTTGATCGGACAAATGTTCGTAAAATGCCATGCCCCTTTGTATTGAATTGAATGTCATTTCTGCATGCTCTGCAATAACGCAAAAACTATTGATTCGATTTGAATTAAATTTTCAGCACTGATAGTGTTAAACGAGTGCGAAACTATAGGAAATGCTAAACTTCGATTGGAAAAAGGGGCGTCAAATGCCACGCCCCTTTGTACTATACTGGACGTTGTCTGCCTGTTTCGCAATTACGCAAAAACAGCTAAACCGATTCTCTTGACATTTTCACTACATACAGTGCTAACCATATATATATATATGTCCTTTATTTATTTAAATATGTACACTACTTATACTTTAGTATAACTTATATAATTTTGGTATAACTAGTAAATACTTAAATATAATGTTCACAAGGAACGTAGGCCATATAAGATCATTATCGGAAAAAGGGATAAAAATTGCAACGCCCTTTGTACTATACTGACCACGATTGGACAAAGAGACGTAAATTGCCACGCCCCTTTGTTTTATACTGAATGTTATATCTGTCTGTTTTGAAATCACGCAAAAACGGATAAGCCGAATCTGTCACTACTGATAGAACAAACCGAGCCGGAACTGTAAGTCATATTTAAAGCGCGATTCTGCAAAAGGGTATAAAATGTCAATCCCGTTTTCATAAATAAAAAGTTATTTCCTCCTCTTTCGCAATCACACAAAAACGGCAAAACTGATTTCAATGAAATTTGCAGCACACATAGTACTAATCAATGATGCAGCATGGAACTTTAGACTATCACGATTCGATAAAAATGCATTAAATGACACGCCCCTTTGTACTATACTTAACGTTATCTCTGTCTGTTTCCAAATCACGCAAAAACGGCTGAACCGACTTTGTTTAGATTTCTCTATAGATAGTGGTAACCGAGGGTGGAACCAAAGGTTACTAGCTGGACCCGAGGGTGGAACCAAAGGTTACTAGCTGGACCCGGACCTGTGCTTTAATTTTGTCCGCCACTATATTTAAATTACAATGCAATATAAAACAGTTTTTTTCTTCGGGCCAGCAACGCGGACCGGGTATAGCTAGTTAAAAATGTTTTAGTATTTAAAACTTTTTTTACAAAAAAATTCTCAGAATCTGTGTCTTCTTCAACACGAAAAATTTCTCAGAGTCTGAAACATTTTCTATACAAAAAATGTCTCAAAATCTGAGACTTTCTACACAAAAAATGTCTCAAAATCTGACACTATTTCTATACGAAATATGTCTCAGAATCTGAGGCTTATTCTATACGAAATATGTCTCGTAATCTCGTACTTTTTCTATACGAAAAATGTCTAGGAACTGAGACTTTTTCTATAAGAAAAATGTCTCTGATTTTGAGAAAAATATCTCAGAGTCTGAGACTTTTTCTATGCAGAATCGGGGACCTTATTTTTAATACGAAAAATGTCTCAGAGTCTGTGAAAATACTCTACAGATTGAGAGTTGCGAATGAAAAAACAAAACGAATTGCCAGTACGAGCAAGTTTTTTCCCCTTTCCATTCCTCTCACCTCTCTCTCCTATAAACTAAGAATTGCAGCAATTAAAATTGCCCTGTATAAATTGGGACTTTGATTGTAATTAATTTCTTACATTGGTTTCCTTTTTCATGGAAGCTAAAAAAATCAATGGAAAGGCACTTTAACTTTTAACAAAAAAAAAAAAAAAAGAAACCCCTTTAATAGGAAACCTTCAAAAATTTTCCCCATAACTTGAGTTCATTGAAACACAAGTTTTCTGCTATTTCATATTTATGGTTTAAAGTGACTAACACAAAAATTTTCCAAATCATCGTCATTACTGCCAACATGATTATGGCAGGTTTATTTTGGTTAGTATATTTTGCACTACTTACCTATCAAATGTACAGCTACAGCAGGTGGCATAACAAATATGCCCACCAGTAAATCGGCCACAGCCAAACTCATTACAAAACAATTTGTAACCGTTTTAAGGCGACGTGTTGTAATAACAGCCAATATAATCAGTGTATTACCAATGATGGTGATCACAATAAAAGTACAAAATACAGCTATGAGACATATGCCTTGCCAGGATAAAACGAGATCATAAAAATGTGACCAGTCCTCCGTAACGGTGGTTAGGGAAGCATTAACACTACCCAAATCATAAGAGTTGGAAGAAGTTGACGTTGAATTTACTAGGGATTCATTTAAGCTAATGTGTGATATTGTTGCACCAGCTGTTGCAGATAATGAAAATGATGATGCTGATGATGAGTTGGCCAAAAATAAAGTGTTATTAATGATATTTTCATCGTAGGCGGCAGCCAATGAAGTGGAATGAGAATTTTCATAAACAAATTTAAGTCTATCATGTGTTGAGGCAGTTTCGCCAGCAACAGCTACAGCTGCTGCTGCTGATGATGCTACTGCTGCTGATGAGGCTGCTGCAGTTATGGCATGTGCAACATATGAGTACATGTAGGGATTTGGTATTAAATTAAAATTTCTATAATATAAACTACGTGTGTAAGGGCTGATATTTTTACTGATGATGCTGCTGCTGCTGTTGCTGCTGCGATTGTTTTTAAGGCTAGAAGCGTAGTTTTTGCTACTGCTACTATTATTGCTGACTATGGCTGTAACGTAATTTTCTTTTCGAAATGAATTTTGTTCGTTAATATTATACAAATTATAATTTTTCTCATGAATATTCCAGTGGGTATAATAATTTACATTTTCATCCATAATGTTTTTAAGGCTGGCATGTAATTTTTTTAAATTGTGTTTTACATTTCCCTTGAAAATATTTATAAATTTTTCGTTTTGGTTTTCGTGTTTTTCTTAATAAGGAAAATTAAGCCTTTTCACAAATTTTTCTCCTACGATATTTATATGTGTATTTTATGTCTTCACTATCATTGACTTTCATTGGCCTCGTTTAATATTCGCAATATGTAGTTGGATTTATTGGTTTGTTGCTGCTGCAGATGCTGTATTTTCTCTTTTTTTCTTTTAGTTTTCCTTTAAAGTTTCCGTTCAAGTTAATATGTTGGTTTTATGAAATAAGGATTCTGCTACTGCTGTCCTTATTCTGTTTACACTTGCTGCTGTGTGTTTTAAAAATTGTTATATCTCCAGTCCTGCAAGAAAAATATTGAAAGAAAAAATTTGCTGTAAAAAAAAAATTTGTAGGTAGTAAATGAAAATTCATGTCTGTGGTTTTATCTTTATTTTCTGTTCAGTGTTTTATGTTAATTTAAAATAATACGTTTAATTTTTAATCAAATGATTAACAACACAGTCACGTAAAAGTTTAACGATTTCAAACATTTGTAATATGAAAAGTGCAGCAACTATAAAAATGTCACTAGTGTATAAACTTTTGCTCGTAATGCAAATTAATATCTGGGAGTAAATTTTTTCCAAGAAAGAAATTAATCAGGATTTTTAAAAGTTTATAAATAAAAGTATAGCGATTGGTTGTTTGTAATAAAATATTACTTAAGTGGGAAAATTTTCTGTTTTTAATATTTAAAATAGCCCTTATGCGCTAAAGATTTTTTTTCGTTCGATTTTGTTAATATTTTCTTTAAAAAAAAGAGAACAAAATAATGCAATATTGAAGAATTTGCAGCTGCTCAATGTTGCACACACTCACACTAAAATATGGTTGTCACAATTGTACAATGTTCCAACCCCAAATTAAGGCTGTGGAAACCAGTAGATATCGGGTTCTCACAACCACAATTTTCGCTAGTGACAACCGACAAATGCGGTTGTAACAACCTCAAATAACAGCTTTGGCAACCGCATTTCCGGTTGTTTTAACGAGAGCTATGCTTGTTAAATTTTCGATATCATGCCAAAATACAAAATAATCCCCATAAAGTCCCAATAGTCCCAAAAAACATGTTTTTTTTTTAATTTTTAAAAAAAAAATATTAGTAACATAAATGAAAAATGCCTGCGAATTTTGTACTCTTGCCCAAAACATTAAATCATGATAATGTTTTGCGGAAGATTTTAGAATTTTAGATTTTTTTTAGAAAAAATAATGTTATATTAATTTGCTATTCCATGCAAAACGAATTGAAATATCAGTCGAGGACCCCATTAAAAAACCAAAAGAGCTGTACATTTCGTAAGTGAGTGCAAAAAAGTGTTTTTACATTTTGGAGAGTATAAAAGATTCGGCACCAAAGAATATAACACTCTCACTTGTTTTATGTACATTTGATAAACAAATGGAAAATTGTTGTTTTTTTATTTTTAGTACCAAAAGGTACATAAAAATAAAATGTATTTATTCGGCCTTTATATATGTATATATATTCGATTAGAGTTTTATTCTAGTTCGAGGCCCAAAAATATTTCTATTTATGATATTGTCATAATAGAGTATTTTTAATTTATTGCTTTAAAAAAGTTACTATCTCATAGTATGTCTGTACTGATCAGTTTCATCCCCACACACAGAAAAATAAATTTCCAACTGAATTTTTCAGTTGCATCAACTAAAAATTCGGTTGCTGGTACTATATTCGGCTGTGACAACCGAATTTTATAGTTGTTATAATTAAAAGTCAGCTATATCAACCTTATTCAGTTGTGACTACCGATATTCAATTGTGACAACCTATATTTAAGTGTTTCAACCGAATTTTTATTGCATAAACTGACTTTCAGTTGGAAAATGGCAAATTTGTTTTCTGTGTGCACTAAAGGAATCTTCAGCAGACTTTAGAGAATCATCGTTGGTCAATCAAACATCAAACCAGACATAATATTTGATATATTTCCCAAGTTATATGAGAAGTACTATTATGAAGGTCCGAAATCTGTTTTCCAACAAAAATAACTCCCTTAAAGCAAAAATTGTATATATCAAATCACCGTCGGTAACTATTAATATATGTGTTGCTGTTATTTTACAATAACAACAGTGCCTAACCAAACAATAGTGTTGGTAGGATAAGTCGTACTAAACTTTGTGTTAAATGTTGTTTTTTTATTTTTAGTACCAAAAGGTACATAAAAATAAAATGTATTTATTCGGCCTTTATATATGTATATATATTCGATTAGAGTTTTATTCTAGTTCGAGGCCCAAAAATATTTCTATTTATGATATTGTCATAATAGAGTATTTTTAATTTATTGCTTTAAAAAAGTTACTATCTCATAGTATGTCTGTACTGATCAGTTTCATCCCCACTAAAGGAATCTTCAGCAGACTTTAGAGAATCATCGTTGGTCAATCAAACATCAAACCAGACATAATATTTGATATATTTCCCAAGTTATATGAGAAGTACTATTATGAAGGTCCGAAATCTGTTTTCCAACAAAAATAACTCCCTTAAAGCATTTGATATATACAATTTTTGCTTTAAGGGAGTTATTTTTGTTGGAAAACAGATTTCGGACCTTCATAATAGTACTTCTCATATAACTTGGGAAATATATCAAATATTATGTCTGGTTTGATGTTTGATTGACCAACGATGATTCTCTAAAGTCTGCTGAAGATTCCTTTAGTGGGGATGAAACTGATCAGTACAGACATACTATGAGATAGTAACTTTTTTAAAGCAATAAATTAAAAATACTCTATTATGACAATATCATAAATAGAAATATTTTTGGGCCTCGAACTAGAATAAAACTCTAATCGAATATATATACATATATAAAGGCCGAATAAATACATTTTATTTTTATGTACCTTTTGGTACTAAAAATAAAAAAACAACATTTAACACAAAGTTTAGTACGACTTATCCTACCAACACTATTGTTTGGTTAGGCACTGTTGTTATTGTAAAATAACAGCAACACATATATTAATAGTTACCGACGGTGATTTGATATATACAATTTTTGCTTTAAGGGAGTTATTTTTGTTGGAAAACAGATTTCGGACCTTCATAATAGTACTTCTCATATAACTTGGGAAATATATCAAATATTATGTCTGGTTTGATGTTTGATTGACCAACGATGATTCTCTAAAGTCTGCTGAAGATTCCTTTAGTGGGGATGAAACTGATCAGTACAGACATACTATGAGATAGTAACTTTTTTAAAGCAATAAATTAAAAATACTCTATTATGACAATATCATAAATAGAAATATTTTTGGGCCTCGAACTAGAATAAAACTCTAATCGAATATATATACAAATGGAAAATTTTTATGCGAAAAGCTTAGACTTGGTGAAAAAGTAGTTTTGGTAAAAAAAATTACACCGCTCAACAAATCGAAGGTTTTTGGCTCCGGTTTGAAGTTTGATATAAAATTTTTAAAGATTTTGACTCGCTGATTCCGAATTCGTGCTCCAAATTTTTCCATCACGTCTAGAATTTTAATTTTTCGCGGTTGAAAATGCGAAAAAACGCGATTTTTGCCTTTTTTGAAAGCCTGCACAGCAGCCGCTGGGTGGAATAAAAATCAGGTATAAAGCGTGAGAGCAGAATTGAACTATGATCTCAAAAATATGATCAAAAAAATTTCAAGTTGTTGCACTATTATTGGCCAAACATGCATTTTAAAAAAACACTGTCAAAAAAATTAGAAAAAGCACCATTTTTAAAAGGCTCTAATACAATAACCAGATGATCAATCTTTACAGTGATGAGCTCAAAATTTAGGCAAAAGTTCATTCTTTCTTATAGACTTTTAAACCCATTAAATATATCTTCCGGTGTATGCGAAAAATAACACAGAAATCTTAAATTTGTAAAATATTTATTTTTTTAATTTTTCTTTGAAAAATATCAAAAAAAAACTAAGGTATCTACTAGGGGTGGGATAGTGCACGAGTTTTCGATTTCGACACGCTAGAACCGCTTATTTTGTGAGGTTCGTAAAAAAAATGCATGAGCCAAAAAATGGGGCAGGTCGGATAGGATCTAGGGGTCGCTCATCGGGGTCATAGTTAAGCATAGAGGGGAAAAAATCAACAAAAAGCCTTTCAGCTCTCCTGGTTTTGCCCCAAGAGGGGTCAAATGTGAGACCGACCCCCATTATTTTTTCCCCCCAAACACTTTTCCCAAACATACCTAAGCCCTATCTCTATTCCCTAAGGGGGCTCCCACACAAAGGTTCAATTTTTAAAAATATTTGCTCCTACCTCTTTAGCTGTCTCAGAAGTGACCATAGAGGAATCAAATGTATGACCGACCCCCAATATTTTTTGAACCCCAACATTTTCTTAGAACATACCTACCCTCAATCTTTCACCCTTAGGGTGGTCCCCATACATTTTTTTTATTTTTTCCTAATTTGTTTTATTACATCAGCTCTTACTGGTCCAATGGTGCCTCCTAGAGGGGTCATTATCAAGACCGACCCCCATTTATTTTCCACCCCCAACATTTCTTCTGAATATTCCACTTCCCTATCTCTAATTCCTAAGGGGTCTCCCACACAAAATGACATTTTTATAAAATTTGCTCCTACCGTTAAATGTATGAGTGACCCCCAATATTTTTTCACCCCCAACATTTTCCCCAAACAAACCTACCCTCTATTTTTAAGCCTTAGGGGGGTCCCCACAAATTTTTTTATTTTTATACCCTCCACTCTAGTGATAGAGGGTATATATAAGTTTGTCATTCCGTATGTAACACATTGAAATATTGGTTTAGGACCCCATAAAGTATATATATTAATGATCCTTGATCGATTCTAAGTCGATCTAGCGATGTCCGTCTGTCTGTCTGTCTGTCTGTCTGTCTGTCTGTCTGTCTGTCTGTCTGTCTGTCTGTCTGTCTGTCTGTCTGTCTGTCTGTCTGTCTGTCTGTCTGTCTGTCTGTCTGTCTGTCTGTCTGTCTGTCTGTCTGTCTGTCTGTCTGTCTGTCTGTCTGTCTGTCTGTCTGTCTGTCTGTCTGTCTGTCTGTCTGTCTGTCTGTCTGTCTGTCTGTCTGTCTGTCTGTCTGTCTGTCTGTCTGTCTGTCTGTCTGTCTGTCTGTCTGTCTGTCTGTCTGTCTGTCTGTCTGTCTGTCTGTCTGTCTGTCTGTCTGTCTGTCTGTCTGTCTGTCTGTCTGTCTGTCTGTCTGTCTGTCTGTCTGTCTGTCTGTCTGTCTGTCTGTCTGTCTGTCTGTCTGTCTGTCTGTCTGTCTGTCTGTCTGTCTGTCTGTCTGTCTGTCTGTCTGTCTGTCTGTCTGTCTGTCTGTCTGTCTGTCTGTCTGTCTGTCTGTCTGTCTGTCTGTCTGTCTGTCTGTCTGTCTGTCTGTCTGTCTGTCTGTCTGTCTGTCTGTCTGTCTGTCTGTCTGTCTGTCTGTCTGTCTGTCTGTCTGTCTGTCTGTCTGTCTGTCTGTCTGTCTGTCTGTCTGTCTGTCTGTCTGTCTGTCTGTCTGTCTGTCTGTCTGTCTGTCTGTCTGTCTGTCTGTCTGTCTGTCTGTCTGTCTGTCTGTCTGTCTGTCTGTCTGTCTGTCTGTCTGTCTGTCTGTCTGTCTGTCTGTCTGTCTGTCTGTCTGTCTGTCTGTCTGTCTGTCTGTCTGTCTGTCTGTCTGTCTGTCTGTCTGTCTGTCTGTCTGTCTGTCTGTCTGTCTGTCTGTCTGTCTGTCTGTCTGTCTGTCTGTCTGTCTGTCTGTCTGTCTGTCTGTCTGTCTGTCTGTCTGTCTGTCTGTCTGTCTGTCTGTCTGTCTGTCTGTCTGTCTGTCTGTCTGTCTGTCTGTCTGTCTGTCTGTCTGTCTGTCTGTCTGTCTGTCTGTCTGTCTGTCTGTCCGTCTGTCTGTCTGTTGAAATCACGTTTTTGGCTATAATCCAGAACCGATTTAAACGCCTGGGGTACCAAAAGTTGCGTAATTCTCCTAGGCAGAATCTGATGGGTTTTTTTTTTAATCGGTTAAGTATTTTAAAAGTTATGAGTGAAAATGTAAATTTTGATGAGTGAAAATGTGAATTTTACACAAAAAAAATTCTATAACTTGACACCTGTTGAATGAATGTAAACGAAACTTTGAATTTAATGTAATTTTATCATTCCTAACACTCACAAAAAATTTGGGCCGAATCGCACAATGGGGCGAGGCACCAGCAATTTAACCCAAAATTTTAAATTGATTTATCTTGGCTCATGGTTGACATATTCAAATAAAATTTTAAATAGGTTCTTATTTTATTGTTCTCAACGTTTTTCTGGTTATTTTGGTACCAATTATGGCAAAATCAGTCTAGGGGTTAAGAAGCTATGAGCAATTGAGTTGAGTTTCAATACAAACCTGCATGATATGGCGTGGCAGCGCGCCATTTGTATTAATAGAAGTAAAAAAATACGTAGTATGTGTAATACACGTGGTTGCTTTTATACAATTTTCATAATTTTTATATAATCTTCATATATATTTATAAAATATTAATTTTTTTTTGTTTTTTAAATATTTCCGTTCAACACTTTTCTGGGCCAAAATTTCAAAAATGGAAAAATTTTTGGTTTGAAATAGATTTTGTGTTAAAATTTTTTATAGTTTTTTTGTTTTCCATGTATAATATTATAAGAAATTTTTTGTATTTAAACTCAAAAAAATAATTGAAATTTAAAAAAATACTTTTTTATTTTTATCTAAATTTGTTTTTGAACGGTAAATGAGTATGCAAAAACAAAATATGCTTTCTGTTGTTTGTAAGTCTTAACGATTTTCTATAAAATCAATTTTGAGAAAATTTAATTTTGGCCAAGAAAGGTCGTCTGCGAAACCATTGTGCATTGGTTAACATTGTGGAGGGTATTTAAAGATTCGGCACAGCCGAATATAGCTTTCTTACTTGTTTTTTTATAAAATCATATGTTATCGCTCCCATGGTGCCTCTTAGGGATAGGGAATGCAGACTTACACCCATAAGTTTTTGCCCCCCACATATTTTCCGAACATACCTACGGCATATTTCCACTTTATATGTGTGCTCCCCTTAGGAAAACCAAATTCGTAATGGTACTGAAACCCAACGTTGGAGTATTTAGAATTTACAAAAGTACAATAATTAGCAATACTTTTATTTTAAATTCAGCTCTTACCGCTCCCATAGTGCCTCTTAGGGACGGGAAATGCAAACTGACTCCTTATATCTGCAATGGACCAGGAGTTCCAATGTTTGAGCGTTTTAAAGAGTAATGGGAAAATATAAAACACAAACCATACAGTCCTGGCATAGAAGATTAGAAAGTGGCAGGCAACATACCAGCTCTAGTCCAACCTGCATCAAGTTGTTTTGTTGGGCTCAAATAAATGAAAGCGACCCAGAGACGACTTCAAGGTGTTTCTTGAAATTGTTGTATTATACCTTGGTAAAAATATTCCTAATAAACATTTTAGCCCACCAGGACCCATCAGTCATGCTCGATAGATGACAAAAGGCATACATATATTGCCTAAAAATGTTATAGGTTTGACCAAAAACAATTTACGTGAAATTTTGGTTTAGCGCCACTAAAGCAATAGAACCTCCAAATAATGATTTGAATTTTTTTTTTAAGCGATTGCTATTTATGCTTCAATTAATAAGATGTCTCAACGATTGGAGAAGAGATTCTCTGACATCTTTGGTATCTCAGTGGTGAAGCTGTTTCACTATTTGATCCGAATATCTCTTGTGAAATAAAATGAAAAATGGCAAATGCAAGGAGGAAGAGTTATCTGACAGCGAAGAAAAATAAGACGATGATATCGGGGAAGATTATGACTCGGGGGATAGCGGCGAAGGTGGCAACAAAGATCGTGATCGTCCAGTACACGTGGTTGGATTCGAAGGTGTGAAAATAATTAACATGGAATCGAAACAAGTAAATCCAGAACTCATAATATAAAGAATGATTTAAGCCACTACGTCACAGCTGAGACACCAACATTTTTTTCACGCTTCGGATTAACAACAAATTTCATTGGTTCCGGTCCAAACACTTGCGAAAATTGTGAGGACCAAAGATGCTACCTCTCTATAAGGATGATTCAAAGTTGGAATAAGTTTTATAATTATTCTTTATCCCAGTTTTTATTCCATTTTTTTATTCTTTATTCATTTTCTTATCCCGTTTTTGTTAACACTTGCATTCCCGAAATTATCCCAGGGGATAATTATTCCAGGGGATAATTATTCCAGGGAATAATTATTCCAGAGGATAATTATTCCATTTTTTGATGCTATTTTTGGAATAATTATCCTCTGGAATAATTATCCCCTGGAATAATTATCCCCTGGGATAATAATTCTCTAGGGTCATCCCAGCGGTGGGAGCAAATTTTATAAAAATGCCATTTTGTGTGGGAGACCCCTTAGGAATTGGAGATAGGGAGTTGGTATGTTCAGATGAAATGTTGGGGGCTAAAAATAAATGGGGGTCGGTCTTACTAATGACCCCTCTAGGAAGCACCGTTGGACCGGTAGGAGGTGATTTAATAGAAAAAATTACAGGAAAAATAAAAAAAAATGTATGGGGACCACCCTAACGATTGAAGATTGAGGGTAGGTATGTTATAAGAAAATGTTGGGGATGAAAAAATATTAGGGGTCGGTCATATATTTGATTCCTCTAGGGTCACTTCTAGGATAGCTAGAGAGGTAGGAATATGTTTTCACATTCAACCTTTGTATGGGAGCCCCCTTAAGGAGAGGAGCTAGGGCTTAGGTATATTTGGCAAAAGTGTTTGGGGCGAAAAAATAATGGGGGCCGGTCTCACATTTGAACCCTATAGGGGCAAAACCAGGGGAGTTGTGGGGCTTTTTGTGAATTTTTTCCCATGTACGCCTAACTTTGACCCCGATGAGCGACCCCTATATCCTATCCGACCTCCCCCATTTTTTGGCTCATACACTTTTTTTACGAACCTCACAAAATGAGGGGTTCTAGCGATTCCAAATACTGCTGCTTAAAATCTCACACAACACTATCCCACCCTTAGTATCTACCTTACCTTTTTTACAAAAATGGTAATTTTAACAGTATCATTTTAAAACGCAAGTAAAGTCCAACCAAACGTAATAATTTGAAAAAAATTGTGTTCTATGTTGGAGACCATAGACAAATTATACTTTTGCGCTTTATACCACATTTGTATTCCACTGAATGGCTGCTGTGCAGGCTTTCAAATAATGCAAAAATCGTCATTTTTCGCATTTTCAACCGTGAATAACTAAAAATCTTGACGTGATGGGAAAATTTGGAGAACAGATTTGGAATCAGGAGATCAAAGTCTACTAAAATTGATCATCAGAATTCAAACCGGAAAATGAATGTTGAGCGGTGTTATTTTTTCACGAAAAACAAAGTTATGTTAAAAAAATTAATTGAACCCAAAATTTTTGGTGAAAAAAAATTTTGATGAAAAAAGATTCTGATGAATTTTGTTGATGAAAAGAAAAATTTTTTGATGTAAAAAAAAATATGAAAAAAATTGTTGGTGAGAAAAAAATTGATAATAAAAAATTTGATAAAAAAATTTGATGAAAAACAAGTAGAAAAGTTAAATTCGACTTGGCCGAATCTATGAATACCCTCCACAATGCATATTTTAAGTGATGGTAAATTTTCTAACGTGAAAAAAAATAACAGTTTTGATTAGAAATATTTTATTTTGTGTAAAAATTTTTTTTTAGTAATTTTTGAAAACAAAAAAAATAATTTGCTAATTTTTTTTTTGAGTGTAAAATTTTTTTTGAGTGTAAAATTTTTTTCGAGTGTATTTTTTTTGTTTTGGTATAAAAATATTTTTGAGTGACAAAAATACGTTGTAAAACGTGAATTTAAGGTGAATTTAAGGTGAAGCTAATCTGAAATTCACGGTTTTGCTAATAACTTTTGAACCACTGGACCGATTTGGGTGAAATTTAATGCGAAGTAGGCTGGAGGAACGACAAATATATGCCATGCTTCAGCATCCTCAGAATTTATTTTCGAAAGTTATAGTGCTTTTTATCTCATAAATTCACGAAAAACCCTTGCCGAAATTCAGTCTTTTGCTCATAACTTTTGAACCACTGAACGCTGGGTTGCAATACCAACCTGACCAGGTAATTGCCCAACATATATGCCAAACTTCAAGAGCCTCCGTAAAGTCCTTCAAAAGTTAGCGTGTTTTCAACAGACAGACAGGCGGACAGACGGATCGTCTTAAAATCGATCGAGGATCATTAATATATTTACTTTATGGGGTCCTAGGCCAATATGTCGAGGTGTTTCAAACGGAATGACAACTTATATATACCCTCTAGCACTAGAGTGGAGGGTATAAAAATTGATGAAAGAAAATATGATAAAAAAAAATTATGAAAAAAAAAATTTTGATGAAATAAAATTTCATGAAAAAAAAAAAATTAATCAAAAAAAACTTGATGAAAAAAAAATTTGATAAAAAAAAAATTGATGAATAAAAAATTCATAAAAAAAAATGATGAAAAAAAAGGTTTGATAAAAAAAAGTTTATGAAAAAAAAAATTGATGAAAAAAAAAATTTGATAAAAAAAAAATTTGATAAAAAAAAATGATGAAAAAAAAAGTTTGTTGAAAACAAAAAAAAATTGATGAAAAAAAAAATTTAATGGAAAAAAAAAATTTGATGGAAAAAGAAATTTTTGAAAAAAAAAAAAAAAAATTGATGAAAAAAAAAAATTTTTTGTTGAAAAATAATTATTTTACTTTTTATTCACCAGCTGGTGAAAAACGGGTTTATTCACCACGAGGTGAATTATTATCCAAGTTACAAGCCCAAGTTATTAAAATTTTTGGTTTTAAGAAAATGAAAATAGTAATTCTTGTTTTATTTTTCGTTAATTGTTAGCTTATATGTATAGTCAAACTGAGGTGGCCTCCTGCAACTTTTTTAAAATTTGACACCAGCCTAAAAACGTTATCATGTTAAAAAAAAATGAAATTCGGACCATTATTGAAGAAGTTATGAGTAAAAGAAGTTTGAGTAAAGGAACAAACTTCCAAGTTTTAAAAATTCGGTATCTTTTGAACGGGTCATCAAAAAAATCTGAAAATTTACCACGAAGGAGTTTTCGAAGGGTACTAAAAACTGCTAACAAATAAGGAAAATGTAAAAAAAAAATTCAAAGTGTCCGATTTGACATGGAATGCCCCATATATATTACTAGGTAGTGTGTTATATAATCACAACCCATTACCAAAGTTTTACTGGAATAGTTTTGAATTTTGAGACTTCGAAAACATCAACTTTATCATGAGAATATAATTTTCACATGTTTGTTTATTTTTTTGAATATTTAAATGTCATTAAAAGATTTGACACCCCAGGTAAAAATCGTCACATATGTACACATATGAACATGTATGGATGCATGTGTGAACATGTATGAACCACGTATGAGCACATATGAACATGTGATAGCATATATGGAATCATACATTCGTCCACAGGTCGAATATATGGTAGTGTTTTGAGCCCTTATGAAGGCATGTGATACACCTTCTCATATGTGTTATTAATAACTATAAAAATATTCATATTTCGCATATTTATGTATATGGATGATAGTCATAAGATAAGATTTTATTTGGTCTTAATAAGATCAACGCGGGCTCAATAAAATGTGGTATCAATTAAAAGGGAATTTTGATGAACACACCTTAAGCCTAAAACTTAATAAACAAATGTTTGCTTTAGTTTGGGTTTACTTTCCAAACTCAAATAAGGACGAAGGACTAAATTATTATATCATCTCATCTAAATAACTAGCGTTATTTTTGAAAATCGTTCACGGCTACGAGAACAAGATAAAAAACAAGATTGAAAAATCTATAATTCCTATTAGTAAAAAAATTGCAATATTTTTTGAGCAATTCCTTTTTTATAAACAATTTCTGAAAACAATTGATAGTAGTATTTTTTTATTTTAATTTGTGTTATTTGCTTTTTTTCTTTGTTTATGTTGTCAAACTTTTTATTATTTTTTTTGTTTTCAAAATTATAGAAAACTAAAAAAAAAAAATTCTTCACATATTTTAAAAGCTTTTGAGCAAAATTTTAATGGATACAGAATATGCGGATATTAAAAGGTAAAATTTATGGTAATAAAATAACAATTCATCTTTTAAAAACTCTCTATCTTATTTACAGCTTTGCCAATTTTGATTTGGCTGAATGTGACTGAAGCTACATCAAGATTTAAACATTTGAAGAGGCCAAGCCCGAACAAAATTTACTCTCGATAAATCTTTTGACAGGATGTGTGAGATACGCCAAAATGTCGTACAACGCAAAGGATTCCGTCAACACAAAACATTTGTTTCATCATACTTAATCATCTATTTAAGTTTATAAAATGTACATTTTATAAAACAATAATATAAATAAACTATTTATTAAACAAAATATAATATTTTTACATTTTTTACCGCCTGCAAAAAAATATAAAAGTATATGAAGAAATATATTCGAACATGTATGATCATGTATGCTCATATGTCTACATATTACCTCAATTTTCGTCCATGCACATATATGAGTGATCATATATGTTCATACGTGTACATATGTGATGATTTCTAACCGGGACTGTAAAATTTTACACTCTTTCTTGTTTTTCTTATACTTTTATTAATAAAATCAAATACTTAATTTCCCAAAATATATAAATTTTTTTTATTATTAAAAACACATTTCGATTAGAACAGATGTTTTCATTAACTTAATACTTAAAATATTATCATAAGTCGGTCAAGATCAAGTTGAATTAATTTGTTTTTTGTAAAAATTTTAATGAAATGAAACATATTTTGTTTTTTTTTTTTTTTTGTTTTTTGCTCAGTTTTTATACATTTTTAATTAAATTATCTAAATCTTTAAAATAATGTTAACATTTTTATGTTTTTATACAAATATTCTTTAGAAAGTAAAAACAACAAAAAACTTTGTAGTTTTATAAATATAATACTCATTAAATGTAAAGAGTTGTTGCACTTTGCGATGCAGTAATTCACCGGATAATTATCTTGAGCATTTTTTTTAGTAAGAAAAACTAGAGAAAATAAAAAAAAGTTTTTTTTTTTATATACTTTTTTAATCCATTTTGAAATACAAAAGGAAATTATTATATACATTTTGTCCTTTTTTAGATTTAAAAAAAGAAACAGTTTTTTGTGAGCTGAGGCAACCAAGTCGGAAATGTGAAGGAGTGTAAATTTAACACTCAAACGCAGCAATTTTTCGGTTGGGCAAGAATACAAAATTTAGAGACATTTTTTGGATCCGCGACAGTGATTAAAAGGAATAGATGTGGTACATTCCATGTCAAATCGGACACTTTGAATATTTTTTTTTTTAGATTTTCACAATTTGTTGACAGTTTTTGTACCCTTCGAAAACTCTTTCGTGGTAAATTTTCAGATTTTTTTGATGACCCGCTCAGAAGATATCGAACTTTTAAAAATTGGTAGTTTACTCAAACTTCTTTTACTTATAACTTCTTCAATAATGGTCCAAATTGCATTTTTTTTTAAATTTTTGTTTTTTTACGTACCCAAAAAAAAACAAGTAAGAAAGCTATATTCGGCTGTGCCGAATCTTTAAATACCCTCCACCAATGTAATGATTTAAAAAACAAAAAAGTTTGTTTTATTTATACCTCAGGAAATAAAAAAGTACTAAAAAGTGTACTTTCGGTATTTTTAATAAAAGGTACTTTTAATGAAAGGTACTTTTTATAAAAGGTACTTTTTATAAAAGGTACTTTTTATAAAAGGTACTTTTTATAAAAGGTACTTTTTATGAAAGGTACTTTTTATAAAAGGTACTTTTTATAAAAGGTACTTTTTATAAAAGGTACTTTTTATAAAAAATACTTTTTATAAAAGGTACTTTTTATAAAAGGTACTTTTTATAAAAGGTACTTTTTATAAAACGTACTTTTTATAAAAGGTACTTTTTATAAAAGGTACTTTTTATAAAAGGTACTTTTTATAAAAGGTACTTTTTATAAAACGTACATTTTATGAGAGGTACATTTTATGAGAGGTACTTTTTATAAAAGGTACTTTTTATAAAAGGTACTTTTTATAAAAGATACTTTTTATAAAAGGTACTTTTTTTAAAAAGGTACTTTTGATAAAAGGTACTTTTTATAAAATGTACTTTTTATAAAAGGTACATTTTATAAAAGGTACTTTTTATAAAAAGTACCTTTTATAAAAAGTACTTTTTATAAAAGGTACTATTTATAAAAGGTACTTTTTATAAAAGGTACTTTTTATAAAAGGTAGCAAAACTTGCATTTTTCGGCAGCAAAATGTATATTAAAATTGCCAAATACCGTTTATTTACGCGTTTGGGGATTTTTGGTGATTTTTAATTGCTAAATCTACGAAATAAAATTATAAAATTACCACTAATAAATTATTTTTTAAAAAATTAAGAAAAATTTGTTTGTGTAATTAAAAAAACTACTTTTTTATTGTTTGGTGATTTTTGGGGATATTTAGTTATATTTTTGGGGACAACGGAAAAAGGTACCTGGCAACGCTGATTATGACAATTTTCTTCATTGTTTTCTGTTCCAAATAGCACAAATAATCACGAAAACTCTTGAAGAAAAAATTACTAACGCACGCGTACGCACGAAACTATTTTCTCCAATCACCCGCACTCACGATCACTCCTGATTCAGGCGTGAATTACGAAAAAATCGAGTCTCACTTTTTAGGATTTTCGATGATGGGGGTCACTGAGGGGTTATTTCCAAGACCAACCCCCATTAATTTTTACGTCTAAACATTTCTTCGAAACAAACTAGTACCCTATCTCCAATTTCTAAGGGGGCTCCCACACAAAATGAAATCTTTTAAAATTTGCTCCTAACTAACTCTAACTGCCCTAAACGTGCCCTGAGAGCAATAAAATATATGACTGACCCACAATATTTTTTTAGTTCAAACATTTGCTCTAAACTCACCTACCTTCCATCTTTAACTATTAAGGCGGTCCCCATACAATTTTTTTTTTATTTTTTGTAAATTTTTTTTATTTAATTAGCTTCTACCGGTCCAATGGTGCGTCCGAGAGGGGTCATTAGTGAAACCGACCCCCATTTTTTTTTACCCCCCAACATTTTTGTTAAACATACCTACGCCCTATATTCAATTCTTAAGTAGGCTCCCATGCAAATTACAGTTGAAGCAAATTTTATAAAAATTTAATTTTGTTTGGAAGCCTACTTAGAGAGTGGAGATAGGGCGTAGGTATGTTTTACAAAAATGTTGGAGGGTAAAAATAAATAGGGGTCGGTTTCACTAATGACCCCTCTAGGACGCACCATTGGACCGGTAAACGCTGATTAAATAAAACAAATTAACAAATTTAATTGTTGTTCAATCTTTGGACTAAAAAAATATTGTGGGTCGGTCATACTTTTTATTGCTCTAAGGGCACTCTTAGGGCAGTTAGAGCAGTTGCAGCAAATTTAAAAAAATTTCATTTTGTGTGGGAGCCCCTAAGTAATTTAAAGATAGGGTGTTAGTTTGTTCCGAAGAAATATTTATACGTTAAAATTAATGGGGGTTGGTCTTGAAAATGACCCGCCTATGGCACACCATTGGAGCAGTAGAAATGATTTTAAGATTGGAAAATTACAATAAAGTTTTTTAAAAAAATAAGTTTGTTGTTATTCGACCTTTTTATTAATATAATTAATAGTAAATAATCAAGACCTCGAGCTTGATTATTTACTATTAATTTTTTAAAAAAATTAAAAAAAAAAAGTAATAATCGTTATCACACGATCCTAATGGGCAAAAAATTTGTAGAATCAGTAGAGGTTTTACATAAACAAATGCAAAAAAAATCAAAGAGTACATACATTCTCGAAAATGAGATTAAAATTTTAAAACTTAAAAATCGCATACTAGAGCACTTTTAAGATTTTTTTTGATTTTTTTTAAAAAGTACATAAAAAAACAAAAATTTTGAAAAAAAAACATTTGCAATTTGGACCATTATTGAAGAGTTATGAGTAAAAGAAGTTTGTGTTAGGGAACAAACTACCAATTTTTAAAAATTCGATATCTTTTCAACAGGTCATCAATAAAATCTGAAAATTTACCACGAAGGAGTATTCAAAGGGTACTAAATAAAAACTGTCAACAAATTGGGATAATCTAAAAAAAAATTATTCAAAGTGTCCGATTTGACAGCAAAGGGTTAATATGTAAAAACTTTTTCATTAGAAATAATACCGGTTAGGTTCATTATGGAGTTAAAATATATACAGTGGGTGACAATGCATTGGAAACTTTACATTTTTTGACCACCAATTTTTTGTTAACAAAGAAAATATGTTAACAAAGAAAATATGAAAAAGTTAAATTTAAAGGAGAGTTATTTTATAACGGAGCATTGAGTAATTCAGTCTACACACAAAAAATTATTGGCTAAAAATTTTCAAATAAATTTATTGATCAACAAAATTTAAATAAGTCAATCAATGTTTTGATTCAAATTTTTGTTATTTTCTTTAACTGTCGAATTAAAAATTTTCAACATACCAGATTTTTTTTCGCTTTAATTTATTTGAATAGATTAATTTAAAAATAACAAAATAATCGGGTTTTACTTTTTGTTTATTGTTGGAAACATGTTGGGAAGCAAAAAAGATAAATTTTTTGATAATTTTGTCATAAGCTTACAATTTATTTGCTAAATCAATCATTATTTTGGTTGACTATAAATAAAAAATTTATCAAATTTTTGATCAAAATCGAAAAAATGTTTGATTGAAAAAATTTTTAATCAATCACCTACAATTTAATGATTGGTATAACAGTTTTTTTAATTGGAGGAATTTCAATTAAAAAATTTATTGAATCCGCGTTTTTGTTGATTGAAATTCGTTTCAAATTTTTTCTGTGTAAGTATTATTAACTTTGTCTTTTACAAATTGCATCTACTATAAAAAAGTTTCCAATGTATTGTCGTGCACTGTAAATTCTTAAGCTTTCTCTTTAGTTGTTTACTTAGAATATTAAAGCATACCAACATTAGTGAATGACAAAAGTTTACAATAGGAATTACAAAAGTCTTGGTAATGTCAGTATAAAATTTCATTATAAAATATTTGTAACTAAAAATACATTTTAATTTAAATAAATGGTTTAAGAAATTTAAAGGAAAATAAAATATAATAGAGTTTTTTGACTCACTTTCTTTATATTATTTCCGCTGCAATCATAAGGAAGTGAAAGTGGTTTTAAAAAAGTTTTTTTTTTTTGCAGAAAAAAACTTTTACTTGATTGGGAAATAAAAATGTATGTATGTTAAAATAAGATATAGTACGAGTATATGAGGCAGGGGCGGATCCAGGATTTAATTTCGGTGGGGGCCCAACATTTTTTTTCAAATTTTTTTTTACAAAAAAATTACATAACAGCACATGCTTAAGAAATCTCGTTCTTTTCCTTGAACTTCTCGATCTTTTACTTGAACTGAGTGTAAACACAATCAGATTCTTCATTTTTGTGTAAGTTTAAACTTGTTGCACACTGTGACGACTAGAACAAGCTAGCGGGACAAAATTATTTTTTGACATATTTAAGTTCCTAAGGTCATATGTGTTTCCAATTTGTATATATTTATCTGTGCACCCTACGTTCGGTATACCCTCTATATGATAGTGCATGTAACAGTTATTTATTTTTTTCACATTTTTCATTTCCTTGGGTCATAAATATATCAAACTTGTATATTTCTAAATCGGTTGTGCACCCTACGCTCGGCATACCCTGTATTTGGATAGTGCATGTAACAATTAATTATTTTTGTTCACATTTTACATATCCCAAGGTCATAAATATTTTCAATTTGTATATTTTAATCTTACATGTATACCCTACGTTTGGTATCATCACTATAAAGGAAGTGCACGTAACAATTTTTATTTTTTTTTTTGTACATGTGCTAATGTTTATTTCATAGTAATAATAATTGTGCAATGATAATATAATAATACTAATACGTATACGTATAATTGAAAAAAATCCATAAATACTATCCCTAATTTCCAAAATATTGTGAATACTAAAATTGTTTTTGTAGTGTAAATTTTTTTTTTAGTCTATTTATATATTTTTTTTTTTAGTGTAAAAATTTTGGCAAAAGACAGAATAGCTTTGTAAAATATATAAGTGTCCTATGAATGCCCCTTAAAGCGTGTTTATGAGTTTTTGTTTAATATGTTAATTCGTGATGAAACCTATCTAAAACTTACGTTTTTGGTTATAACTTCTGAACTCCTGGACCAATATCGCTATGATTTAATACCAATATGACACGAGCAATTGAAAATATATATGCCAAGCTTCAGTAGCTTCAGACTTGTCTTTCAAAAGTTTTCGGGTTTTTATTAGATACACAGATAGTCGGACGGACATCGCTCATAAAATACCTGATGTGCAAGCGTGTGCAAAGAGATATTGCCATGGTAATATAGCCTAGTATCGTACTTTCATTTAAAAACAAAAATAGCCATGGGACACGTGGAGACAACATTTTCCTATTCTCTTAAAGTTCATTTTAACAACAACAAAAAAATTGTTTTTTTGGGGATTTCTGAAAAATTCTTATAAAAAAAATTTTAAGCTCTGTTTAATAGGGGAAGTTAAATTCACTAGTTCCAACCCTCTTCTTAAAAATCCATTGCAAAAAAATATTGCAAAAATTCACAGGTTAAACATACTGTAGTCTAGGAGCACTATTCAAAAAATTAAAAGAAAATTAATTGTTTTCAAAGACCAATTTTTTTACTTCAACGGATTGGTTTATAGCTCACTGACATTATGCGCTTAAAAAAATGACAATTTCGTGACTTTAGGACTATTATCGATTACACTGAGCCCATTTTTTAAAAAAATAAGAGATTCAATTTTGTCCCGCTGGCTTGTTCTACACGTCACAGTGTGTGTTGGGGGAAAAAAAAATAAAATTTTTTTGTTATTTTAAAATTTTTTGAGAGGCTTAAGCCTTTTTTAAAGTGTGAATTGTATCAGATGCTGATACATTTTTACAAAGAAGATTATCAGAATCTGATTTTTTTCAAAGAAAAGTCAACAAGAAAATTTCCAGTTAGGACAGTTTTTGTTATAGAAAAAGTAAAAGACTCTAAATCATATTTCCAATGGAAAACGTTTTTCGGGAAAAAGTCACTTTAGAAAATGATTTTGTAAACATATTCATAAAATACTTTTCCAAAAGAAAAGACTCCGATTGTAAGACATTTTCCCAGAATCTACACAAAAAGTTTTAGATTCTAAAAAAATCTTCGCTTTTTCTATAAGAAAAATAATTCAGATTCTGAGACCTAGATTCTAAAACATTTTTCCTAAAGAAAAGTTCTCGGATTCTGAGAAAATTCTGAGACATTTTTTATGTAGAGAAGTCTCAGATTCTTAAAAATTTTTCCTATAGAAAAATTTTCAAATTCTGAGACATTTTTCCTATAGAAAAAGTCTCAGATTCTCAGACATTTTTTCTACAGAAAATTTCTTAGATTCTGAGACATTTTTTATCGAAAAGATCTCAGATGCTTAAACACTTTTCCTATAGAAAAATTTTCAAATTCTTAGACATTTTCCTACAGAAATAGTCTCAAATTCTGAGATATTTTGTCTATAGGAAATTGTCAGATTCTGAAACATTTTTCATATAGAAAAAGCCTCGGATTCTAAGATATTTTTCCTAAAGAAAAAGTCTCATATTCTGAAATATTTTTCCAATAGAAAAATACTCAGATTCCGAGACATTATTCTTATAGAAAAATATATCTTTACAACAGAAAAAGTCTCAGATTTTGAGCATTTTTCTGAACCAAAAGTCTCAGCTTGTGTCTCTGAGACATTTTTCCTATACACAAGATCTTAGATTTTGATATAATTTTCCTTAAGAAAAATTCGTTAATTCTGAAACATTTTTCGTAAAAAAAGTATGAGACATTTTCCTAGATTGTAAGAAAAATTCTGAGAAATTTACCTATAGAAAGTTTTCAGATTCTAAAACATTTTTCATATAGAAAAGCGTTCGATTCTAAGAATTTTTTTATAGAAAAAATCTCAGATTTTGAGACCTTTTTGAGATTCAGAGACATTATTCCTATAGAAAGTTCTCAGATTCTGAAACATTTTTCATATAGAAAAGCCTCCGATTCTGGGAATTCTTTATAGAAAAAGTCTCAGATTCTTAGAGATTTTTTCTATAGAAAAAGTTATAGATTCTGAGAAAAAGGCCAATATTTTAAGACATTATTTCTATTAGAAATATTTTATTTTTCTTATAGAAAGTTTTGGAATCTGAGAAAAATTTTTTTTTAAGAAATAGTCTCGTTCTGAGACATTTTTCTAAAAGACCAAGTCGCATTTTAAGATTTGACTACCTTTTACTTACAATTAGGTCCATTTTTTGTGTACATAAAAGTTTAGGTTCCAAGATATTTTTCATTAGAATCTAAAGTAGAAAAGTTTCAAATTCTAAGAAAAAAATTTCAGATTTTGAGATTTTTTTAACAGAAAAATTATCAGTTTCAAAACATTTTTCTTCAAAAAATTTTAGATTCTTAATGTTTTTTGATTTTTTTTAAGAAGTTTTTTAATATTGTACTTGTTATTTGATACCAAATCCTGAAATTTGTGAAATCATTTCGGGGGGGGCCCGGGCCCCCGGCCCCACCCCCCTGTATACGCCACTGATATGAGGCATTCCACGCCAAATGTCCTGCTACAGAAAAACATGTGTCCCATGAATTTCTGAATATTTGTTGTGTGAATAGCCCTATATGTAACTAAGAAAATTGAGACTTTGGTTTTTTAATTTTTCAAAAACAAATTTTTACCGAGTTACCTTGTTTAAATATTTATCAAATAAAAACGAAATGCACCACAATCTCATAAATTTACAATATTGTGTAGTATTGTATGGGCTATCGATTAAATTTTTTTTTTTTTTTTTGAAAATTTTCAGAACCCGTTCTATTCCATTTTTTAAAAAAGTAAATTTATCAAAAATCCGGCCACTATTTTTATACCCTCCAACCACAGTATGGGTGTATACTCACTTTGTCATTCCCTGTGTAACACATCGAAATATCGGTCGGGGACCCCACAAAGTATATATAATATTGATCCATGATAGAATCTAAGACATTCTAGCGATGTCTGTCCGTCTGTAGAAATAACGATGCAGTCCAAACCAAAAGAGCTAGACCCCTGAAATTGAACAAGAATATCTCTAATGTTACTGGTAAGGTTAAGTTCGAAGATGGGCAAAATCGGACCAGGGGGAAAAAGTTCCCCCTTGAAGAACTAAAAAGACCCCTGAAAAATACGATATTACGAGTTTTTTTACATTTTTGCTCAACAAATGTAACATTTGTATGCCATATTATGTTCATAGACCTACGGTTGGACCAAATGTGTAAGAAAATTAGATTTTTTTCAGGCCGCCCCCCTTGGGGGCTTGGTAATAGAAATTAATTAAAAATAACGATAAAAATTTATTATTTAAGCGTAAATATCATAAACAAATAATTTGTAAACATAAAGAGCGAGGGTACAGGTGTCCCCCACCAACTTCGATAACCACCCCCCCCCCCCCCCCCATCAAAAAAAAAGACGCCCCTGAGATTTTTTTTTTGAATTTTAAACGTGTTGGAGGGTATAAAAGATTCGGCCCAGCCGAATTTAACACTCTTACTTGTTTTAAGTTAAGATGTTTGACTATCCACACAAAAAAATTCAGACATGTGTTTTTCTTTTTTTGTCGAGAAAATCGCATTTGAATATTAAATTTCATAACAATTTTATAATGTGCTTGTATTTTCTTGTTTCAACGTAGCGAATGAGTAATAAATTTTTGCTTACATTTTGCTCATACTCTACGTTGAAACAAGAAATACAAGCAAATTACTAAATTGTTGTGAAATTCAAAATTCAAATGCAATTTTCTCGAAAAAAAAAAAACACATGACTGAATTTTTTTGTTTGGATAGGCAAACATCTAAACTTAAAAAAAAATTGGCCGGATTTTTGATAAATTGACTTTCGATCAAGGAGGCCGACAAATTTTGAAAAAGGTCAAAACCCCAGAACTAGAGCATTTTTTTTCTAAGGGTTTGAGTTGCGATCAATTCGAATCTGTACTCAGAATTTCCCCATCACATCTGGTTTTCGAGATATATTTGCTTAAGGTGAGAAAATGCCCGGTTTTTCGTCGTATTCGAAACGTTATAACTGCGCGAATTAACCATTATTTATAAAACTTGATATGTCGTCTAAAAGTCTTGCTTATTATTTTTATTGTGGGGGTGTAATATAGATCGCCTCCGTGAACTAACTGTTTGCAGGTGCACCCTGGGTAACGCTAACTGATCTATAACTTCTGGCTGCCAAACTATCAGATCCAATCTGATCTCCTGGTAAAACGACGAAAATTGTATTCACAAAATACTTAAACAATGCAGCCCGCAAATTGAACCAACAGCTCTTCTAAGGGCTTCCAGACAAAGAAGATCGGACCTTCAGTCCGAATACTACAGCTTAACATTGAAGGAATGAGCAAAGCAAAAGGTGATTATCTTAGCCGTATGCTTAATGACGACAACATAGATGTGGCAGTGATACAGGAAACACACATAGCATCGGAAGATGAGTTTAGAACCCGTGGTATGATTGAGGGCTACAATGTTATTGGGGTCCTGTTCCATCGATCATATGGGTCTGCTACATATGTTAGACGTGGTATTGAAAATGCAAAACTTATTAGTATCAGCTCCAATGATAATATATTCACCATAACAACTCAAGTAGGTGGAATCAACATCACGAACATCTACAAACCACCTAATGTGTTGTGGCCCCAAACAGTCCTTCCAGTTTTCCCACATCCATCGGTATACACTGGAGACTTTAACAGCCAACACACTTCGTGGAGATACAAGTTCGACGATATCAGTGGTACAATGTTAACCGAATGGGCGGAAATAAACAATACTCGTCTAGTTTTTGATGCTAAGGACACAAGCACGTTTCATTCCGGCCGGTGGCGTAGGGCCTATAATCCTGACCTTACATTTGTCAGTTTAAATGAAGATCACACTCCACTCTCTACACGACGCAAGGTACTCCATACATTTCCAAACAGCCAACATCGACCCGTATTCCTTGAAACTGGAATCCACATTCCGCTGGTCCAGTCAGTTCCAAAACCAAGATGGAATTTCCGTAAAGCCTCTTGGACTACGTTTGCTTTAGCTCTTGACGCTAATATAAGATGGATTAATCCAACACCAAAAAATCACTCACGCCTTATAAATACAATTATTTCAACCGCTAAGAAACATATACCAAGAGGTTTTCGTAAGCAATATATACCAGGTTGGTCAGAAGAAAGCGATGCACTTCATGCTGAATATCTTACAATTAGTACTGAAGACCCCCTAATCGCTAATGAATTGCTAAACTCCCTCGACAACTCTCGTACTCAGAAGTGGCAGCAGACCGTGGAAAGTACAAACTTCTCACATTCCAGTCGACAAGCGTGGAGCCTACTTCGTAAGTTGGGAAGTAGCACGCCTATCACAACACACAAGTCAGCAATACACCCAAACGATATTGCGCTTAATATAAAGAAATCATCCAAAATTATCTCGGACAAAAGTGATACTATCGCCATCAAGAAGAAACTCAAAGCGCTAAGATCAGAAACACAAATTATTCAGGATTACTCAGGCCCATTCTGTGTAGACGAAATTAATGTTGCCATCCGGCAGCTTAAACCAGGAAAGTCTGCAGGTTCAGATGGTGTGTTCCCTGAATTCTTCATTCACAGTGGTAAAAATTTTAGAAAATGGTTATCTCAATTTTACTCTAATATCATGTTGACTGGACACGTACCTACTGCGATGAAAAGATCTAAAATCCTTGCCCTACTAAAAACAGGCAAACCCAATGATCACGCAGATAGCTACCGTCCTATTGCTCTTCTTAGTGTTGTGTATAAAGTTTTAGAAAGACTTATCTATAACAGAATTGAAACTACTGTGAACAACATTATTCCAGTGGAACAAGCAGGGTTCCGATCAGGACGAAGTTGCACCGACCAAGTACTTGCCCTGACCACATATATCGAATCCGGCTTCCAAGCTAAGCTGAAAACGTCTGTAGCTTTTGTTGATCTAAAATCAGCTTACGATACAGTGTGGAAAGATGGTATGATATATAAATTCCTTAAAATCATACCATGCATCAAAACGGCAACTCTACTTAACAACATGTTAACATTTCATAGTCTTTCTTGATGGAAAGCAAAGTCGTCAATGTAAGCTTCAAAATGGCCTCCCACAGGGTTCGGTACTTGCTCCTCTTCTTTTCAACGTATATACTCATGATATACCATCTACTTTATCCAAAAAATTCACATATGCCGACGACATAGCTATAGCCACACAGCACTCTGATATGATGCATTCTGAAAGGGTCCTCACACAAGACCTGTCCTCATTAGGCGAGTACTTCAAAAAATAGCGCCTATGCCCCAGTTTAAACAAGACAGAGGTTTCCTGTTTTCACCTTAATAACAATCAAGCAGATTGCAAGCTTAAAGTATACTTTCACGACGTTGTTTTAAATCATAATCCAACACCAAAATACTTGGGCGTTACACTAGACAGAACTTTAACCTTCAAACGTCATATAGAAAATACAGCGGGGAAAATAAAAACAAGAAACAACATTATACAAAAATTAGCATCTACAACCTGGGGCGCATCAGGTAGTACTCTCCGATCTGCAACTCTTGGTCTAGTATACTCGGCTGCAGAATACTGTGCTCCAGTCTGGTTAAACAGCGCTCACGTTGGTAAAATAGATGTCCAGCTAAACGCATCAATGCGAATTATATCAGGGACAATGTCCTCAACACCAATAAGATTCTTACCAGTTCTTTGCAATATAGTTCCACCCGATATAAGACGCCAAAATGCTCTACTGCGTGAATATAAAAAGATCTTATCGAACCCAAATCTCCCAATCCATGACTACATCGACATATGTTTGGAAAACAGACTGCCATCTCGTAAACCACCTCTTAAATTAGCGAGGGATTTAAAACAATCAAACTTTGAGGCTCATAACATCTGGCAAAATGAGTGGAACATCTCCTCTCGTGAAGATCTTTTCCAGTTCCAAGACCTCACTAGCATGCCACCTGGTTCTGAGCTACCCAGGCTACTATGGGTAAGACTTAATCGTATCCGAACCAACCAAGGCAGATGCGCGGCAACACTTTATAAATGGGGTTCTGCTAATACTCCCTATTGCGACTGCAGCAACGTTGTACAGTCGATGTACCACATAACATCAGAGTGCCCGCAGAGAAGATTTTCACAACACTTTTCCGAATTAAACAACGCAGGACCTGCAGCTGTACAATGGCTGTCAAACATGGATATCAATATATAACTTGCTTACTTATTTAATTCTATGTTTCTTTTCTTTATTATGGAAGCTAATAGTAAATTTGCTTAACTCTGTTTTATAATTGTTTATATTATTTTATTAATATTTTTATGTTAAAGCCATACGATAAATAAATAAATAAATTTTTGCTATGAATGCAACTTCAACAGATTTTTCGCTGAGTATTTGCTGAGATATCGTCAGTTAAAATTTATATGATGTGTTTGATAATAACATACCACTTTTAGCTAAACACAGATTCTAAATTAGGACAAACTTCATGTTAAGATATCTCAGAGATGAAACAAGATCCCAGCAAAAACATGGTAATGAGTTGTGAAAAGTAATCATTACAAGTACATTATTTATAATGAGTACCCATTACCATTAACATTATTTAAAGCCCAAAAGTAACTACTTCTCAGTAATATGTTATAAAAGCACCTCTAAGTAATAATATCTTCTTGCACTTGCAGTTTTTAACCTTTACAATTCAATTAACTTAAAAAGTACTTAAAAACTTAATAAAAATTACGCAATTTTTAAGTTTTATTAAAAACAAGTTAAATTTTAAGTTTTAATTAACTAATTATTTTACTTCTTATTGGTAATGGGTTTTTACTCTTTATTTGTAATCCGAGGCAGTAACTACTTATTTATCTTCATATTCTTCACTAGTTATTTTTGTCTCACGCCCTTGTTAAAATAATTAGTGTTTCATTCAATAAGTAACTACTTATTAACATCTGTTTCGGATTACATAACCCATTACTAGTAATGCCAATTTTTGCTGGGATATTACAAAGGTTAAACATCAATTTTAAAGATAATTTGTAGGAATTGCAGACTACATATCAGGTTTATAAAACAAAAAACGGGGGTTTTTCAACTTCAAGCTAAGATATCCTGAAACCCTGATGTGACAGACAAATTTTGAACTCAGATTTAGATTCAGCGCAACTCAAGCACCTAGGAAAGTATACTCTGGTTTATGGACTAAAAATTTGTTGGCCTGAGTTATTATTATTATGAATGACATATTCTTAAAAAGAACGAAGGATGCCAAATGTTTAAATAGTATAATTTAGCTCAAATTAAGTTTTTATTGAAGCTTGTTTTAGTCTCTATAAATTAGTTAATAGAAAAAAGTAGAGATGGGCGCTGGTCATGTGATTTGCGAGTTTCACGTGAATAGGGTTGCCATTCGTACTGTTTTAAACAGTACATGTACTTTTTTATAAAAAGTACTGTTTTATGCACGGCACCTAAAACAGTACGCAAAAGTACTGTTTTTTAAAGCATGTACTGTTTTTGTACTGTTTTTTTATACTCATCACCAGGGGGCCCCCGTAGGCTAGTTGGTAGCGTGCTAGCCTTTGAACATGGGGGTCGTGGGTTCGATGCCCACCAGAGCCCTTGGTTTTTTCGCTACAACGAGAAGACGGTCATTGATACCAGTTCTCGGTTAGGTTGAAAATATTAAAAATGAGTTGTAAATTTAATAGAAAGAATAAATAAAAATTATTGGTCATGTGATCAAAACTATACTCATCACCAAAATGTAACATTTTTCGAAAAATGTTTCATATTTGACAAAATTTTAATTCAATTTTTAAAAAGGAGCTAAATGCAATTTAATTTTATACCACACTCAAAAAGAAAAATTATTTAAAAAGAGGAAAATTTAACTAAATTCAATAATGATTTAGCTCCATTGCCATGTTTTCCTTCTTTTTATCTAAATTTTTCTAAAAAATAAGAAAAAGAAAAAACTAGAAAATGGGAAACAATTTATTTTATTGAGTACATCTCATTTAAAGTTCCGATTGCGGGCAGACCCCATTAGGTTCGGAACCCATGGGTCAAGACCACCTTAGGCTCAGCCCCATTGGGTCTATTAAGGATCGTCATAGATTTTGACTATCTTTGCCCTTTTCGCTCTACCTTGCTTAGTTTTTAGGATACGGGAATTTAAGGGCCCAAAAGGGTCTTTAGAATCTTAAAGGGATAACTAAAAAACTATTACACGGAGGGATTAAGACGGTCGTGTAAAGAACTACAAAAATGTATTTGGCATTTTTTTTTTGTTTCGGTAATATTTTCTGAGAAATGAGGAACGCTCAAATTTTTAGATTCAAATTGAGGAGTCCATACATTGAAAGAGGACCGGAGATTCTTTCGAGATTTTTAAAATCGAAAATGAACACTTTCTTGCTCTTTCTGGCTTAGTTTTTGAAATTTTTGAAACATTTTTTGAAAAAAAAAAAAATTCCTTAAATTGCATAAAATTTACTAAACCTGGAGAAAAAACTTTATCAATTCTAAGAAGATAAATATGATGAACTAATTGGTTGCAAATTATGTCAAAGAAATTTCAAAATTTTTATTAAATTTTACTAAATTGTGAAAAAAAACATTTTCCCAAAATTTAGTTAGGCCTTTGTTTGAGTGCAATAATACCGTTTTCGCGTTTTCTTTTTAAAGTCGTGTTTTAATAAAAACACTGTTTTATGGTTAAGCGAAAGCATAGAATACAAAAGTTTTTCAAGTAAGATATCGCGGCAACTAAGACAAATGCTCCAAAAGTCAATCGCAATTTTTTTCAACACTGATAAAAAAAATAGAATAAATTTGAGACGGTTTACCTAAAATATTCCACCGTTCTGTTAACAACCTTTTATGCTCGTTTTGGCTGAGATCTGTTTGAAATCAGGGTAAAAGGGCTAAGTTTTTGTAGTTTGATATAAAATAAGACTTTTAAAAAAGTACTGTTTTTATTTGCAATGTACTGTTTTTTGAGACCAAATGTACTGTTATTCCATATTTCAAATCTGGTAACCCTACACGTGAATCACGCGTGAGAGTGAGTGATTTTCATTTCAATCACTTGATTGTGAGTGAGTGTGAGTTGAAAAAAATATGAGTGAGTGATTAGTGAGTGAGTCATTTATTTTTTGCGTAAGTTTGCGTTATTAGATTTTTTGATTTGCCCAATTTTTTTTTTATTTTTTGTAAAAAAAATTTTTTGGAGTTTTTTTTTTTTGTAAGAAAATTTTATTGCGTGAATAAATTTTGCGTGAGTCACTCGTGAGCGTGATTGAATCTGGCGTGAGTCACGCGTGAGCGTGAGTAAGATTTTTATTACTCACGTAAATACTGAGTGATTAGTGAGTGATTCGATTATTTTATGCGTCAGCGTGAGTGGGTGTGAGTCAAAATCCACTCACGCGCCCATCTCTAGAAAAAAGAATTACATTTTTTAACTTCTTGAATGTTGCAAAAAGCCGCCATTTTTTTAACTTTTTTGACAAAATTTCAAATGGTGATGTCTCGAAAATCACTCCACCGATTTCAGAAATTTATTATATTATTCAGCACAATATTTAAATTTAAATTTGTGTTATTGCTCAAAATAAAAAATTCTGACACGATATATTTTTAAAACTCATATGCGTGATGTGATGTTGCCTTCCAAAAAAAAAAAAAATACATATTCTAAACAAAACCCAATTTTTAAGTTTTTAACAAAAAAAGATATTAAAGGGAACCCCATTCTTCTCTTTTGTATTCGCAACTTACACTTCTCTTATATGAGGCATTCCACACCAAATGTCCAGCGAAAAAAAAACATGTGAAACGTAAATTTCTGAATAGGTTGTATGGATAGTCCTGTATGGAGTTCTCGAAAACCTGATTCGGATTCATTGCAACTCAAACCCTTAGAAAAAATTATCTAGTCCTGGGGCTTCGACATTTTTCAAAATTTGTCGTCCTGTGTAACTCTTTGATCGAAGTTTTGAATTTTTTGTAAAAATTTTCTTAAAAATCAAAACTTTGATCGAAGAGCGCCACGGGATAAAACCCAGCAAAAACATGATAATGAGTTGTGAAAAGTAATCGTTACCAAGTACATTTTTTAAAATGAGTACACATTACCGTTAACATTATTTAAAGCCCAAAAGTAACTACTTTTCAGTAATATGCTATAAAAGTACTTCCAAGTAATAATATCTCCTTGCACTAACTTGCATTTTTTAACCTTTACAATAACTAAAAAATTACTTCGAACTTAATAAAAATTACGCAATTTTTTTTTTTTTTTAAGTAAAAAGAGTAAATTTTAAATGTTTTAATTAACTAATTATTTTACTTCTTATTGGTAATGGGTTTTTACTCCTTATTAGTAATCCGAGTCAGTAACTACTTATTTATCTCCATACTCTTCACTAGTTATTTTTGTCTCACGTCCTTGTTAAAATAATTAGTGTTTCATTCAGTAAGTAACTACTTATTAACATCTTTTTCGGATAACAAAACCCATTACTAGTAATGCCAAATTTTGCTGAGAATAATCCGATTTGGGTCAAATTAATTTAAAATTAAAGCCTGTCTCAAGCTCTATTAAGGGGTCAAAGAAAAAAGTTTTGAAATTTCTTGACCGTAGAAAAAATCTTCATTTTGAGGGTGCTGTGGCTTAGTAGTTAGCGCGTTGGGCTACTAGCCAGCAAGCCTGGGTTCGATTCTCAGCTCAGACAAATAGTACTAAAACGTCAACGAAGTAAAATAATTAAATAATGGATATTAAACGCAGCTTCAAAAAATATTTCGCGAGATCAATAACAGACGCCGATGCAACAACTGTACTCAAAATTATCAGATCGCGCAATTACAGTGTTACCATACTGAAGCCCTTCTATCTTTGAAATCGTTCATCTCTCTTCTATCGACTTTCCGAAAGAAGCATCACAGTTACATTAGTAATTGATAGGCAGCAATACCTGAGTGTTGCTTCTCTTTAAACAAAAATCCAAATATCGATATTTCGAAAACCGTTCAACCGACTTTTTTTATATTCGTGTTAAGAGCATTAAAATTAATAAATTTGATGTATTGCTAGAATTTTTTTTTTTCAAAAATCCAAAAGCTTTGATTGGTGGGCGCTGTTTAATCCGATTTACCTTACTTTTGTACCACATAATTGTTAGGTCTTGTAGGGAAAACTTGCATGGATACTTGGGAAATCAAAAGTGATATGTGTTGTATTCAACGGATTTTAGCTTTGTAAACGACCCAAATCGGTTCAGATCAAAAAAATGCCCCCTTTTCAAAATGACACTACCGATAGTATATTAAAACGTTTAAATAAATTTTTCTAAACACATAGAGAATATTGTGAGGGTCAAAAATAACCATTCCCACCCACCCCCTTAAAACAATCATCCTAATTCGTAGTTGTTTCCTACAGTCATGTCGTAGGGTATTTTTAATATTCGATGCAGCCGACTTTAACTAAAAACACTGGTTTTTTATTTTATAATAAATCTTTCTTTACAAAAAATTTAAAAGTTTTGCTTTTGACAGTATTTTTTTTCCCATATTTTTTTGTTTATTCACTGCACCACAATTGTTCTTTCTGCACACAGCATTTAAGCATATTTTTGGTGTTTATATTTATTTATTAAAGTCATACTGTTAAAAACACTTAGTTTTTAAACTTCTTTATGTCATGAAATTTATTTATACGTATTTTTATACCCTCCAACTACAGTATGGGGGTATACTCACTTTGTCATTCCGTGTGTAACGCATCGAAATATCGGTCGGGGACCCCATAAAGTATATATATTATTGATCAGTGATCGATTCTAAGACATTCTAGCGATGTCCGTCCGTCCGTCCGTCCGTCCGTCTGTCTGTCCGTCCGTCCGTCCGTCCGTCCGTCTGTAGTTAACACGATGCAGTCCAAAATAAAAGAGCTAGATCCCACAAGTTTGGCACAAATATGTCTTGTGTTCCTAGGCAGGTTAAGTTCGGAAATTGGCCAAATCGGACCAGGGGGAAAAAAGTTCCCCCTTGAAGAACTAAACCAACCTCTAAAAAAATACACTTTTTTACATGTTTTTTTGTATTTTTGTTAAGTAAATGAAACATTTGGTATATTTATCGCGATGGGAAGGTGCTCTCAACGTCCCCCACTGACCTTATCAACCCCCCTCCCCAAAAAAAAAAAGATACGCCCCTGACAAATTTTTGTTTTAATTTTTTTTTACATTTTGGAGGGTATAAAAGATTCGGCACAGCCGAATTTAACACTCTCACTTGTTTTTTTTAATAACTGACCAAAGCAAACTACAACCAATATTTAACCACAATCATTGTGGGGACAAAATAAACAATTCATAAGGGAGGTACTTATGTTGGAAGATAATATCTTTTAAGCCATGGAAATATTGTTTAGAGAGCCCATAAAGTATATGAATTGACAGCATTGTTCTCGAAAAAAAATTTCATTTACAGTTTTTCAATTCGTGATCCTGTTTCCTTTAAAAAGGACTTCAAAATTTTAAAGGATACATTTTGTAAAATATTTTGGAAATATTTGTACTTGCCCAATGATGACACTGGTGATGGCAAATGAGATAAGAGGATCTTCCCTGATTTTTCCATTTTTATATTTTGCTATATGAGGATAAAGGGCTGTGAATAAAGTCATTTGAAAACTTTATAAAAATATTTTGTTGAAAATTTTTAATTTTATTGAAGGATACATTTTTAAAGGAACGTACCTTAACTTCTTTTTCCTGATATTTAAACATAATAAAATAGGAAAATTAGGGGAGATCCTCCTCTTTCATTTGATATCACTAGTGGCATCCTAGGACAAGTAGAAATATTAGAAAAATATTTTATAAAATTAAATCCTCTAAAAATTTTAAGTCCTTTTAAAAGGAAACAGTATCACGAAAAGTAAAACTGTAAATGCAGTTTTACTAGATTTAATCTCTAGTTTGAAACGTATATTATCCAGTTCGTGTTTAACGAATTTTTTTAATACTTGTCGGACGATGAAATCTACTCTTCCAAAATTTTCTGAATTTATTAAGATTTTTTACAACTTTTAAAAGTTTTAACTTTTGTTTTAAATTGTTTTATAATTAAATTTATAAATCAATTTCGAAATATTTTGTTTTTCTTTATTTTTCAAAGGTTGGCTCTTGTAGAAACATTTTATGCATCTTTGCCGGATTTTGTGTTATTCATTTAGAAAAATATTTTTTCTTTATTGAAGTTAGTGGTACATTTTGTACCACAAAATCAGACAAAAGAAACTTACTGACCACAAACAAGGTCAATATTATACAATAAAAAATGAAAACTAAACAACAACTGATGTCCAAATGCAAGATTACAATACACTGCTATTGGGTGTAAAAGTTAGTTTTTGTCCTTGAAATACTTAGCAGGACTTTAGGCTTATTAGAAAAAGTAACAGTTAAAAATTTAAATAATCACTGGACTTCCTTAATGACATGTCCTTAGTTTCTTAAAATCATAAATAATGCTTGATGATCTTGATTTTAAAATTATTTATTTTTAAATTAAGTATGCACCAACTTTTTTTCATTCCATGATGGTGCCATATTTGAATGTTATCTGTTTAAATACAAACATTACACAGTGCAACAACTAAACTGGAAATGGTATAAAACCAAAAGCAAACGAAATTTTACATTTTTCATTAAAAGACTCTTAAGGTTTTTTTAACATCCCGACTAAAAATAAATATACAGGTCCATAAATAATTTGAAATTGCGCCATATATAATTTAATATGGCCCCACACGTACTCGGATAAAATAAGATGATGAAATTGGTGGATCAAAATAGCTCAAAATTTGTTATATTAGATTAAATATGATCGTTTTTGATCCGAATATTGGGTTTATCTAATTTCATATAATTGTATATAATTTTATATCATAAGATAAAATACGTAGAATTTTGCATAAAATATTTTTTTTTTATCTCATAATTTACAAATTTATCCCAAGTTTTTTCGGGAATTGAAAAAAAATCTGTCTGGGACTTAGAAATTTAAAAAAAAAAATCGAAATTTAAAAAATTTTTTCTTAAAACTTTGTTAATAAATTTTTACTTCAAAACGCAAAAAATTTAACAAAAATATTTTTTATCCAGGACTTAGAAAATTCTACAAAACTTTTTCAGGACTTCTAAAATTTTTAAAAATTTGGCTAATTTTTTTTTTTGTTTAAATCATTTTTAATGAAATTCTTAACTCCAAAACGCAAAAATTATTTGTGTCTGGAAATTTTAAAAAATTTTCTCGGGACTTAGAAAACTTTTTTCCCCCGATTCGGCACCATATATATATGTATGTATATCTCATCTTGTATGAGGTCAGACATGGAGTTATATATCATATATTTATTTATCTAATCTTGTATGAGGTCATTCATGGAGTCATATATAATATTATATGCAATATCTAATTTAATAAAGCTTTATATATTGTATGTGAAGCAACACATGATTTGATATCCTTTTATATGGCACCATATTAAATTTTGGGTGTAAAACTTAATACAAGATACATTTACATATTATTATGTAAAGTACTGTGTATGGCCATATATAAATATATTAAATAATATGTTGCTATATCTAAACTTTTTTAGTCGGGATGATAATGTTTTTAGGCTGGTGTCTAATTTTAAAAAAGTTTGCAGGACGCCACCTCAGTTTGACTACCCGAGTAAAAATAAAAACTTTTAAGATCTAATTTGATCAAGTTGGATCAGATATTGATCTAAATGTATTATTTTAGATACAGAAATATAAAAAATTATACAATTAGATCCGAATTTTGGTCACATCCAATTAAATCCACTTGATATTACTTTATATAAATTAATATAGATTTATATAATTACATAAAGTCAGATATATTTATGTACAACCTCTGATAAGAAAATGGAGCCGCAATAAATCTTAGATAAAATTAGATCTGAACATATAAAAAGTCATATATAATTTAATATGATTGTATCAAATTATATATCATTATATCAAAACTTTTTTACTAGGGTATATAAGCTTACAATTAACGAAAAAGAAAACAAGAATTACTATTTTCATTTTCTTAAAACCAAAAATTTTAATAACTTGGGTTTGTGTTTTGGATAAAAATTCACCTCGTGGTGAATAAAACCGTTTTTCACCAGCTGGTGAAAACATAATTATTTTTCAACAAAAAAAAAAAAAAAAATTGTTCATCAATTTTTTTTTTCATCATATTTTTTTTTTTCATAAACTTTTTTTTTCATCATTTTTTTTTTTCATTTTTTTTTTCATCAACTTTTTTTTTTTTTCATCAAATTTTTTTCCATCAATTTTTTTTATCAAATTTTTTTTTCATTAATTTTTTTTTTTATTATATACATTTTTTTTTCATAAATTTTTTTATTTTTTCATCAAACTTTTTTTCTCATCGATTCTTTTTCATTAATTTTTTTTTCATAAAATTTTTTTTTTCATCAAAATTTTTTTTCATAAATTTTTTTTTATCAAATTTTTTATTATCAATTTTTTTCTCACCCGAAAAAATTTTTTATCATCCATTTTTTTTTACATCAAAAAATTTTTCTTTTCATCAAAAAAATTCAGCAAACACTTTTTTTCATAAAAATTTTTACAAAAACTACTTTTTCACCAAGTCTAAGCTTTTCGCATAAAAATTTTCCATTTGTTTATCAAATGTACATAAAACAAGTGACAGTGTTATTTTCTTTGGTGCTGAATCTTTGATACTCTCCAAAATGTAAAAACACTTTTTTGCACTTATTTTTGCACTCACTTACGAAATGTACAGCTCTTTTGGTTTTTTAATGGGGTCCTCGACTGATATTTCAATTCGTTTTGCGTGGTATAGCAAAGTAATATAAAATTATTTTTTCTAAAAAAAACTTTGCTTTGGCAAGTATACCCAAATCTTCCGCAAAACATTATCATGATTTAATGTTTTGGGCAAGAGTACAAAATTCGCAGGCATTTTTAGTTCAGTATTAGATTTTTTTTACACGCATTTGAAGTTTGTGAGCTTTTATAATAATTATAATAATAACACCGTCCGACAAAAATGAAAAAAGTCGTTAAACATGAAGTGGAAAATACTTACACGGTTGAAACTAGAGACTAAATGTAGTAAAACCAGTTTTTCTTTTTTTGATCCTGTTTCCTTTTAACAAGACTTCAAAGTTTTAGTGGATTAAATTTTATAAAATATTTTTTTATTATTTTTACTTGTCCTAGGATGCCACTAGTGATAGCAAGTTAAAGAGGAGAATCTACCCTAATTTTCATATTTTATTATTTTTACATATCAGGAAAAAGGAAAACTTTTTCATTCAATATCATTTAAAATTTTCAACAAAATATTTTGATAAAGTTTTCAAATGACTTTATAAAAAAATGGGAAAATTAGGGAGATCCTTCTTTTTAATTTGCCATCACCAGTGTCATTCTAGGACAAAAACAAACATTTCAAAAATATTTTACAAAATGTATCCTTTAAAACTTTGAAGTCCTTTTAAAAGGAAACAGGATCACGAAATGAAAAACTATAAATGCAGTTTTACTCCATTTTATCTCTTCTTTTAGACGTATATATATCCGGTTCACCGGCTGATATACGTTTTATACGTGAAATCCCCACCCCAGTGGGAATTTCATCCAATCGGGTAATAAAGTGGGTATGAACTAAATTTAAATAAATTTTTTGAATTAAATTGAAATAAATTTCTTACCATTTTCTATTTTCAATTTTTATTTTCATTGATTTCCTTCCCATTTTTCAATATATCGTCACTGAGATGGCTCAAATGCATCACCAGGATCTACATTAAAAAAACCCTTGTAAAATAAAAAAATGCCTGCGAATTTTGTACCCTTGCCCAAAACATTAAATCATGATAATGTTTTGTTTTTTTTAGAAAAAATAATTACTTTGCTATTCCATGCAAAACGAATTGAAATATCAGTCGAGGACCCCATTTTAAAACCAAAAGAGATGTACATTTCATAAGTGAGTGCAAAAATAAGTGCAAAAAAGTGTTTTAACATTTTGGAGAGTATAAAAGACTCGGCACCAAAGAATATAACACTCTCACTTGTTTTATGTACATTTGATAAACAAATGGAAAATTTTTATGCGAAAAGCTTAGACTTGGTGAAAAAGTAGTTTTGGTAAAAAAAAAATGTTTTTTTTTTTTTCACGAAAAACAAACTTATGTTAAAAAAAAATAATGAACCCAAAATTTTTGGTGAAAAGAAAATTTTATTGAAAAAAAGTTTTTGATGAAAAGAAAAATTTTTTGATGTAAAAAAAATTGATGAAAAAAATATATGAAAATTTTTTTTTTGGTGAAAAAAAAATTAATAATAAAAAATTTGATAAAAAATTTGATGAAAAAAATTGATAAAAAAAATATGATAAAAAAAATTTATGAAAATAAAAATTTGATGAAAAAAAAATTAATGAAAAAAAATTAATGAAAAAAAAATTTTATGAAAAAACACAAAAATTGATGAAAAAATAAATTTTGATGAAATAAAAAGTTTTTGATGAAAAAAAAAAAAAGTTTTTAATGAAAAAAAAAAGTTTTTGATGAAAAAAAAAAATTTTATGAAAAAAAAAAATTGATGAAAAAAAAATTAATGAAAAAAAAAAAATTAATGAAAAAAAAAAAAAAATTGATGAAAAAAAAATTTATGAAGAAAAAAAAAAATTGATAAAAAAATAAATGATGAAAAAAAAAGTTTGATGTAAAAAACAAAATTGATGAAAAAAAAAATTGATGGAAAAAAAATTGATGAAAAAAAAAAAAATTTTTTTGATGGAAAAAAAATTGATGAAAAAAAAATAAAAAATTTGTTGAAAACAAATTTTTTTTTGTTGAGATATTTATAATTATATTACTTTTAATTCACCAGCTGGTGAATAACGGTTTTATTTACTACGAGGTGAATTATTATCCAAGTTACAAACTCAAGTTATTCAAATTTTTGGTTTTAAGAAATTAAAAATAGTAATTCTTGTTTTCTTTTTCGATAATTTTTAGCTTATATAGTCAAACTGAGGTGGCGTCCTGCAACTTTTTTAAAATAAGGCACCAGCCTAAAAACATTATCATGTTAAAAAAAAAAAAAAATATTTTTTGCTGCCTCTAATTTTAGCTAATATTTTAACTTTTAAAAAATTCCTAGTTAACTACTACAGAAAAACTACACACAGAAAAATAAATTTCCAATGGAATTTTTTTGTTGTATCAACTTATAATTCGGTTGTCGCCACTAACTATGGCTGTGTCTATCGAATTTCATTGTTGTGTCAAATAAATATTTGTTGGTATCAACCGAATTTAGTTGATACTACCGATATTCAATTCAGACCACCTATATGCAAATGTATCAACCGAATTTGATTTGTATTAATTGAATATCAGTTGGAAATTTGGAAATTTATTTTCTGTGTGTAGCTTTTGTTGTGATTTTACAAGCCTTTTTCCAATTAAAGTGTAAATTTAGAACTTTTTTGATGGGATTAAACTTACAAGTCATTCTCGTGACTTTACTATTTTACGATAATTCCGAGATTTTTTTATTTTTTATTAGAAATTTGAACATTTACGAAAAAAATCAATTTCGATCAATTTCTTTTTTTTTAAATGGGATTATGAAACTTTTTCTAGTAATTTAACAAGGTCCTTTTTTGTTGAGTGTAGTTAACATCCGAACTCTGTTTATACTTAAAAAAAAAATGTTATTTTCGGCTAAATTTTTCCAGATTTATAATTATTATTTTTTTACACCCTCCAACAGTATGCACAGTGCGACATTTGGCCAATCTAGGTGGACAAAAATCTAATTTAAAAGATCCTGGCGTGAAATTTGGTTTGATAATAATGTAGGACATAACTAATATTGACAACAAAATTTGGAACAATCGAACAATTGCCACGCCCATTTTTGGGAAATTAACTATTTTTTAAGAAATTGCTTAAATAATTTGAAGAATTTTTGTGAAATTTTGTAAAAAAAATTATTATTAGTGTACCATATTGTAAAAAAAATTGTACACAACAACCTCGAAGATAATTATTGATGGGCGGTATACGCCCACTTTTTTATAACAGATATTTAAGCTGGACAACCTTGGGCTAGATTTAATTTTTTACTTATGTACATTGTAAAATTAACTCTATACCGTAACAAAAAGGGGCGTGGTCCACCCACTATTTGCAGTTTTATAATTTTATTACACACAAAAAGATTTTACAATAGAAATAGAAATAGCAGTACAGTAATTTATTGAAATCGTGTGCTTTGTATCACTCATATTTTAGAATTTCAAACCAAAAAATTAAAGCTATTTGGTTTTCATCATTTTAATTTCATTGTGAATTCTACGAATTTAACAATTATTAAATTTTCCCATATTTTATACAAAAACTAAACATCGCTAAAAAAAATGTAATGCCGTTAAACAAGGGTTTGGTGTAATAACACATTACATTTTATATTATAATATATTCTCACATAATCATTTAATTTTATGTGCAATATAAGTGTATTTTTCATATAGTTTAAGACTAAAAGTCTCTGGAATTAAAAAAAATATCAAGCAAAAAGTCCATTTTAGACGTTCACTAAACTTTAAAATTCTCTATAAATCGCAAAAAATCGCCAGCAAACATGGTTTAATCTCTTACTAGAGACATTCCAACACCTGCTACATGTATAGGTCGTGTGAGGGAGCGTGAGGAAACTATAGTTTTCTTCCAACGAAGTTGCAGTTTTTTTTATTTATTTTTTTTTTTTATTTTTAATTTTTGTTTTTAATAAATTACAACAATAAGTTTTCGATTAAATTGAAAAATGAGCACGGATTTAAAAACTAGATTAAAAATGCTGTATTTAACAACAAAAAAATGGACTTATAACTCCAACAACAAAAAAGTTATAAGTGTTTGAAGTTGGGATGGTGCTCAAAAATATATATTATTTCTCAAAAGTCTATTACAAGATGTGACTTTAAACTCCTGTATCAAATGAAACAGCACTTTTTTCGTCATAATATGATTATTTCCATAGTATATGGATTGTTTGCTGTCACATTCATTTAAATTATAACAATCCGCCAACTTTTATTTTTCGATTTTTGTCCACCTAGATTGGCCAAATGTCGCACTGTGGTATGGTTGTATACTCTCTTTGTCATTCCGTTTGTAACGCATCGAAATATCGGTCGGGGACCCCATAAAGTATATATATTATTGATACATGATCGATTCTAAGACGTTCTGTGAATGTCCGTCTGTCTGTCCGTCCGTCCGTCCGTCCGTCCGTCTGTCTATAGATGGCACGATACAGTCCAAAATAAAAGAGCTAGCCTCCTGCAATTTGGCATGAAAATGTCTTATGTTCCTAGGCAGGTTAAGTTCGTAAATGGGCAAAATCAGGTTAGGGGGACAAAAGTTTCCCCTTGAAGAACTGAACCAACCTCTGAAAAATACACTTTTTTTACATGTATTTTTGTTAAAGAAATGAAACATTTGCTATATTTATCGGGATGGGAAGGTGCTCTCAACGTCCCCCACTGACCCCCATCACCCACCACCCCCCCAAAAAAACAAACGCCCCTGACAACTCTCACTTGTTTTTTCTCAAATTCTAAAATTTTGCTGAATTTTTCAAAATTTTTATTTTTTAGTTTGTTTTTTGATTGCCAAAAATCTATTTTAACCCCTAATACTAACTGACAATAGACAACATAATACTTAAACAAATTTTTTGCAAACAAAATAAAAAATATTTTTGAATAAAGAAAGGACTTAAAGTAAGACGCAAAATAAAAACTACAAAAGTTATTGTTAAGCAACAAATCATCATAAGCCTTTTGTTTGAAACGCTTGTTCGTGTTTTACAAAAAAAATTTCAATGAAATTTAAGGGGTTTGTTAGTAAAAGAACAGCCTTACAATTAACAATTTTTTAACAGCTATAAAAATACGCAAATATATTCTCTGTACAATCAGCAGAAAAATCTGCTGAAACTTCTCCCATTTTAAGCCATATTAGAAATCTGCTGATTTTAGCAGACGTGGTTTGCTAGATTTCTGTCATGATTATCTAGGTGAAATCAGCCGAGAAATCTGTCGAGACAGCAGAGAAAAACCTGCTGAGACAAAAATCTGTGCAGATTCTAGCAGAAAAATCTGCTGATTTCAGCAGAGAAATCTGCCAATTTTAGCAGAACAATCTGCTGATTTGAGCAGAAAAATTTATTGAAATTATATCGAGTTGATATGATAACTGTTTTGATTTAATCAGACTCAGTTTGGTAAGACTCTGCATTTATTGTGCAATAAAAATTTAGAATTGTAAGCAAAATTACTTTTTCTAATCCCCTGAGTCCAACGTCCTGACTTTAAACTAGAGATGGGTGCGTGAGTGGATTTTGACTCACACTCACTCACTAACACAAACAATAATCGAATCAATCACGCAATTTTTTATTTTTAATTACGCTTGCACATGACTCACGCCAGATTCAATTGCGTTCACGCGTAAATCACGCAAGCTCTACTCACGCTATGGAATTTCCTTACAAAAAAAGCTAAAAAAATTGTTTTGGAGAAAGAAAACTAGCGACAAAAGTTAAGTAAAATCAAAAAATCAATTTACGAAAACTCACACAAAAAAATTATCACAATCACGCAAAAATTCGGCTCACTCAGAAATCACTCACGCAGATTTTTTTTAACTCACACTTACCTACAATTATGTGATTGAAATGAAAGTCACTTACACGAGATTGAGTGTGAGTACATTTTGTATCTTCTGAACTAATGAGACTAAAAACTTGATATTTTATATATAGAATCCTTCGAAAAATGTACTTTTTAAAAATTCCGGTTTTAAGGAGTTAGAAAGGAGACAAACAGGGTAATTTGGTTCACTCGTGGAATTACATATGTAAAAAAAATATTTTTGGAAAGTTCCGTCTCCAAAGGGGAAAAGGGGGAAATAGGGAGAATTACTTCATTCTTAATCTTCTAAATGGTCCCAGAAACTTTAATTTTGGACTCTAGGATCCTCTCGCGGAAATAACATTGTGAGAAAAAAGTAAAATTCAGAAAGTTTCGTTTCGAAGATAGAAAACTTTATAGAAAAAAGGGAAATTTGGTACATTTTGTATCTTCTGAACTAATGGGCCTACAAACTTGAAATTTTAAATCTAGAATCTATCGAAAAATTTACTTTTTGAAAATACCGGTTTTAAGGAGTTCAAAAGGGGGAAAACAGGGCAATTTGGTAAATTTTTAACTTATGGTCCTAGAAACTTGAAATTCGGATTTAAGGGTCCTCTAGCTGAAATAGTATTATGAAGAAAGTACTTTTTTAAAAATTCCGCTTCTAGGGGGAAAAGGGGAAACTGTAAGGCAATTTGGTACATTTTGTATCTTCTGAACTAATGGTCTTAGAAACAAGAAAATCCTGTCAAGGAAAAAATATTTTTAATTACATTTTTTTTACTCAAACATTTTTTTTTTACTCATTTTTTTACTCAAATTTTTTTTAATCAAAAAATTTTTTTTTTGGCAAAATTTTTTTCACTCAATTTTGTTTTCATTTTTCATGTTATTTTCTAAAACTGAATGGCAGAGATTTTTTTTAAGCAAAACAATCTGCTGAAAGTTTGCTAATTCAAATTGAAAGTCGTTTTACAGATTTTTTGACAGAGTTTTTCTTTTGAATGCGCAATATTTTTTGATGATGCTTTTTTCAAACTACAAACTCGGCTGCAGTTGCACAGCAAAAACTACTAAATCGATTTTAATGTATTTTCTTATTTGTATATTATAAAAAAAATTCTTTTTTATTATGGAAAATTCAAAATGACGGATTTTTCAATATATTTCACTAAAAATGCATGCGAATTTTGTACTCTTGCCCAAAACATTCAATCATGATAATGTTTTGTGGAAGATTTGGGTGTACTTTCCAAAGCAAAGTTTTTTTATAAAAAATAATGTTATATTTCTTTGCTATTCCAAAACGAATTGAAATATCAGTCGAGGACCCCATTAAAAACCCAAAACAGCTGTATATTTCGTAAGTGATTGCAAAAATAAGTGCAAAAAAGTGTTTTTACATTTTGGAGAGCACCAAAGAATATAACACTCTTCGGCACCAAAGAATATAACACTCTCACTTGTTTTGTGTACATTTGATAAACAAATGGAAAATTTTTATGCGAAAAGCTTAGACTTGGTGAAAAAAGTAGTTTTGGTAAAAAAAAATGGTGTTTTTTCACAAAAAAAAATAGGTTAAAAAAAATTTAATGATCCCAAAATTTTTGGTGAAAAAAAAATTTGATGAAAAAAAGTTTTTGATGAATTTTTTTATGAAAAGAAAAATTTTTTGATGTGAAAAATGATTAAAAAAAAATATGAAAAAAAAAATTTTTTTGGTGAGAAAAAAATTGAAAATTTGATGAAAAAAATTGTGATAAAAAAAAAAATTATGAAAAAAAAAATTTGATGAAAAAAAAAATTTGATGAAAAAAAAATTTAAAAAAAATTTTTAATGAAAACAAGAAAATTATAGTCGGTCAAGACCGACCTATAATACCCTACACAAGACTTTCCCGGAAAATGGGCCCCAAGTTCAAACATGGACCGATTATATCTATATTTTATCAACTCTTTAATAAGTGTAAAAAACGCTCACAAATAAAATTTGATTAAAATATGCTTCTTTTTGTTGACAATAAGCCGCTTTAACTGAATATCAGGAGAAACTTTCACATGGGGCCCAAGTCCAAAAATGATCCGTTGAAATAAGATTTGATAAGTTTATTAAAGCATACACAAACAGAATTTTAATTAAATATTTTCTATTTTCACGAAATTTGAGAGATTTATGTGAAAATCGGGAAGGTGGTTTGTATGAGGGCTACCTGCCAAATTTCGAAAGGATACCTATTAAAATGTGGCTATTAGAGTCATTTGAGCCAAATCTAAAGAGGACCTTTGTATGGGGGCTAGATCTAAATATGATCCGATTTTTTCCAATTTCAATAGGCTTCGTCCTTGGGTCAAAAGAGGCTTAATTTTCAAATTTCAAGTCAATTGATTAAAAATTACGACCTGTATCGTGTTTACACCGTTTACATGGATAGACAGACAGACGGACGGACATCGCTAAATCGAAGCAAAAAGTGATTCTGAGTCGATCGGTATACTTAAAAGTGGGTCTAGGACCAATATTTCGGATAGTTACAAACATCAGCACAAACTCATTATACCCTGTACCACAGTGGGGTGTAAGGGATAAAAATTTATGAAAAAAAAAAAATTGATGAAAAAACAAGTGAGAGTGTTAAATTCGGCTGTGCCGAATCTATTATACCCTCCAAAATGTAAAAAAAAATTAAAAACAAAAATTTGTCAGGGGCGTTTCTTTTTTTTTGGGGGGGGGGGGGTTGATAGGGTCAGTGGGGGACGTTGAGAGCACCTTCCCATCGCGATAAATATACCAAATGTTTCATTTAATTAACAAAAATACAAAAAAAAACATGTAAAAAAGTGTATTTTTTTAGAGGTTGGTTTAGTTCTTCAAGGGGGAACTTTTTTCCCCCTGGTCCGATTTGGCCAATTTCCGAACTTAACCTGCCTAGGAACATAAGACATATTTGTGCCAAATTTGAAGGATCTAGCTATTTTATTTTGGACTGTATCGTGTTAACTACAGACGGACGGACGGACGGACAGACGGACGGACGGACGGACGGACGGACGGACGGACGGACGGACGGACATCGCTAAAATGTCTTAGAATCGATCACTGATCAATAATATATATACTTTATGGGGTCCCCGACCGATATTTCGATGCGTTACACACGGAATGACAAAGTGAGTATACCCCCATACTGTAGTTGGAGGGTATAAAAAAATTGATAAAAAAAAAATTATGGAAAAAAAAATTGATAAAAAAAAAATTGATGAAAAAAAATAATGAAAAAAAAAAATTTTGATGAAAAAAATGGATGAAAAAAAATTTGATAAAAAAAAAAATTGATAAAAACAAAAAATTATGAAAAAAAGTATGATAAAAAAAAACTGATGAAAAAAAATTGAAGGAAAAAAAAAATTTGATGGAAAAGAATTTATGAAAAAAAAAATTTGATGAAAAAAAATTTTTTTTTTTGTTGAAAAATAATTATGTTACTTTTTTTTCACCAGCTGGGTGAAAAACGGTTTTATTCACCACGAGGTGAAATATTAGCCAAGTTACAAACCCAAGTTATTAAAATTTTTGGTTTTAAGAAAATGAAAATAGAAATTCTTGTTTTCTTTTTCTTTAATTGTTAGCTTATATAGTCAAACTGAGGTGACGCACTTTGGTTGATGTTCATAGAACGAGCGGCTAAAAATAGAAGAACTTGTCGAAGGACAATGAAACTTGGCACATAGGCATTTTTTGTTTGAATCAAGAAAAAAATGCAAAAATCAAAATGATCCGCCCACTTTTACGCCCACCTCCCATACAAAGTGAAAATAAAATTTTGACCTACGGCATTGTTTTTTTGGCACATATCATTTTTAAATACTCAGAATCATTTTTGTGAAATTTGAAAAATATCCGCCCACTTTTACGCCCACTTCCCATACAACTTGTATTAAAAAAGTGGCATAACTCCCTTGATTTTTAATGTATCAACTAAATTTTCACAAAAAATAAATATTGTAATTGTAGAATGGGCTCCTGAAAATATATACCGGATCCGCCCACTTTTACGCCCACCTCCCATAGAAAAAAAAACAAATAGAAACAAGTAAGAGTGTTAAATTCGGCTGTGCCGAATATTTTATACCCTCCAACACGTTTAAAATAAAAAATAAATCGCAGGGGCGACCATTTTTTTTGGTGGGGGGCCGGCTGAGTTGGTGGGGAACACCTGTATTCCCGCTATATATGTTAACAAATTATTTGTTTATGATATTTACTATTAAATAATAAAATTTTATCGTTATTTTTAATAAATTTCTATAACCACACCCCAAAAGGGGGCGGCCTGGAAAAAATCGAATTTTCTAACCCCCTTGGTCCAAGCGCAGGTCTATAAACATAATATGGCATACAAATGTTACATTTGATGAGCAAAAATTAAAAAAAAACTCGTTAAAATATCATATTTTTCAGGGGTCGTTTTAGTTCTTCAAGGGGGAACTTTTTTTCCCCCTGTTCCGATTTTTTCCATCTTCGAACTTAACCTTAACAGTAACATAAGAGATATTCTTGCCCAATTTCAGGGGTCTAGCTCTTTTTGTTTGGACTGCATCGTTATTTCTACAGACGGACGGACGGACGGACATCGCTAGAATGTCTTAGATTCTATAATGGATCAATATTATATATACTTTGTGGGGTCCCCGACCGTTATTTCGATGTGTTACACACGGAATGGCAAAGTGAGTATACCCCCATACTGTGCTTGGAGGGTATAAAAATTTCTGAAGCATGAACGAAAAGTCATGTTTTGTTACTTTATTATTTTATAGTTCTTACTGTTTTTTTGGAAATGAGCAGGTATGAGCAGCTGAATTTTTTTTTAATTTTTAGCTGAGACTTCAAGCTGCAATTTGATATCTTTCGTTAAACAGCGCTCCACAGCGCTAAAAAGATGCAGTCCACTGAAGTTGATGAACATTGAAATTTTGATGTTGTTTACACTTTTTTCTACGTAATTTTTTATATGGCACTTTTTACAACTTTTTTAATGCAAATCTCATCCATGACAATTGTCATTTACGAAAATATACAACAAAGTCAAATGATAAGTTTCCCGAGTAAAAATATTTAGATATAATTATATCTAACAAGATATGATTGTATATATTTATATCTGATACAAGATCAAATTATATATATCCAGATATGACAGATCTGTTGCCATATATAACGATATCTTGTATCATATCTGGTTATGTCTTCTATCATATCTGTCACTATTGCAATATTAATATACATAGTATAACTATAAATTTAATCAAACATCGAAGCTTTTTTTAGAATTCGATTTGAAAAGAACACCCCTATTTTAAAAAATCGTTGACATTTTTTTTGTGTTTTGATATCAAATAAAAAAATAAACAAATACAAAAAACAAAATCGAATTACTTGTCAAATAGAAAATAATAACATTTTAAATTAAAAAAAAATGATTTAAAAAAAAAAAACATAAAATTTTTATAATTTCTCTCAAAATAAAGGAAAATTTGAATTAAGGCCCTGTTGGCAACGTCCTCGAGCCATCCTCAGTGACGGAGCGGTGACATGTCAGAGTCACTGCTGACATACACAAGACATCTCTATGTTCTGGGTTGAGGACAGTTTCATACAAATTTTCAAAATGTCCTCACTCAAAGTCAGCAGTGGTCAGGGCTGACCTTCTGGGGACATGTCACCTAAGACTTCTTTGGGGAAATGTCTGACGTAGGTCATGCGAAAATACAAAAAAATTTCGTATTTCCTTTAGTTTTTACTTTTATCCATTTTCCTTTATAAATCATCTTTCTCATATTTAGAAAAAACTTTTCGCCTTTTTTAGTCCCAACTGGATTTGAACCTGCAACCTCCAGTTTATTAGTCCCACACCTTACTACTTCTTCCAAACTTTATTTTGAAAATTGTTTGTCTATTTATTACTTTTATTTTACTTACAAGTAACAAGTTAGATTTTGAATTTATTTTAAATAAATTGATAATATTGCCATCTCTTTCTTTGAAATTGAAGAGTTGCCCAGATTTTAAATTTTAATTTAATATACTGCTATTCTGAAGACATTTCCTTTTAGACGTCTTAGAGGAATTGTCCACACTATTAAAGCAAACATTCAGTGCTGACAATGTAAGGACATGTCATCAAGGATGCCCTATGATTTGTCAGAACCTGAAGACATTTCCTCAAGGAATCACTGTGGAAATTTCCTCAGTGACACATTTTCCAACTGGGGCGTTAATGTATGTAAGTATTTTAGCAATAACCACCAAAATTAAGAAGTAAAATTATTAATTTTTATTTCTCAATTTTCAGATTGTTTCGATATGGTTAATGCTGGTCAATTGGATAATCAAGCTTCGAATATAATGAAGATGCAGATTAGGACGTCCCGTCAAATACAAATTTTAGATTTTCGTGTCGTAAAACCTGCCAAACGATGGCTGCATAATAGCTGTTTGTGGAAAAATTTATAAGAAAAAATTGCAAAGGCATCTTCAGTCGGCAACCAGAGGTCAAAGTTAAGTTGGAAAAAATTACGTTTTTCGACCAAAATTCATGTCCGACTTTTTTAGCCGAATTCGTATCAAAAATCAGAAATTTGTGTGTACTTTATGGAAAATATATTTAAAAAATTCCAAAAATGATATTGTGATCCACAGATAATGATTTTTAAACATAAAACATATTTTTTTATTCCAAATGGTCCCTAAAGTTGCAAAGTGTTAATTATGTTATTCAAAAAAATATTTAAAATTTATAAAAACGCGGTTTTGGTCCAAAAATTCTGATCAGCGATTTTGGGCCACAGATGCTGATCCGCATTTTTGGACCAAAATCGCATTTTTTTATTTTTTTATATATTTTTCACATAACAAACTCAACATTTTCCAACTTTTAAGACCAATTTGGTTAACAAAATTATTTTTATGGTTAAAAATCATCATCTGTGGCAGGGATGGAATTGTTGATGATACTATTTAATGTTGAAAAATACGTTGATACGCCCGTGACTCATTTGATACATTTTCAAAATTTAACGAATTTTAATTAATTTTTTTATTGAAATGTTTTTCATGCTAATTGAAATGTGGTTATTCGTGGAGAAACTTTTTTAAATTTAAAAGAGTTTCATTTATGTTGATGTATGGTCTAATGAATAACTGCTGACTTTTCACGCCTCGGCCAAAATAACTTTAACCTCAAGTTGCGAACACTGTAAATGTCTTTCTTGATTATGACTCAGGGGTGCCCTGCTACTATATTTCAACGAAAATCAAAATTTTTCCAGAGTAATAATTTTTGTCTTAAATATTTATTTCATATCTCTCTTTTGTTTTCGAGATAAACTTATAATATAAATTTTTTAACGTTTTACCGTTACTTTTTCAAAAACGGCTCTGGAAAAAATTTTGATTTCCGTCGAAATGTAGTAGTGGGGCTCCCGAGATTCATATTCAGGAAAGACATTAACAGTGTTTGCAACTTGTGGTAAAAGTTGGTTTGGCCGAGGCGTGTTTTGTTTATTAAATTTGTTTTTCCCGAAACAACTGTAAAATCTCATTTTATATTTTTAATACACATTCATGAATTTTTATTACCGGCTTCGTTTTTAATTACTATTTTTTGTTGTTTTTTAATAAAAATAAGTACGTTGATGGTCAGAAAAGTACAATTTAAAATCATTTTTGATACCAAAACGAAATTGTCATATTTCATCCCTGATCTGTGGATCAAAATCACTATTTTGGGATTTTTTTAATATTTTTTCCCAAAAAGTACGCAAAAAATCTTAGTTTTTGAGAAGAATTTGGTTAAAAAATTCGGACATAAATTTTGGTCGAAAAACGTAATTTTTTCCAACTTTAACCGTAGGTTGCGTACTGAAGATTCCTTTGCAGAATTTTGTGCGTATATTTACTAAATTTTTTTTATTACATTTTTAAATTTTGTAGTTTACATTTTTGAATACCGAATTTTTTTAAAATTGTTTGTAATTATATTATATGTAGTAGACTGCCCAGAAAAAAACAAAGTTGTTATTTTCTTGGGGGATACCTGCGAATTTTGTTCCTTTTTGTGCAAAAAAATTTCGGTTTTTTTTTGGGATTTTTAAAATAATATCTAGAGGTCGCGATCCGCGTTTTATAACGATTTATTTTTTTGAGTTTTTTATTATTTTAAATTGTTAAATATGATTAATATGAAAAAATATTAATAATTTCAGACAAAAAAAAATAAATTAAAAATTAAATATCGCTCATTCCATGAGATGTCTCCCAGCATCTAATCAAATGTTCTTTAATTTATTTGAAATTTCGCACACAGGTACACTATGGAGCAATTAAAATAAATTCGTTTTTAGTTTCGCGAAAATCCACGAATTCGCGAACGCGAATATATTCGCGAATTCACGGATTTTCTCGGAACTAACAACTGAATTATTTTAATAGCTTCATAGTGTTCATGTGTGCAAAATTTCAAATAAATTAAGGAACATTTGATTAGATGCTGGGAGACATCTCATGGAATGAGCGAAATTTAATTTTTAATTTAATTTTTTTTTGTCTGAAATTATTAATATTTTATCATATTAATCATATTTAACAATTTAAAATAATAAAAAACTCGAAAAAAATAAATCGTTATAAAACGCGAGATCGCGACCTCTAGATATTATTTTAAAAATCCCAAAAAAAAACCGAAATTTTTTTGCACAAAAAGGAACAAAATTTGCAGGTATCCCCCAAGAAAATAAAAACTTCGCTTTTTTTCTGGGCAGTCTAATATGTAGGTTAAAATATTATTATCATTACAAGTACTGAATAAAATTTAATTATATCGATTTTAAATGTGATTATTATTTCTAATTAACAATAGAAATTTTGCAAAAATCAATGTACATATCAATTTTGATCAAATCAGATCTAATAAGATCAGAATATATAAGGGCCAAATGTCGGATCCAACGAGATCTAACTTGATCAGTTTGTATCAGAACTGACCAAAACTGATATAATTAGATCGGGTCAATTTCCGCATCTGATAAGATCTGATTATATATTGAGCGAGATTTAAATAGATCTGGTGCAATATCAAAATTTTTACTCGGGTTACTTTGATTGTAACAAAAGATTGAATATACAGTAAATTTGCATGCCATTTTAAACAAGCGAACATATATGAACTTTGAGCGTGTCTGTCCAAACAAATAATAAATATATCAGCCTAATATTACGGAATCATAATATTCAGATAACTGACAACAAAATACCAAAAAATTATCCAAATCGGCGAATATGAAAAAAATTTATTTCGGACACTCTTCAACCAATGTGCAACTTTTTTTAAATTAGACACCTGCAACTTTTTTTAAATTAGACACCAGCCTAAAAACATTATCATGTTAAAAAACATATAAAATTATAAATGTTGCCATATCACCCACATACGAGCATAATAATATTAAATTATACAAAATTGTATCAAAACCATTTCTACTACAAAACTACATGTCAAAAACATTTAACGTTATTAATTTAATGCATTTAATTTTATTTAGGAACAAAAATCCAGGTCAAAGGGGCGTAAAATCTGTTTTGTTTTAAAATTTATTACATAAATAAATTGCAAGTGGTTGTAAACAAATTAAGTTAAAAAATATGCAAATTATAAACGATATTAAATTTTATGTTTTATTTTTTTTTTCTTTAAAAGAAAAACTTTAAGTACTTAAAAAAATTGCTGACTTCCTTAAAATAAAATGGCCCCAATTCCTAGAACACTTTTATTTTTTGTATATTTTTGTTAAACTAATTGAAGTCTGATTACAAACAAAGGATTTAAAACAACTGAATTGCAAATTTAAATTTTATGCACAGGTAAGTATGAATGAATAAAGTTGTTTAACAAAATACGAAATATAAATAAAATGTAAATTTATACAACAAAAAAAAAAAACTTTTTTTTATTATAAAAATGAACAATAGTTGCAAAATATAAATGAATGTTCTTTTATTTTTAAATAAAAAAAGTAACTCTTTCATGTTCGTTTTTGCTGTAGGAAGATAAAATGAATTAACTTTTTTTTAAAGCTTTAACACTAAAAAAATTTTAAAGTTACACAGTGTTACAAAATCGAATTTTTCGAATCGGAATCAGATGGTACCAAAAACAAATGAAAGTTGACATTTTGCATAACAATACCCACAAGGTATGGTTATTTTTTACTTCAGCGCTAGATTTTTTTACACGCATTTAAAATTGGTGATTTTAAAGCTTTTAATGTTTTTGTATACTAAATATGTCCTACTTTAGGGGACCCTGGTGCTGCCATTATTGGATATGTGGGTTTCAACGTCAAAACTTAAGCTCGAAATTACGCTAGCTATAAACGGTATGAATTTTGCAGCACTCGGCCTACTTACTGAATAGCAAAATTATTAAAAATAAACCACTGTGCCATAGTGCGTATGATTGATATTTAAAAGCAATTGCAATATCAAACATACGCCACGTATACAGTTTTTAAGCAAGTGCTATTATAATTCTAATAACAATTCACCAACTTCAAATGCGTGTAAAAAAATCTGAGACTTTTTCTATAAGAAAAATGTCTCAGAATCTGAGACTTTTTCTATAAGAAAAATGTCTCAGAATCTGAGACTTTTTCTATAAGAAAAATGTCTCAGAATCTGAGACTTTTTCTATAAGAAAAATGTCTCAGAATCTGAGACTTTTTCTATAAGAAAAATGTCTCAGAATCTGAGACTTTTTCTATAAGAAAAATGTCTCAGAATCTGAGACTTTTTCTATAAGAAAAATGTCTCAGAATCTGAGACTATTTCTATAAGAAAAATGTCTCAGAATCTGAGACTATTTCTATAAGAAAAATGTCTCAGAATCTGAGACTTTTTCTATAAGAAAAATGTCTCAGAATCTGAGACTTTTTCTATAAGAAAAATGTCTCAGAATCTGAGACTTTTTCTATAAGAAAAATGTCTCAGAATCTGAGACTTTTTCTATAAGAAAAATGTCTCAGAATCTGACACTTTTTCTATAAGAAAAATGTCTCAGAATCTGACACTTTTTCTATAAGAAAAATGTCTCAGAATCTGAGACCTTTTCTATAAGAAAAATGTCTCATAATCTGAGACTTTTTCTATAAGAAAAATCTCTCAGAATCTGAGACTTTTTTCTATAAGAAAAATGCCTCAGAATCTGAGACTTTTTCTATAAGAAAAATGTCTCAGAATCTGAGACTTTTTCTATAAGAAAAATGTTTCAGAATCTGAGACTTTTTCTATAAGAAAAATGTCTCAGAATCTGAGACTTTTTCTATAAGAAAAATGTCTCAGAATCTGAGACTTTTTCTATAAGAAAAACGTCTCAGAATCTGAGACTTTTTCTATAAGAAAAATGTCTCAGAATCTGAGACTTTTTCTATAAGAAAAATGTCTCAGAATCTGAGACTTTTGCTATAAGAAAAATGTCTCAGAATCTGAGACTTTTTCTATAAGAAAAATGTCTCAGAATCTGAGACTTTTTCTATAAGAAAAATGTCTCAGAATCTGAGACTTTTTCTAAAAGAAAAATGTCTCAGAATCTGAGACTTTTTCTATAAGAAAAATGTCTCAGAATCTGAGACTTTTTCTATAAGAAAAATGTCTCAGAATCTGAGACTTTTTCTATAAGAAAAATGTCTCAGAATCTGACACTTTTTCTATAAGAAAAATGTCTCAGAATCTGAAACTTTTTCTATAAGAAAAATGTCTCAGAATCTGAGACTTTTTCTATAAGAAAAATGTCTCAGAATCTGAGACTTTTTCTATAAGAAAAATGTCTCAGAATCTGAGACTTTTTCTATAAGAAAAATGTCTCAGAATCTGAGACTTTTTCTATAAGAAAAATGTCTCAGAATCTGAGACTTTTTCTAAAAGAAAAATGTCTCAGAATCTGAGACTTTTTCTATAAGAAAAATGTCTCAGAATCTGAGACTTTTTCTATAGAAAAATTGTCTCAGAATCTGAGACTTTTTCTATAGAAAAATTGTCTCAGAATCTGAGACTTTTTCTATAGAAAAATTGTCTCAGAATCTGAGACTTTTTCTATAGAAAAATTGTCTCAGAATCTAAGACTTTTTCTATAGAAAAATTGTCTCAGAATCTGAGACTTTTTCTATAGAAAAATTGTCTCTGAATCTGAGACTTTTTCTATAGAAAAATTGTCTCAGAATCTGAGACTTTTTCTATAGAAAAATTGTCTCAGAATCTGAGACTTTTTCTATAGAAAAATGTCTCAGAATCTGAGACTTTTTCTATAGAAAAATGTCTCAGAATCTGAGACTTTTTCTATAGAAAAATGTCTCAGAATCTGAGACTTTTTCTATAAGAAAAATGTCTCAGAATCTGTTACTTTTTCTATAAGAAAAATGTCTCAGAATCTGAGACTTTTTCTATAAGAAAAATGTCTCAGAATCTGAGACTTTTTCTATAAGAAAAATGTCTCAGAATCTGAGACTTTTTCTATAAGAAAAATGTCTCAGAATCTGAGACTTTTTCTATAAGAAAAATGTCTCAGAATCTGAGACTTTTTCTATAAGAAAAATGTCTCAGAATCTGAGACTTTTTCTATAAGAAAAATGTCTCAGAATCTGAGACTTTTTCTATAAGAAAAATGTCTCAGAATCTGAGACTTTTTCTATAAGAAAAATGTCTCAGAATCTGAGACTTTTTCTATAAGAAAAATGTCTCAGAATCTGAGACTTTTTCTATAAGAAAAATGTCTCAGAATCTGAGACTTTTTCTATAAGAAAAATGTCTCAGAATCTGAGACTTTTTCTATAAGAAAAATGTCTCAGAATCTGAGACTTTTTCTATAAGAAAAATGTCTCAGAATCTGAGACTTTTTCTATAAGAAAAATGTCTCAGAATCTGAGACTTTTTCTATAAGAAAAATGTCTCAGAATCTGAGACTTTTTCTATAAGAAAAATGTCTCAGAATCTGAGACTTTTTCTATAAGAAAAATGTCTCAGAATCTGAGACTTTTTCTATAAGAAAAATGTCTCAGAATCTGAGACTTTTTCTATAAGAACAATGTCTCAGAATCTGAGACTTTTTCTATAAGAAAATGTCTCAGAATCTGAGACTTTTTCTATAAGAACAATGTCTTAGAATCTGAGACTTTTTCTATAAGAAAAATGTCTCAGAATCTGAGACTCTTTCTATAAGAAAAATGTCTCAGAATCTGAGACTTTTTCTATAAGAAAAATGTCTCAGAATCTGAGACTTTTTCTATAAGAAAAATGTCTCAGAATCTGAGACTTTTTCTATAAGAAAAATGTCTCAGAATCTGAGACTTTTTCTATAAGAAAAATGTCTCAGAATCTGAGACTTTTTCTATAAGAAAAATGTCTCAGAATCTGAGACTTTTTCTATAAGAAAAATGTCTCAGAATCTGAGACTTTTTCTATAAGAAAAATGTCTCAGAATCTGAGACTTTTTCTATAAGAAAAATGTCTCAGAATCTGAGACTTTTTCTATAAGAAAAATGTCTCAGAATCTGAGGCTTTTTCTATAAGAAAAATGTCTCAGAATCTGAGGCTTTTTCTATAAGAAAAATGTCTCAGAATCTGAGACTTTTTCTATAAGAAAAATGTCTCGGAATCTGAGACTTTTTCTATAAGAAAAATGTCTCAGAATCTGAGACTTTTTCGATAAGAAAAATGTCTCAGAATCTGAGACTTTTTCGATAAGAAAAATGTCTCAGAATCTGAGACTTTTTCTATAAGAAAAATGTCTCAGAATCTGAGACTTTTTCTATAAGAAAAATGTCTCAGAATCTGAGACTTTTTCTATAAGAAAAATGTCTCAGAATCTGAGACTTTTTCTATAAGAAAAATGTCTCAGAATCTGAGACTTTTTCTATAAGAAAAATGTCTCAGAATCTGAGACTTTTTCTATAAGAAAAATGTCTCAGAATCTGAGACTTTTTCTATAAGAAAAATGTCTCAGAATCTGAGACTTTTTCTATAAGAAAAATGTCTCAGAATCTGAGACTTTTTCTATAAGAAAAATGTCTCAGAATCTGAGACTTTTTCTATAAGAAAAATGTCTCAGAATCTGAGACTTTTTCTATAAGAAAAATGTCTCAGAATCTGAGACTTTTTCTATAAGAAAAATGTCTCAGAATCTGAGACTTTTTCTATAAGAAAAATGTCTCAGAATCTGAGACTTTTTCTATAAGAAAAATGTCTCAGAATCTGAGACTTTTTCTATAAGAAAAATGTCTCAGAATCTGAGACTTTTTCTATAAGAAAAATGTCTCAGAATCTGAGACTTTTTCTATAAGAAAAATGTCTCAGAATCTGAGACTTTTTCTATAAGAAAAATGTCTCAGAATCTGAGACTTTTTCTATAAGAAAAATGTCTCAGAATCTGAGACTTTTTCTATAAGAAAAATGTCTCAGAATCTGAGACTTTTTCTATAAGAAAAATGTCTCAGAATCTGAGACTTTTTCTATAAGAAAAATGTCTCAGAATCTGAGACTTTTTCTATAAGAAAAATGTCTCAGAATCTGAGACTTTTTCTATAAGAAAAATGTCTCAGAATCTGAGACTTTTTCTATAAGAAAAATGTCTCAGAATCTGAGACTTTTTCTATAAGAAAAATGTCTCAGAATCTGAGACTTTTTCTATAAGAAAAATGTCTCAGAATCTGAGACTTTTTCTATAAGAAAAATGTCTCAGAATCTGAGACTTTTTCTATAAGAAAAATGTCTCAGAATCTGAGACTTTTTCTATAAGAAAAATGTCTCAGAATCTGAGACTTTTTCTATAAGAAAAATGTCTCAGAATCTGAGACTTTTTCTATAAGAAAAATATCTCAAAATATAAGACATTTTCTATAAAAAAATGTTTAAGAATCTGAGACTTTTTCTATAAGAAAAATGTCTAAGATTCTTAGATTTTTTCTATCGGGAAAATGTCTCAGAATCTGAGACTTTTTCTATAATAAAAATGTCTCAGAATCTTAGACTTTTTCTATAATAAAAGTTCCTCAGAATCCGAGACTTTTTCTTTAGGAAAAATGTTTCACATTCTCTCTTTCTATAATTAAAATATCTCAGATTCTGAGACTATTAAAATATTTCAATATTAAAATTAAATTCGCTTAGTGTAGACAAAGTTTTTTTTTATGTAATTGTAAACTAAAAGTTGCATTTTCCATATGTACAAAAATAACATTTTTTCCCCTTCCTTTTGTTTTAATTTGTAAATTTCAACTGTGTAATTTTTATACAAAAATTATATAAAATTTTATATTCACTTTGACCAAACTAAAATAGTAAAAATAATGTTTAAACAAAAAAAAAAATATGTTAAACTTTCCTTTCCGTTTAGGAAATTAACTTTGCCTCGTTTTGTGTTTTTTTCTGCTCATTTATTATTTTATTTTATCCCTGACTGGGAATGTACCCCAACCGTTATACGGAGAATTGTCTGAAACTTAAAATACTTATAAAAAAAAAACTATTTTAGGGTTGGGGTTCAAAAAATCGGATAAAAAATCAAGATTTTTCGTTGTTTGATTTTTATATGCATGATTTTTATATGCGGGAAGTTTTGCAAAAATTCTTCTTTGTAAATTTTTTTTCACAAAAATGTGTGAAAATTCGGCTGTTCTTATTTTTTTTTTTACAAAAATGTGCAAAATGTTTGGGGGTTTTTATATGAAGACATAGATTAACGATATCCATATGAATATAAAATAATCTTTGTTGAACTTAAGTTGACAAGTATTTTTGCTCCCGATGATACTCGTATTATTTCGGGAGTTATCGGAATTTTTCCGAAGGGCCATATTTCATAAGGTGAAAGTTCCCCAAGCCGAGCGAGACCCCCCAACCTTAAAATCGTCTCTTTTATTTATATTTTTAATTTAAAGCAAATCGGTGTATTACAGTTGGGGAACGTCCCAAATTTGACTAAATACTATGCACACTGGGGCGAAGGAAAAACATTTTTGAAAAAAATAAGTCATTTCTTATTTACGGCATTTTGAAAAACTCTGGAGAAAAACCTAAGAACGAAAATTTAAGGGCACCTCGACAATATTGGTACATTCCACATAACCTTAAAATACAAACTGTGTGAATAGAATTGGAAACCGAAAGATATTTAAACATGTGCAATAATTTTTTTTACAAATAAAATTTTTTCGCGGACTTTTTTTTAAAGCAAATTTTCAAGGAGGGTATTTATACACAGCCTTTTTTTTGCTTGCAATAAAGTCTTGCAATTTTTTTTGTTGGCAAACGGGGGTGAGAAGCATAGAAGAAGGTAAACAGAATTCGTGATTTTTTTTCTACCCCGTTTTCTTTTCACCCCCGTTTTCCTACAAAAAAAAGTTGCGAGACTTTATTGCAAGCAAAAAAAGGCTGTGTATAAATACCGTCAAATTCGGCAATGAAGAACACTCAAAAAAAAATCTTGTCAAATTACTAGAAAAAAGTCTCGTAATCCCATTTTACCAATATATGACAGTTTTCCTTGTTTTTTAAAAAATAATTTTCGAACGAAATTTTATTTTTTTTTTTTTCAAATTTTTCAAATTTCCAAGATTTTTTACAAAAAATCTAGTAAATTAACGAAAATTTCTGGTAAGTTTACAAAAAAATTGTAAATTTACAATTTTATTGGTAAAAGTCTTGTAAAATTACAAAAAAGTTTGAAATTTTTACTAGGAATTACGAAACCTTCTTGTAAGTTTTATCCTGTCAAAAAAATTGTAAATTTACAATGTTTTTGGTAAAAAGTTTGTCAAATTACAAAATTATTGGTAAAAAGCTTGTAAGATAATAAGGAATTTTTTTCAAATAGGAGATAACAAAAAAAAAAAAGTTTCAAACTTTTCTTGTAATTTTACAAGGTTTTTTTTGAGTGAATTTAACTTTTTAATTTGATTTTTTTTTTATTTGATAAATGTGCTTTCAGAAAAAGTGTTAAATTTTATTCTGCGAATTGAATTCATTGTTAAACTGCATAATTAAAAAAAAAAACCTTTTGGCCATAAAATAACATTTATACCATTTCGTGGAAATAGAATACATTTTTAATATGAATAAAGTTTTTATTACTCATTGTGTCATTTAGCATTAATATTTGGGATTAAAAAGCATTATATGTAATATATTAGACTGCAATTTTTTTGTATAACAAAAAAAATTTTCGGGTTGTGAATCTCCGGACAAATTTTTATTCTACTAGGCCCAAAATACTTTTGTGTTGTACAAATATGAGGCCCATTGCATTAAATTACTCCATTAAGCCCGGCGATCATAGTTGTCGATTTTTAAAAATATAAAAAAAATAAACATTTTTGGGTTCTCACCCAAAATCTAGACCTAGTAATCTGTCACTATTAAATAACACAAATAAAATTTCAGTTTTTTCAAAAAGTGGGCTTTGTAGGCATGGTCAAAAATTGAAAATTTCAGCACTTTTTGCCTAAGTATCTTTATTTCAATATTTATGCCAATAAAATGAAACACAGTGATGTCTATAAAATAAAAGTTTTTTATAGATTTTTGTATGGGCTATCGATTAAAGAAATAAAAATTGGAAAATTTTCAGAAGAAGTTCTGAATTTTTTAAATTTAAACTTAAACTTTATTTATCAAAAAACATGCCACAATTTTATTTCTTTTTTAAATGTTTAAAAATTAGTTAAGGTATATATCTATCTATCTGTTCTGAAATTTTCAGAGATGCTTTTTTCCTTGTTTTCGAGAAAAAAAATGTTGAACATTGCACTATGCTTATAATTTACAATAATGGGGTATATTACGTATGCGAATGAGTAATATTAACTCTTAAAAAACATTTAAAATAGAGATGTTTTCGTGGGTGAGTTTTTTTTGACGATCACGCACGCTCACGAAGGAAAAGTTTTAATCACGCACGATTTTTAATTTTCCTCACGTTCAAGCACGCTCACGTGAGTAGAAAAAATTTTGTCACGGGCACGATACTCACGTGAGCGTGACTAACCGTGAGCGAAATAAATTATCATGCGTGATTAAAATAATTTCCTTGGTGAGAGTGCGTGATGGTAAAAAAAAACTTTCCCACGATCACATCTCTATTTTAAATGTTTTTTAATAGTTAGTATTACTCACAATCAGTCGCATATGTAATATACCCCATTATTGTAAATTATTAGCATAGTGCAATGTTCAACATTTTTTTTCTCGAAAACAAGGAAAAAGGCATCTCTGAAAATTTCAGAACAGATAGATATACACCTTAACTATTTTTTAAACATGTAAAAAAAATTAAAATTGTGGAATGTTTTTTGATATAAAAAGTTTAAATTTAAATTTAAAATATTCAGAACTTCTTCTGAAAATTTTCGTGGCATTATACTGGCATTTTTTTGTATGGCAAAAAAAGTTTTTCTTCAGATTTTGTACATCAGGGCAAATTTTTATTCTTTTAGGCCTAAAACTTATGTGGTACAAGTTTAAGGTCGATTTTTGAAAATTTTAAGAAAAAAAAAACTAACATTTTTATTAATTTTGATGTGCTGAACATGAATATCAACGAATTTTTAAAATCGGTTAAATGCGGTTTTCGAGATATCGCTATTTGAAATTTTAAAAAAATTGCGTTTTTTTCCAACGTTCTAGAAATTAAAAAAAGAAAAATCACAAAATTTCATACCCTTGACCCTTTTAAAGAACTTGACACAACATTTCATTCAAAATTAATTAGAGCTATATCTGATCATTTTAACCCGTGGGGCCCTTCAATCAATGATTTACATTTTTGGAAAATTTCCAGCAAAATTTTAGATTTTTAAAAAATTAACAAGTGAGAGCATTAAATTCGGCTGTGCCGAATCTTTAATACCCTCCAATATGTAAAAAAAATAAAAAAAAATTCAAGGTCGTTTATTTTTGGGGAAGGGGGTGATGGTGTCAGTGGGGGGACGTTGAGAGCACCCTACCATTGCGATAAATATACCAAATGCTTCTTTTATTTAACAAAAATACAAAAAAACATTCAAAAAAAGTGTATTTTTTCAGAGGTTGGTTCAGTTCTTCAAGGGGGAACTTTTTTCCCCCTTGCCCGATTTTGCCAATTCACGAAGTTAACCTGCCTATGAACATGAGACACATTTCTGCAAAACTTCAGGAGTCTAGCTGTTTTATTTGGGACTGCATTGTGTTATCTACAGACAGACGGACGGACAGACGGACATTCACAGAATGTCCTATAACCGATCATGGATCAATAATAAATAGGGCATTCCATGTAAAATCGGACACTTTGAAAAATACTTTTTTTAGATTTTCCAATTTTTTTACAGTTTCGAAAACTCCTTCGTGGTTTATTTTCAGATTTTTTTGATGACCCGTTCAAAAGATTTCGAATTTTTTAAAAATTGGTAGTTTGTTGCATTACTCAAACTTCTTTTACTCATAACTTCGTCAATAATGGTCCAAATTTCAATTTTTTTTTTTCAAAATTTTTGTTTTTTACGTACTTTTTAAAAAAAAATCCAAAAAAATTCTTAAAAGCGCTGTAGTATGCGATTTTAAAGTTTTAAAATTTAAATCTCATTTTTGAAAATGTTTGTACTCTTCGATTTTTAAAACTTCTATCGATTCTACATAATAACGATTGTTACTATTTTTTAAAAAATTTTGAAAAAAGATTATTGTAATTTTCCAATCTTGAAATCATTTTTACTGCTCCAATGGCGCGTCATAGAGGGGTCATTTATAAGACCGACCCCCATTAATTTTTACGTCTTAACATTTCTTTGGAACAAACTAATACCCTATCTCCAATTTCTAAGGGGGCTCCCACACAAAACTATATTTTTTAAAATTTGCTCCAACCGCTCTAATTGCCCTAATAGTGCCCTTAGAGCAATCAAATGTATTTTTTTAGTCCAAACATTTTCTCTGAACATACCTAACCATTTTCTCTAATTTTTAAGGGGGTCCCCATACAATTTTTTTTATTTGTTGTAGTGTAAAAATAAATGGGGGTCGCTAATGACACCTCTCGGAAGCACCATTGGACCGGTAGAAGCTGATTAAATAAAACCAATGTACAAAAAATAGAAAAAATTGTATGGGGACTGCCTTAACAATTAGAGATAGAGGGCAGGTGTGTTCAAAGAAAATGTTTGGACTAAAAAAATGTTGTGGGTCGGTCATACATTTTGTTGCTCTAAGGGCACTATTAGGGCAGTTAGAGTGGTTGGAGCAAATTTTAAAAAAATGTAGGGTATTTGTTTGTTCCAAAGAAATGTTGAGACGTAAAAATTAATGGGGGTAGGTCTTATAAATGACGCACCATTGGAGCCGTAGAAATGATTTTAAGATTGAAAAATTACAATAAATTTTTATCAAAAAATTTAAAAAAAATAATAGTAATAATCGTTATCCCACGATCCTCCTGGGCAAAAAATTTGTGGAATCGATAGAAGTTTTACACAAAAAAATTTCAAAAAATCGAAGAGTACAAACATTTCCAAAAATGAGATTTAAATTTTAAAACTTAAAAATCGCATACTAGAGCGCTTTTAAGAATTTTTTGTGATTTTCATTAAAAAGTACGTAAAAAAACAAAAATTTTAAAAGAAAAAAAAGAAGTTATGAGTACAAGAAGTTTGAGTAAAGGAACAAACTACACAGAACAAATTTTGTTCATAAATAGAATGAACTGCTTTCATTGATTTCAGTTCATACTATATATGAGGCATTCCACACCAAATGTCCAGCGAAAAAAAACATGTGTACCGTAAACTTCTGAATAGGTGGTATGGATAGCCCTATATAGAACTTAGAAAATTGCGTTTTTGGTTTTTCAATTTTTCAAAATCTGGGCTTAGGAGGCGTGGTCAAATATTGGAAAAATGGTCAAATTTGTGGCGAGTTGCCTTGATTAAATATTTATCACATTAAAACGGAATGCATCACAATCTCAAAAATTTACAGTCTTATATAGTTTTGTATGGGCTATCGATTAAATTTTTTTTTTTTGGAAAATTTTCAGAACCCGTTCTGAAATTTTCCATTTTTTAAAAAAGTCAATTTATCAAAAATCCGGCCACTTTTTTTTTTCTTTTTTATTTATTTTTTTAAAAGTTTAGATGTTTGTCCATCCACACAAAAAAAATCAGAAACACGTTCATCTTTTTTTTCGAGAAAATCGCATTTGAACTTTAAATTTCATAACAATTTAGTAATTTGCAAATTCATACTGTGTATGAAAATGTTTTGGGGAAAAAAATTTATACCATGCATGAATTTTTTTTTTTCTGTATACAAATTTTTAAAAATTCGATATCTTTTGAAAGGGTGATCAAAAAAATCTGAAAAGTTACCACGAAGGAGTTTTTGAAGGGTACTAAAAACTATAAACAAATTGGGAAAATCTAAAAAAAAAAAAATTTCAAAGTGTCCGATTTGACATATATTTTTTAAGTTCCAGTCAAATCGGTTCATAAGGTTTGGAATAATTCCCTTGTCAGTGGATAGAGATTTTTTTAAGCATTTTTTGAACGTAGGAAAAAAACGCAATTTGTAGAAATTTTCTTGTCACTTTCAATATCTGGCGATAACTCAAAAACCACTTGACCGATTTAAGAATTTTTTTGATATTCTCATTAAGTATCCCAAATTTAATACAAGTAGTGTATCGCAAGATGTTTTTTTTAATTTTACAATTTAAAAATCCAAAATATTGTTGGACATTTTTTTTAAAATACAAAACTTTGATGAAAGGGTACCCAGCAAAAAAAGAGCTTACCATTCACTACAAAATTCACCACAACTTATGAACCAGATGTACTTCTTCTTCAACTGAAACATTGATGAATTTAATATGGGCGTGACACACAAAGTATGTTCTTTTTTTCGCCACTTTTTTTATCACAACTTCTGAAGTAGTGATCCGGATGTTAATATAACTTGAACTTTTGGAAGCACTTTTTTCATCACTTCTTTAGAAGTACATATTTCTTGGCATTTTGGGTGTGATTATGTTATTTTTATTTGGTGATTTAGAACTTCTAAATTAGAAGTTCTTTTTTCACTTATTTTGTAAGATTGATTGAAAGAGAATTTTTTTGTAATATTTACACTAAAAACACTGTTCGACAGCAAAAACCTCCAAGTGAAATTTTTAACAAAATTTTTCTATCACGTACCGTTTTTGAGATATTCGCTGTTAAAAAGTAAAAAAGCACTTTTAGGGGTCCACTGTCACGTATTCTTACGTTGCTTCCACGAAATAGGACTTGATTTCATATAAAATGGACCTCCTGATTCCAAATCTGCATTCCACAATTTTCAAGCATGTTCTGTTTTTGAGATATTCGCGTTTGAAAATTTTAGTGTGATTTATAAAGAATATAAGTGCGTAACAGCAAGCTCTTTGTCTCCCACTCTTAAAATTTTGGAACTTGATAACAGAAGGTACGAAAACTGTTAGACGAGGAAAATACGATAATATTAAATTAACATTGTTGGTTTGACTAATAATGCTAACTTTTTATATCGAAAAAGCGCTTAATAAATTTTAAAACAATGTATCAATTTATAATTTTTATGTTAATATTATTTAAGAAATACCTTTAAAAGTGTTTAAAACAAATTGTCAGCAAATAAAAAGTCATTGGATTTCCCGATAATCCACAAAAAAAAACTTTTTTTACAGCTAGATGAAAAAAAACGCTAGCTTTAGTCTGAAAATCGCCACACTGCAACACTTGTTTTTTTGTTTATATCGAACTTAAGGGATTTTTTTTGGTTTGATCAAACGTCCAGTTCGATGGCGGACTTTGCAAAGGAAATTTAAGAGAGGGTTTAACAGAAGAAGGGAGACTTCACATATCTTTAAGCATTGATAGTCTTTGGTAACAGTAGAATTTGAGTTTTTCAAACGCCAATATTTCAAAAACAGTACGCGATAGAAAAATTTGGATGCCAGATTTGGAATAAAGATGCCTTATTTTTCCTAAATCGAGTTCTATTGTGTTTGAGCAACTTAAAAATACGTTACAGAGGAGACTGAAATATTTCAATATTAAAACGCGAATATCTTAAAAACCTTACGTAATAGAAAAATTAATTTCATTGATAATCTAACATATATACTTCTAATTAAAAAAAGGAGCAATTATAGAGATCACAAAACTATAAAAATTAACGGCGAATTGATTCACAAGTTTGTTTTGACCAAAAGCCTATACCTCAATTTCCTTAAAAGCTTAAACAATCTTTAATAATGTGATGCAGCAACATCCGCTTTAGTTCGTAAATGTATTTATTTAATTTAGGACCAACTTTTTTTGATATAAGATATGAAATTTGAAAAAATTTATCAATAATCGATTTTCGTCTTTGCGATTTTTTAAGCTCTAAATAAAGAGAAATGAAATGCCATTACCAAATTTTGTCACCATTTTTGCAAAACCTAAATCTATTTGAAGCTGGACGTAGAAAAAATTGCATACTTCGTGTATCACCCTCATTCTAATTGTTTCAGTTGAAAAAGAAGTTCATATGTTGTTCTGATTTGATTCCTAAGAACATATGAAACAGGTACTTCAAAATCATTAAGCAAAGAACTGGTGAAAGATGTTTTTATTGTTATTTTGTAGCATTTTTGGAAGTGATTTTAAAAGTACTTCCTATGGAATATGAAGTTCGGCACCTATCGCTACTTTGTATGTAGTGAAACTACCCAGCAAAAAAAAATCGAAGTAGTTCAAAACGAAGTAGTTCTAAACTACATCAAAAGTAGCAATTAGTGAATATTTTTTGTTGCAAAAAAAGTTGTTTAAAACAACATCCAAATATGTCGATAAGAAGTAAAGTAATATGGATTAGAACACTATATTTGGAAGAATTTTTTTTTAAATATTTTCTAAACGTAATAAAAAAACACATTGTATTTATTCAAATTTATTTTAAAGAATTTTAGTTAAAACTACATAATTTAAATTCAACAAGTTAATAATTGATAGGTTAGAGTGCCAAAAACAAAAATATTTTTTTTAAATTTAAATTTGGTGCAAACAAATTTTGTTTTTATACCTTTTACACACACTTAGTTATTCCGTTTGTAAAACATCGAAATATCGGTGAAGGACCCCCATAAAGAGTATTGTCGCCTAAAATACAAAACAACGTAACACTTTTTTCAAAATCGAGTTATTTATTTTGATGCATTGTATTAAAATACATGTTTCCACAAAGTTTTAGTTCTCTATGGTCTAAAAATACAAGTTTTACGATCGAAATTATCGAAATAATCGGTGAAGGACCCCCATAAAGAGTATTGTCGCCTAAAATAGAGTGGCCATAGTAGAAATTTTTTTGAAAAGTTAAACTTTTCGCACTGAAAAATGTGAGGTTGGGGATAAAAATAATTATGTATATTTAAAAATTTTTTTTTTTTGTTCCGAGTACCTCCGGGTTGAGCCTAAAGTTTGAAAAACGGATTACAAGGGAAAAATATGACTTTTTTTTCATTTTCTCAATTTTTTTGATATTTTAAGTACAGTTTGAATTCAAATGGTCACTGAATTTTGATTAAGAGTTAATTGTCTATCAAATAAGGTGTTAAAAATTAAAATCGGTTGAAAATTAGCCGAGTTATGACAACTTCCCCCGGCAACTAAAGTGTGGCAAACCACCTGATCAAGGAATTCGAGCCCCATTTTTGAAATTTATTGAAATTATCTACTGTAATTATTTTTTTTTATTCCTCAAGTTCCAATGTACTAAGAAGATACATATTTTTCATATTGCGTTTTGCTAACTTGTTTTAAATAAATGATAAAGTGGTCTGAATTTTTCAACACTATTTTCAAATCTCCAATTTTACATTTTTATTTTTTTTGTTAAAGAAATTTTAAAAAATCGGCTATTGGAGTTTAGGGATTTGTTAAGCACATATAAAGGAATAAAAACCCCAAAAATTGTAGGGTTTGCTGTTTTCATTTGGCTATTACAGTGATGTAATTTCGGCGGATTTCGGGAAAGTAGTGATTTTTGGCCGTTTTTTAGCTTTTATTTATTTTTTTTTGGTTTTTTTTTACAAACTTGATATGTTTTGGACCGAATTATATCAACACGAGATAGAATACTTCAATTTGCAAAATTAGGGCGAAATTGACATATAAAAAATTGCCCCTGTTAAGGGTCAAAGGTCAAATTTTAGAAAATTTTTAATTTTTAAACATTAACAGATTTGCTGGGCGGATTTTGCTGAATCTACTCGATGTTATCTTAATTGGTCTAAACTATATGGCAAATAATTAAAATTTAAAAATTTAACCCTTAAGTGCTGTTGGGGCCTATAATTTTTTTAATTTAATGGAGATAATGCAAGTGTATTTTGTTCAAATGGTCGAATAGGCCCCACCATCACTAAAGGGTTAATATTCTGAATTTAAATAAAAAGACATATGTTAAGACCTTTTAAAATGACATCAAGTAGTTTCATATATTTCCACTCAGAAAATCTGTTAATGTTTAAAAATTCAAAATCTTCTAAAATTTGACCTTTGACCTTTAGTTGGGGCAATTTTTAATTTCCCATTTTTGCCCTTAATTTGCGAATTGAATTATTCTATCTCTTGTTGATATAATTCGGTCCAAAACATATGAAGTTTGTAAAAAAAACCAAAAAAAAATAAATAAAAGCTAAAAAAGTGCCAAAAATCACTACTTTCCCGAAATCCGCCGAAATTACATCACTGTAATAGCCAAATGAAAACAGCAAACTCTACAATTTTTGGGGTTTTTATTCCTTTATATGTGCTTAACAAATCCCTAAACTCCAATAGCCGATTTTTTAAAATTTCTTTAACAAAAAAAATAAAAATTTAAAATTGGAGATTTGAAAATAGTGTTGAAAAATTCAGACCACTTTAGCATTTATTTAAAACAAGTTAGCTAAACGCAATATGAAAAATATGTATCTTCTTTGTACATTGGAACTTAAGGAATAAAAAAAATTAATTATAGTAGATAATTTCAATAAATTTCAAAAATGGGGCTCGAATTCCTTGATCAGGTGGTTTGCCACACGTTAGTTGCCGGGGGAAGTTGTCATAACTCAGCTAATTTTCAACCGATTTTAATTTTTAACACCTTATTTGATAGACAATTAACTCTTAATCAAAATTCAGTGACCATTTGAATTCAAACTGTACTTAAAATATCAAAAAAATTGAGAAAATGAAAAAAAAGTCATATTTTTCCCTTGTAATCCGTTTTTCAAACTTTAGGCTCAACCCGGAGGTACTCGGAACAAAAAAAATTTTTTTTTTAAATATGCATAATTATTTTTATCCCCAACCTCACATTTTTCAGTGCGAACACTTATGGATTTAACATTTTTTAATTTTTCTATATAACGCTATGGCCAGTCTAGCCTAAAATACAAAACAACGTAACACTTTTTTCAAAATCGAGTTATTTATTGTGATGCATTGTATTAAAATACATGTTTCCACAAAGTTTTAGTTCTCTATGGTCAAAAAATACAAGTTTTACGACCGAAATTATCGAAATAATCGGTGAAGGACCCCCATAAAGAGTATTGTCGCCTAAAATACAAAACAACGTAACACTTTTTTCAAAATCGAGATATTTATTTTGATGCATTGTATTAAAATACATGTTTCCACAAAGTTTTAGTTTTCTATGGTCAAAAAATACAAGTTTTACGATCGAAATTAAAAAAATATAATATTTTTTACTTTCAAACATTTTTTGGTCGTCGCCCTATAAAATTATCCAAATGTGATTTGCTAGTTGTGATGTGATTAACCGAAAATATGTCCAAAAATTCAGACCTATCTGACCTATCCGAAATGAGAGATTTATGAACAAAATTCAAAAAATATTTCACAACGTTTTTCGCTTCTACTATAAAAAATCTAAATGTTTGGATTTTAGGTGACGATATATTATATTGATCAGTGATCGATTCTGCGAAGTTTTATGAATATCCCTCTGTCTGTATGTATGCATGTAACACGATGCAGTTCCTGAAGTTTGGAATGAGTCGGACCATAGGGGAAAAAGTTTCTCCTTGAAGAAGCGAACCAACCTCTAAAAAAGGACATATTTTTAACGATTTTGTGTTTTTGTCAACCAAATGAATCAATTTTATGGCGGATTATTCGCTAGGTTAAAGCGTTTTAAAAGGAATGTAAGAAAGTGATTTTTAAATATAAAAAATATTGTTATATTTCAAAAAACTTTTCAACAAATTTCGGAACTTTCAAAAATGTTCCTCCTTTTTTTTCTAAATCATTTTTAATAAAAGTCGTTACTCAAAAACGATAAAAAAAAGTGTGTCTTGGACTTCCAACATTTCTTTAACAATCAAACACTTTGTTCTTTGAGAAATACACAACGCTTTTAAGTGATTTGAAACCATTTAATTTTTCGAACAATCATAAACTTAAATATACTAGTAATGCAAAAAATAAAGTACTCAAACGCTTTTCCAATACGATTGCAAAGCGTACAACATCTTAATTTATAAATAAAAACGTTGTCGCATTTTCCATGTTTAGGAGTGTTATTAGAGCATTGGCATCGTTAGCATCGCTTATTAAATCTACTTCTTAATGGGTTTTAAAAAGACACTTTTTAATTAGTGCAAAAATGCTTTTAAATACTGATCTTAAAGATGTAGTTAAACTATACTTACAAAATCTTAAACTACGACAACAGTATGAGTACTACTTTATATGTACTTCAAAAATGTTAAAAATACTACATATTCTGCGCGACATCGCTATGTTAAATTCACTAGTGTTTCAGCAGAGTTAGAACTACTTTAGCAGCAGTTGAACTACTTTTTATTAACATTTTAGTATGTTCTTTTTTTGCTGGGTACTAATTCTTTTTGAACCACTTCGTTTATTTTTTGCTGGGTAATTATTGTATTTGGCTCAAATTAAGTTAATATTAAGAACTGTTCAAGCTCTATAAAAGGTTAGTAGAAGAAATTTTTAGATGTTTTTTTTTTTTTTTTAATTTCTTGACCGTAAGAAAAAACTTTCAATTTAAATAGCGATATCTCGAAAACAGTTGGATAAATTTAATAAAAATTTTAAAATAATAAATATGGTGTTTCACAAGACATTTTTTTACTTTTTTTTCATATTTTCAAAAATCGGGTTAATTTAATCCGAATGAATTCAAATTCAATTCACTTAACTTTTAGGCCTAATAAAATAAAAGTTTGCCCGGACGTTCATAATCGGAAGAAAATCTTTTACCATAAAAAAATTACACTCTAATAATAATCAAAAATAATCATTTTAACAAATTTCAATTACATTAAAATTTAATAAAATTAAATTATTTAATGCTATAAATACTCTGGATAAAAAAATCTTAAGATAAATATTTATTATTAATACTTATTCAATAGAGTTGAGTGAATATTTAAATTTTCAATGGTTCTATCATTATTAAGAATTCTTTTGATTTTTGTTTCCCTTTGGGAAAATCCCAGGAATACCATAAGTCGCGAAAGCAACAGTAAAAAATCAGTGTGGGATTTCACATTCATATAGTTTCGAGTAAAAACTTAATTTTCAGATAAATCGGACATTGCCAGATCAATTTTAAATCTATCAAGACACACGATTACTTACAAGGGAAGTATCTCAACCCTTATGAACCGATTTGCATGAAACGTAAAATATATATAATAGAGACAATTTTAAGGTTGAGGTGTCTCGGCTTATCGGCCATATCGGGGATTTAGGGGTTCAAAACATGGGTCAAAAAATGGCGAAAAAATCGTTTTTTGGATTTTTCAGCCATTTCTTTCTAAGAAACTATATGATGTTTACATATAAGAAGAAAGGTTTTTTTAATGCCTATCTAACGGTGGCATAACCTTGTAAAAGTTTAGCTTCGTTAAATACTTTTTTCATGAAAATGTGGAAATTTTGGGGGGTATTTATATGAAGACATAGAGCTACGATGTCCATATGAATTCGAAATAATCTTTATTAAATTTAAGTCGACACGTATTTTTGCTCTATAGGATATTCCTGTTGGTTCGTGAGTTATCGAAATTTTCCCGGAGGTCCATATAGTTTCATAAGGGGACAACGAAATTTTGAAACACTGATATGGCCGAAAAGCCGAGACACCCCAACCTTAAAATCGTCTCATTTATATATATTTTAAGTTTCAGGCAAATCGGTTCATAAGGGTTGAGATACTTCCCTTGTTAGACTAAATGGATCAATATTTGCAACACTACACTTAAAAAATTATGTCATTAACTGTTTGTAGTTTATTTTAAAAATCTTACGTTTAGTCGTTTTTAAAAGAAAAAACATTTGTTTAATGTTCAGTTTTTATTAATGACTACTTCTGTTCTTTGTTTCAAAAATAACACACTAAAAAAATAAAGACTTTCATTAACATTTAGTTTTTAAAGTCATTTATTTTTGTTCTGTAAGTAAAAACTACTGATTATACTTTAAATTTTTAATGATTTGTGTAAGTAAATTTTTTTTAAATTGTTGGTATTTTTAATGAGATATCATTAGTTTTTACCTACACAAGTAGGTTATTTTTTTGTAGAAAAGAAGTTCAAAAAATTATTTATGACTATGGCACGATGGGTAGAGTGTCAAGCCAGAATGTAGTTGATTGCGGGATCGATTCCACAAAATTTTATTAAAAATTTTTAAAAAAATATTTCAATAGAAAATTGTAAAAAATAACCTACGAAATCATTAATTTTCAATGTTTTCGTAGGTTATTTTTTTGGAATTAGTTGGTAAAAATAACAGAACTATCATTAATTTTTAAGGTTTTCGTAGGTTATTTTTTTCGAATTTGCTGGTAAAAAAGAATGAAAAAAAGTAATTTTTTAATGTTTAATGTTACTTATTTATTTTAGAAAATGTTGTCAACAGTAAAACATAAATGTTGATGTTTGTTAAAACAAAAGAATAATTACTGGGATGGTTTCCAAATGTTTATTCAGTGGTTTTAAATGTGTTATTGATTTGTTTTTGCCCACAAAATATTTTGAGTGTATCAAAAAGGTATAAAAAATGCCCAAATCGTTTTTTCCATTCCTACCTTTTATTTTCCATTCACTTCCTTATGGTTTTATTTCGACGATTTGTTTTCTTACTTTCTTCTACAGGTGACAATAACTTATTATGGTAAATGGATTTCAGTATTTTTTTTTTTGTTGCGGAAGAACACTTTGAAAAGTCATGCTCCATTTAGAAATAAAAAAAAAATATTTAACAAATAATAAAAAAAACTTTTTGTGATATTGAAAATGTTTTACTTTTTCCTTAGGTTTTGAATAATGCAAATATTAGGAAGGGAAGTTAAAGAGAAATTTATGAATTATTCAATATTTTGACTTTAAAAAAGTAATAAAAAAATTGGAAACTATAAAAGACATAAATTTTAAAAGATTTAAAATCTTAAAAAAAAATTGAAATTAATGTTTTTAATTTTAAAACAAAATGATTTATATATATAAAATTTAGTGTTGCTAACTTATTCAATTTTTCTTAACTAATTAACCTTTACTTGCTTATATGTAAATGAAATATTGTTGTGAAAGATGCAAAAACAAAATCCGCGATTTTTTCTTTTTTTGTCAAAAAATATGTTCGTACCTGTTTAAATACCATTTTGTGTTCAATTATGTTCACATATGTCAACCAGAAGCCGAATTAAAGCATTTTGTATTTTTAGGTTATGTTGAATATACTGAATTTTTGAGGTGTGCTTACATTTTCGTTCATAACTTCTGAACCGCTGAACCGATATCGCTCAAATGCAATACCAAACTTCTCGGGAGAACTTCTTCTAATAAATAAAGTTAAGTTTCAGTCATCTCTGTGCAATATTTTGTCCGCGAGAGCATTTTCCACAGACAGACGGACAGACGGACATCGCTAGCATGTCTTGAAATCGATCGGGCATCATGAAAATATATACTTTATGGGGTCCCAGATCGATATTTCGATGAGTTACAAACGGAATGACAAACTTATATATACCCTCTATCACTAAGTGGAGGTTATAAAAATTTAATGAACCCAAAATTTTTGGTGAAAACAAATTTTAATGAAAAAAAGTTTTTGATGAATTTTTTTGATGAAAATAAAAATTTTTTGATGTAAAAAAAATTTACGAAAAACAAAAAGTTTTTTGGTGAGAAAAAAATTGATTATAAAAAATTTGATGAAAAAAAATTTATGAAAAAAAAAATGTTGAGGAAAAAAAAATTATGAAAAAAAAATTTCATGAAAAAAAAATTGATAAAAAAAGTTTGACGAAAAAAAGAAATTTTATGAAAAAAAAAATTTTTTGATGAAAAAAAGTTTGATTTAAAAAAAAATTTCATGGAAAAAAAAATTTGATGGAAAAAAATTGATGAAAAAAAAAATTTTATGAAAAAAAAAAAAAATTATGAAAAAAAAATTTGATGAAAAAAAAATTTATGAAAAAAAAATTTGATAAAAAAAATAAAATTATGAAAAAAAAAGTTTTATGAAAAAAAAAAATAATGAAAAAAAAATTTGATGAAAAAAAAAACAATTTGATGGAAAAAAAAATTGATGAAAAAAAAAAAAAATTGATGAAAAAAAAAAAATTGATGAAAAAATTTGATGAAAAAAAAAATTTTTTTTGTTGAAAAATAATTACACTGTGCTACAAAAAACACAAAATCGAATATACTTTTGAAATGAGGTAGTTAAGGTTGTAGGTCTCGTTGAAAAGATCATAAAACTGCCCATCAAACTTGCCAGAGACCCTCAAATTTTAAAGTTATTGCCAAAAAACGATTTTTTGGGACTTTTTTCACTAAACCACGTATAACTTAAACATTTTTCAACCGATTTTCAATTTTTCAACTGTTTTGGATAGAGGAAGGATAGGGCTTTTTGTGTGTGAGAATTGGTCTATACATATAAGAAAGATATGTATTGATTTTTTCAACAATATCTAATTTTTTTTGTTATTTTTTGAAAATTTTTTGAGTTTATCGATTTTTTCTGCTATAGTTCGTTCAACAACATTTATTTTTATAAATGTATTCTTAAAGAAAAATTAATTGTGAATACGATGAGCTTTATGCCGAAAAAATCGGATAATAATTGACAGAGTTGTGATAATTTTTCTAAAAAAAAAATTAAAATTTTGCTCGAAATTGCCGTTCGGATAACCCAGGCAAAATAAATTAAAAAATAAACGAACATACTAAGAGGTCGCGTATCATTGTTTTAAAGGTTTTTGGCCTCCTGAATTCGAATTTGGCCTTGAAATTGCGCTATTTTATTTAGTTTTTGATATATCAGTTTATGTTAAATATCTCAAAAACCTGCCGAGATAGAGCAATTTGAAGGCCAGATTTGGATTCAGAGCGCCAAAAACCTTTAAAAATATTGTACATGACCTCTTATGATAAAATTATTTATTTTGCCTGGGATATCTGAACGGCGATTTCCTGCAAAATCTTAATTTTATTTTTAGAAAAATTATCACAACTCTGTCAATTGTTATCCCATTTCTTCAGGATAAAGCTTATCGTATTCAGAATCAAATTTTCTTTAAAAATACTTTTATAAATATAGAGGTTGTTAAATGAACTATAGCAGAAAAAAATCGATAAACTCGAAAAATTTTCAAAAAATTACAAAACAACTAGATTTTATAGAAAAAATCAATAAATATCTTTCTTATATGTATAGACCAACTCACACACATGGAAAGCCCCATCCTTCTTCTATCAAAAACAGTTAAAAAATTTAAAATCGGTTGAAAACTTTCTGAATTACAAAAGGTTTAGTGAGAAAAGTCCCAAAAAAACGTTTTTTGACCATAACTCTAAAATTTGAGGGTGTCTGGCAAGTTTAATGGGCATTTTTGTGATCTACTCGACAAGACCAACAACCTATACTATGTCACATCAGAAGTATTTTTTCACTGTAGCACAGTGTTATGTTACTTTTTATTCACCAGCTGGTGAAAAACTGGTTTATTCACCACGAGGTGAACTATTATCCAAGTTACAAACCCAGGTAATTAAAATTTTTGGTTTTAAGAAAATGAAAATAGTAATTCTAGTTTTCTTTTTCGTTAATTGTTAGCTTATATAGTCAAACTGAGGTGGCGTCCTGCAACTTTTTTAAAATTAGACACCAGCATAAAAACATTATCATGTTAAAATACTTTTGAACATACTTGAGAACTGGTAACAATGACCTTCGTCTCGTTGTAGCGAAACAGCCCAGGCCTCTGGTGGGAATTGACCCCACTACCCCCAGACTCATAGGCTAGGCTAGCACTCTACCAACTAGCCTACTGGGGCGCCTAGCACAGTGTTAGTGTTACGACATTTATCGTAGTCATATAAGGTGGGAGGCAAATTAATAAAATCATTTATTTGATTTTTTTTTTCTTCCCTTCACTTCGCTTCAATGTGAATGGTTCGCTTAGATAAAATATATTTTTCTGATTTTGTCTCTACAGCACGAATTCTTTAAAGAAAACACTTTATAAAACACCTTAATGTAGTCCATTGAAAATGTGTGTCCTAAATTGTAAGAACACGTAAGTAATGCAGTTTAGGGTTAATTTCAATCGTACATATGAGGCATTCCACAGCAAATGTCCAGCGAAAAAACATGTGTCTCGTGAATTTCTGAATAGGCTGTATTGATAGCCCTATAAAGGAACAAAGAAAATTACTCTTTTGATTTTTCAATTTTTCAAAACCTGGGCTTAAGAGGCGTAAATATTGAAAAAAATTTAAAATTTGTGTCGAGTTGCCTTGATTAAATATTTATCAAATTAAAACGGAATGCATTACAATCCCAAAAATTTATGTTTTTGTATATTTTTTATATTCGATTAAAAATTTTATTTTTGGAAAATTTTCAGAACCCGTTCTGAAATTTAATTTAGATATTTGGCTTTTTGTACACAAAAAATCGGGATCGCATTTGAATATTGAATTTTATGACAATATTGTAGTTTTATTTGCTTCTTGTTGCCTTGATTAAATATTTATTAAATTAAAACGGAATCCCAAAAATTGAAATTTTTGTATATTTTTTTATGGGCTTATTGAGTTATTTTTTTTTTTTTTGGAAATTTTTCAGAACCCACTCTGAAAGTTTTAACTTTTTAAAAAAAGTCAATTTATCAAAAATCCGACATTTACAGTTACGCTTCGAAAACTCCATCGTGGTAAATTTTCAAATTTTTTTGATGACCCGTTCAAAAGATATCGGATTTTTAAAAATTGGTAGTTTTTTCCTTTACTCAAACTTCTTTTACTCATAACTTCTTCAATAATGGTCCAAATTTAATTTTTTTTTTTTTTTTTTAATTTATGTTTTTTTACGTACTTTTAAAAAAAATCCCAAAAAATTCCTAAAAGCGCTCTAGTATGCGATTTTTAAGTTTTAAAATTTAAATCTCATTTTTGAAAATGTTTGTACTTTTCGATTTTTTTGAAATTTTTTGGTGTAAAACTTCTATCGATTTTGCAAATTTTTGCCCAGGAGGATTGTGGGATAACGATTATTACTATTTTTTAAAATTTTTTGAAAAAATTTATTGTAATTTTCCAATCTTAAAATCATTTCTACTGCTCCAACGGTGCGTCTTAGAGGGGTCATTTATAAGACCGACCCCCATTAATTTTTACGTCTTAACATTTCTTTGGAACAAACTAATACGCTATCTCTAATTTCTAAGGGGGCTCCCACACAATACGACATTTTTTTTAAAATTTGCTCCAACCGCTCTAACTGCCCTAATAGTGCCCTTAGAGCAACACACCTACCCTCTATCTTTAACTGTTAAGGCGGGCCCCATACATTTTTTTTTTTTTTTGTAAATTTGTTTTATTTAATCAACTTCTACCGGTCACATGGTGCGTCCGAGAGGGGTCATTAGTGAGACCGACCCCCATTTATTTTTACCCAACAGTATTTTTTTAAGACATACCAACGCCCTAAATCCACTCCCTAAATAGGCTCCCATACAAATAACAGTTGGAGCAAATTTTATAAAAATTTAATTTTGAATGTAAGCCTACTTAGGGAGTGAAGATAGGGCGTAAGTATGTTTTAAAAAAATGTTGTAGGGTAAAAATAAATGAAGGTCGGTCTCACTAATGACCCCTCTCGGACGCACCATTGGACCGGTAGAAGCTGATTAAATAAAACAAATTTACAAAAAAAAATAAAAAAAATGTATGGAACCGCCTTAACAGTTAAAGATAGAGGGTACACAGAAAGAAATAAAAAAAAAATTTGAGTAAATTTTTAATACTATTGAGTAAAAAATTACTCAATTTTCCACCAGTAAACGATTTAATAGTATTGAGTAAATTTTTAATAAAAATTTATTAAATGTTTGCCAAAAAAATTTGAGTAAATTTTTAATTGACACTATTAAGTGCAGGAACAGAACAAGAATCACCACCTTTTAAAAACAGAACAAGTTTTATTTCACATCGGCGCCGGCCACCGGTTTAATCTGCCAAACCGTATGGAAAAAGTCGTGCCGGGCTTATTCTGTTTCTACTTTAAAAAAAAACAAAGTTTAAAGAAATTTCATATTTTTTTACAAAAAAAAAAAACATGTTTTTTCAAACTTTACCAAATATATTTTTGTCTTAAAGACATAAAAAAATTTTATAAATATGATAACAAACTTTCATGTATATATACAAAAAACTATAAACTAAACGAGAATTAAAAAAACTAAGAAAATTCCAAAAAAAAATTAAAAAAGCTATTGAATTCTTATTAAATTATTTACTCAATTTGTTTTTAAATTTTTGAGTAAATTATTAATTGCGTCAATTAAAAAATTACTCAAAACTTTTTTTAAATTTAAACAAGTGATTACTCAAATATTTTTTCCCCATATTTTTTTCTGTGTAGGTGTGTTCAGAGAAAATGTTTGGACTAAAAAATTATTGTGGGTCGATCATACACTTTGTTGCTCTAAGGGCATTATTAGGGCCGTTAGAGCTGTTGGAGAAAATTTTAAAAAAAGTCGTTTAGTGTGGGAGCCCCCTTAGAAATTGGAGATAGGGTATTAGATTATTCCAAAGAAATGTTAAGAAGTCAAAATAATGGAGGTCGGTCTTATAAATGACCCCTCTAAGACGCACCATTGGAGCAGTAGAAATGATTTAAAGATTGGAAAATTACAATAAATTTTTTTCAAAAAATTTTAAAAAATAGTAATAATCGTTATCCCACGATCTTCCTGGGCAAAAAATTTGTAGAATCGACAGAAGTTTTACACCAAAAAATTTAAAAAAAAATCGAGGAGCACTAACATTTTCAAAAATGAGATTTAAAATTTTAAAACTTAAAAATCGCATACTAGAGCACTTTTAATATTTTTTTAAAATTTTTTTTCTTAAAGTACGTAAAAAACAAAAATTAAAAAAAAAATAATTTGAAATTTGGACCATTATTGAAGAAGTTATGAGTACAAAAAGTTTAAGAAAAGGAACAAACTACCAATTTTTAAAAATGCGATATCTTTTGAACGGGTCATCAAAAAAATCTGAAAATTTACCACGAAGGAGTTGTCGAAGGGTACTAAAAACTGTAAACAATTTGGGAAAATAAAAAAAAAAAAACAAATTCAAAGTGTCCGATTTAACATGGAATGTCCCATATATATTATTGATCAGTGAACGATTCTAAGACATTCAAGCGATGTCCGCATTGGGAGGTCACGATACAGTCCAAAATAAAAGAGCTATACTCCTGAAGTTTGCACAATTATGTCTTATGGTCATAGGCTGATTATGTTCGAAAGCGAAATCGGAAGGGGGAAAATGTTCCCCTTAAAGAACTAACCCACTATAAGAAAAACACAATTTTTTTTAATTTTTTTTTTTGTATATTTGTTTAACAAATGAAATGTTTTTATGTCATATGAAGTTCATTGAACCAAAATGATTAGGAAATGTTTTTTTTCCCCGCCTCTTAAAGGGCGTGGTTATAGAAAATAATTCAAAATAATGATAAGTGGTGTTTAGGCGTAAATATCGTAAAAATGAATTTTTAAACATTTATGACAAGGAAAAAAGTGTCCTCCAACGTCTTCCGCCGATTCCCACCAACTTAAAACTTAAAATTATTCAAATTTAAGTTTTTATGAATTTTTTACACAAAAAAGTAAATTCAGTTATTCAACTTTTAAGATTTTTACTTATTTTTTGTTAACGCCTTTTTTATCGGAGTTTTTTTTTTTTGACGGCAATCGGGGGTGAGAAGCAACGAAGGAGGAAACAGAATACGTAATTTTTTCCACCCCGTTTTCTTTTCACCGCCGTTTGCCTACAAAAAAAACAGTTGCAAGACTTTACTGCAAGCAAAAAAAGGTCGTGTGTAAATACCGTCTATGAATTATTAATATTTTTGTTAATAAAAATATTTTTTGATAACCACTTTTTTAACATGATAATGTTTTTAGGCTGGTGTCTAATTTTAAAAAAGTTGCAGGACGCCCCCTCAGTTTGTGTATATAAGCTAACAATTAACGAAAAAGAAAACAAGAATTACTATCTTCATTTTCTTAAAACCAAAACATTTAATAACTTGGGCTAGAAACTTTGATAATAATTCACCTCGTAGTGAATAAAACCGTTTTTCACCAGCTGGTGAATAAAAAGCAACATAATTATTTTTCATAAATTTTTTTTTTTTCATCAAAATATTTTTTTTTCATCAATTTTTTTTTTATAAATTTTTGTTCATAATTTTTTTTTTATCAATTTTTTTTTTTTCCATAAATTTTTTTTTCATCAATAATTTTTTTTTTCATCAAACTTTTTTTTTCATAAATTTTTTTTTTCATAAATTTTTTTTTTTCATCAAACTTTTTTTTCATCATTTTTTTTATCAATTTTTTTTTTTTATAAATTTTTTTTTCATCAATTTTTTTTTTCATCAAATTTTGTTTTTCATCAAATTTTTTTTTTCATCAATTTTTTTTTTCATTAATTTTTTTTCATAAAATTTTTTTTCATCAAAATTTTTTTTCATCAAAATTTTTTTTTTTCATATTTTTTTATCAATTTTTTTTATCATATTTTTTTTATCATTTTTTTTTTCATAAATTTTTTTTTATCAAATTTTTTATTATCAATTTTTTTTCTCATAAAATTTTTTTTTATACCCTCCAACTACAGTATGGGGGTATACTCACTTTGTCATTCCGTGTGTAACGCATCGAAATATCGGTCTAGGACCCCATAAAGTATATATATTATTGATCAGTGATCGATTCTAAGACATTCTAGCGATGTCCGTCTGTCCGTCCGTCCGTCCGTCCGTCCGTCTGTCCGTCCGTCCGTCCGTCTGTGGAGGACACGATACAGTCCAAAATAAAAGTGATAGACTCCTGAAATTTGGCACATACATGTCTTATGTTCATAGGCTGGTTAAGTTCGGAGATGGGCAAAATCGGACCAGGGGGGGAAAAGTTCCCCCTTGAAGAACTAAACCAACCTCTGAAAAATATCATATTTTTACATAATTTTTTGTGTTTTTGTTTAACAAATCCAAAATTTTTATGCTACAAGAAGTTCAAGGTCCTGCATTTGGACCCACAGAATTAGAAAATATAGTTTTACGGTCCGCCCCCCCCCTTTTATGGGCGTGGAAGAATTTTTTTTTTATATAATGATAAACTTGTATTTCTTTAGTGCAAAAAGCATAAGAATTATTTTTTTTTAACACTTATTCGAGAGGAATTGTGCCCCCCAATTACCACTACCAACCCCCCCCCCCCACCAAAAAAAAAAGAAGACGCCCCTGCAATTTTTTTTTTTTATTTATTTGCATGTTGGAGGGTATAAAAGATTCGGCACAGCCGAATTTAACACTCTTACTTGTTTTTTCATAATTTTTTCATCAGCGGTTCTCACCCTTGATAGAAAACATAAAAAGAATCGTAGAAATGAAGAAAACAAGAAAATGTGTGACAGATACAACAACAAAATATATGTATTTCTGTCAAACATTTTCTTGTTTTCTTCATTTCTCCGATTCTTTTTTTGTTTTCTATCAAGGGTGAAAACCGCTACCAATTATTTTTTACATCAAAAAATTTTTCTTTTCATCAAAAACTTTTTTCATCAAATTTTTTTTTCACCAAAAATTTTGGGTTTATTATATTTTTTTTAACATAATTTTGTTTTTCGTGAAAAAAAAATATTTTTTTTACCAATATTACTTTTTTCCAAGTCTAAGCTTTTCGCATAAAAATTTTCCATTTGTTTATCAAATGTACATAAAACAAGTGAGAGTGGTATATTCTTTGGTGCCGAATCTTTTATACTATCCAAAATGTAAAAACACTTTTTTGCACTTATTTTTGCACTCACTTACAAAATGTACAGCTCTTTTGGTTTATTAATGGGGTCCTCGACTGATATTTCAATTCGTTTTGTATGGAATAGCAAAGTTATATAACATTATTCCGCAAAACATTATCATGATTTAATGTTTTGGGCAAGAGTAAAAAATTCGCAAGCATTTTATTCGTTATTCTCACCGATCAAGGCAACTAGCCACACCTTTTACATTTTATTTTTAACTACATATTTACCCTCCTAATCCCAGGTTTTTTAAAAAAACCAAAAACGCAATTTTCTTATCAATACAAACTATTCAGAAATTCATAGGACAAATGTTTTTCTGTAGCAGGACCTTTGGTGTGGAACTCTTCATATATATAATAACCACATCATACATATTTATATCTTATACTTTTTATTAGTTATTGTTGATCTTGTTGTTTTATTCTTATTGAGTATAATTTTTTTTTTGTGCAATTCGTATCCAGCTGCTTGTTTTTACTGTTTCCTAATACACATTTCTTTTTTTTTATGATTTATCATAAAAACTTATGAGACATAAGGCTATAATCATATCATATAGTAACTGGCTACTTGATAGTATATAAAAATTTATTCGATACATATTTCTTATATAGCCTAAGGTGGTCTTCAATAACACTGTGCTACAAAAATTCGAATATTATTTTTATTTGTAAGATGTATGTCTCGTCAATAAGATCACAAAAATGCCCATCAAACTCGCAAGACACCCTCAAATTTTAAAGGACTTTCTCACTAAACCACATGTAACTCAATTTTCAATTTTTGAACTCTTTTGGATAAAATTAAGATGGGGGTTTCCATGTGTGGTAATTGGTCTATACATATAAGAAAGACATATATATATATTGACTTTTTCAATAATATCAAATTTTATGTTATATTTTGAAAATTTTGCGATTTTATCGATTTTTTCTGCTATAGTTTATTTAACAACCTACAAGTTTATAAATTTTTTTTTTTTTTTATTCTTAAATTCTGAATACAACGAGCTTTAACTTTATAAAAACGGATAACTGTTGACAGAGTTGTGATAATTTAAGAAAAAATCGGATTACAACTGACAGAGTTGTGATAATTATAAAATGATAGTAAGATTTTGAATAACATCGCCGTTTGGGGGAAAAAATAAAAATTCATCATGAGAGGTTTTTGGCGCGCCAAATTCGACATCGAAATTTCTGTATTGCACTAGGTTTTTGAGATAACAAGATAAGTTAAATATCTCAAAAACCTGATGCGATAGATTAATTTTAAGGCCAGATTCAGATTCAGCGCGCCAAAAACCTTTTAAAATATTATACATGACCTCTTAATATGAATTTATTTGTTTGTCTGGGTAATTCGAACATCGATTTTCAGCAAAGCCTAAATTTTCTTTTTTAGAAAAATTATCACAACTCTTGCTGTGTTTTTCAATAAGTGGATTAATTTTCTGATTAATCTTATTTTGTTAAAAAAAATATTTTAACATACCAAAACAAGTTCGGAATATTTTTTCCATAATCTTCAATAAATTAGCAATTATAATCCGAAAAACTAATAAAAATTTTTGGAAAATGAAAAAAGATATAATTAAATCGAAATAAATTCAAAATGGACTTACTAAATCCTATCAAATTATTGGATTAATTTTGAATTATTTATATCTTTTTCATTTTTGAAATTTTTTTATTATTTTTTCGGATTATAATTGGTAATTTATCATAGATTATGGAAAAAAATTATTGAAAAACACAGCATCTGTTAATTATTATCAGATTTATTTAAGGTACTGATCATCTTATGAAGAATTTTATTTTTTTTAAGAATATTGTTATAAAAGTGAAAGTTGCTCTACAAACTAAAGCAGCAATTATCGATAAACTCAAACTTATTTATAACATGACAATGTTTATTTTATAAAAGTTGCAGGACGCTACCTCAGTTTGACTGTATAAGCTAACAATTAACGAAAAAGAAAACAAGAATTACTATTTTCAATTTCTTAAAACCAAAAATTTTTGTAACTTGGGTTTGTAACTTGGATAATAATTCACCTCGTGTAAATAAATCCGTTTTTTACCAGCTGGTGAGTAAAAAGTAACAATTAAACAGTTAATGCCAATAAGGACGAATAGACCATTTGTATAATTTTACAAATGACGATAAAAACGGAGGAAACGGTTTAAAACTTATATTTTTGTGAACTTTTTTGCAATAATGGATTAGTGCATTATGCAAAAATGTTGGAAAAAATATTAGTTTTCAGCTGTTTCCTGCGTTTTTATCGTCATATGTAAAATAATACAAATGGTCTATTCGTCCTTATTCGCATGAACTGTTCAATTATTTTTTAACAAAAAAAAGTTTTTTTCATGATTTTTTTTTTTCATCAATTTTTTGTTTTCATAAAATTTTTTTTCATTAAATTTTTTTTTTTTTCATCAATTTTTTTTTATTTTGAAATGAAAAACATTTTTTTTTTACATAAAAATGTTTTTCATCAATTTTTTTTTTCATAATTTTTTTTTTCGTAATTTTTTTTTTTTTTTTTCATAAATTTTTTTTTAATGAGTTTTTGATCATAAATTTTTTTCATTAAATTTTTTGTTTCATAATTTTTTTTTTGTTTTTTTTTCATCAATTTTTTTTTTCGTCTAATTTTTTTTGTCATCCTTTTTTTTTATATTTTTTTTTTGTTTTTTCATCAATTTTTTTTTATTAAATTTTTTTTTTTCATTAAATTTTTTTTTTCATGAATTTTTTTTTTACATAATTTTTTTTATACCCTCCACTCTAGTGATAGAGGGTATATATAAGTTTGTCATTCCGTTTGTAACACCTCGAAATATTGGTCTAGGACCCCATAAAGTGTATATATTCATGATCCTCGATCGATTTTAAGACGATCTAGCGATGTCCGTCCGTCCGTCCGTCCGTCCGTCCGTCCGTCTGTCCGTCTGTCCGTCTGTCTGTCTGTCTGTCTGTTGAAAACACGCTAACTTTTGAAAGACTTAACAAAGGCTACTGAAGTTTGGCATATATGTTGGGCATTTACCTGGTCAGGTTGGTATTGCAATCCAGCGAAATCGGTCCAGTGGTTCAAAAGTTATGAGCAAAAGACTGAATTTCGACAAGGGTTTTTCGTGAATTTTTGAGATAAAAAGCACTATAACTTTCGAAAAGCAATTCTGAGGATGCTGAATCTTGGCATATATCTTTTGCGTTCCTCCAGCCTCGTTCGTATTGAGTTTCAGCCAAATCGGTCCAGTGGTTCAAAAGTTATTAGCAAAACCGTGAATTTCAGATTAGCTTCACCTTAAATTCATGTGTTGAAAACCCGTTAAACCTGTTTTAAAAACATTGGTAAGTCACAAAAATATTTTACAACGTATTTTTGTCACTCAAAAATATTTTTATACCAAAACAAAAAAAAAATACACTCGAAAAAAATTTTACACTCAAAAAAAATTTTACACTCAAAAAAAAAATTAGTAAATAATTTTTTTTTTTTTTTCAAAAATTACTAAAAAAAAATTTTTTTAAACAAAATAAAATATTTCTAATCAAAACTGTTATGTTCACGTTAGAAAATTTATTATCACTTAAAATGGGCATTGTGGAGGGTATTCATAGATTCGGCCAAGTCGAATTTAACTTTTCTACTTGTTTTTTTATCAAATTTTTTTTTATCAAATTTTTTATTACATCAAATTTTTTTTTATCAATTTAAAAAAAAAAAAAACTTTTGTTTTCATCAAATTTCTTTTTATAAAAAGTTTTTTTTTTCTTCATCAAAAACATTTTTTTTCACCAAAAATTATTTTCCTCTTTTTTTACCAAAACTATTTTTGCAACAAGTCTAAACTTTTCACATAAAACTGTTCCATTTCTTTATCAAATGTACATAAATCAGCTGAGAGTGTTAAATTCTGCGCTTGCTGAATCTTTTCTAATCTCCAAAATGTAAAAACACTTTTTGGCACTTATTTTTTCACTCATTTACCAAACGTACAACTCTTTTGGTTTGAACTGCATCTTGCTTTAAAAATTTGTGGGTATCCGTCAAGTTAAATGGTCACTTTTGTGATCTACTCGACAAAACTAACTGTCGAGTAGATCGCACTGTAGCACAGTGTAATTTTCAATACATAAATGTGGTATGTAATAAATAAAACATTAAAAAAATATACGTACAAAAATATTATAAGTTTTTAAAATTGCAATAAAAATATTTAAAAAAAAATCTCTTTTTCATTTAGTAAAAATCAATAAATTTTTTTAACCACCATTTCGTTACTGACTATATAAGTCATTAAGCTTGAAACGTACCTATTGACAAATCGACAAAGGTCTTTATTTGGTACATATGTATGTATAATTTTGAGCCTTGTTAGATTTTAAGTTCATCTTACGATGTATGTAAGGCATTAAACACCAAATGTGCCGCTACAGAAAAACATGTGTGCCAAAAATGTCTGAATAGTTGGTATGGATAGCAATATATGGAACTAAGAAAATAGCGTTTTTGGTTTTTAAATTTTCCGAAAACTGGGCGTGGTAAAATACTAAAAAAAAGGTAGAATTTGAGTCGAGTTCCCCTGTTTAAACATTTATTAAATTATAACGGAATTCACAAGCATCTCAAAAATTTACATTCTTACATATGTTTTAAAATTTATCAAAAATCCGGACACATTTTCTTTAAATTTCTTTTTAAAAAGTTTAGATATTTGTCTATTCACACAAAAAAATATTGAATTCAATAAAAATTCTGTAAGGCTCTTGTATTTTATTGTGTTACTCATACGCCATGTTGACACAATAATATTCAAGAGAATTACAGAATTTTTATCAGATTCAATATTCCAATTCGATTTTCTCCAAAAATACGAAAAACTCCCCCCTGAATTTTTTTGTGCGAAAAGACAAACTCTAAACAAAAATAAAAAATAAAAATAATGTGGCCAGATTTTTGATAAATTGAATTTTTTTTTTAAAACCCTGTAACTTTTTTGTTTACACATCGTTCTTGTGGTTTAAAACGAGATAGCGAAAGTCACACAGAAAAAAAAAAAAATTTGTAAATTTTTAATACTATTGAGTAAAAAATTATTCAATTTTGCACCAGTAAACAATTTAATAGTATTGAGTAAAATTTTAATAAAAAATTTTTAAAATTTATGCCAAAAAAATTTGAGTAAAATTTTAATTGACACAATTAAAACCTTACTCAAAACTTTAAGTTTTTTTTTTTAAATTCAGTTTTTAATTGAGTCAAGTAAAAATCTACCTAAAATTTGGTGACAGCATATAATCCCCACGGACATTACACTATAACGAAAACGGGGATAATGACCGAATTCATCAAGGTCATAATCCCCATAATAATAATTGTGTGGGCTATGACCGTTTCTAAAACGGTTACAATCCCAATGGGGATTATGTTCGTTCCCTGTTGGGATTAAGACCGACATTTTTTCGGTCATAACCCTCATTCCAAAGCAATTTTTGTCGTAATCCCCGTTTTCTGCAGAGAGGGTGGGTTTAGCGAAACCGCTAAATTAATTTATGGACTTTGTAATCGCTAAACCCAGCCGAAGGCCGTCTACGCAGAAAGACTTTTAAGAAAAGAAAAATTTGGGATTATGATCAACTAGTAAGTGGAAATAATCCCTGTAATGGAGATTATGGCCATTTGCTACGTGGTCGTTATCCCCATAAATCTGCTAATTATGTCCGTTTTTTATTAGGATTATGTCCAAATTATTTTCGGTCATGGTCCCCACTACCATTATGGGGATTATGACCGAATCGAATTTGGTCATAATCCCCATAACGAAAATGGGGATTATGCCCGTGGGGATTATGTCATGTCACCGGTAATTCCACATGATTTCAAAACGAGATATTGATTGTTTTGCGTTTTTAAGTCTTTAAAAATCTGGGTACTTTCTATTGATTAAATTTTAATCTAGATGTTATCTCAGGTACCTAAATTTACTTATTGAGTATTATTTTGTTAAGATGTAATTAAACCAGCCATTTCTCACTAAAGAGAAGGGACTTATTTTTTAAAATTAACTTTTTATAGCTTTTAAAAATTAACTTTTTATAACTGAATCAACAATTATTAATGAACATGACTCATTTTTATCTTTGCAAAAAATTTTGCATATCAATAAAAAAATTTATGTGACAATCTACGTAAGTATAATTTGATTAGAACTCATACATCATCAAAAAATACTGCAATATATTTATAGATTGGAACAAATTTATCTAACTACTATATAATATGACGTTATTTGAGTATAATTTTTTCTCTTTTTTTTTTATTGTGTTGAAATAAATCTATTTAAAACTATTATTTAATAAAATGCCGTCACAATATAATTGGAATTATATTATGGAAATGAACACGTGACAAAATAATCACGGTCGATAGTAAATGACGGTCGGCCAATATTGTTTGAAGCTTTTTTTTTATCATTTTAATAAAATTAAATAAAGTTGAACAAAAGTTTGCTAGGCTACACCTAGGTCAAAAGAAATTTTGATAGTTTTAAAATGGTTTAAAAATTTAGACAATCCTTTTTTTAAGTCAAACAATAAACATCTTTATCCATTAAAAAATTGCTGACATCTTTATACAATTTTTCATTTTTCAAAATGTAATCAATGATATGTCAGCTGTTGGTCAGACGTTGCTTAAATGAAATGTTGGTGGCCACCGATACTAGTGGACACTGCTGACCGACAGCTGACATGTCATTGGAGACATTTTAAAAAATTGTATGAAAATGTCAGCGATTTAATAAAGGAAGAGACAGCAGTATGTGAGGGGTGATTTTATTTTGCCAACTGGGATTATAATCAATATTGAAAAATTTCGTGATTAGCGAACCTTTAAAAAAAAAATTATAAACATATCATATACAAACACAGGCAGACCGGCACCTTCGACGATACAACCACCACATAAATATGGTTTGACAAATAGTCGTTAATGGTTGTATTACAGCTCTGTTAACATATTTATAGTTGTAGTTTTCAACACTACAATTTTATTTTTGGTTATCTCAACTTTATTTTATTCCCTTTTTAGGAGACAAAAATTTTTTAACATATTATGGAGTAAAGTTGAGATGGCTTAAAATAGAACTGTAGTGTTGGAAACCAAAAAAAATATTCTGCAGAAACTATAAATATGTAAACACAGCTGTAATAGAACAAGAAACGACTATTTGTCAATGCATATCATATCAATGTGATGGTTGTATCATCCAAGATGCCAGCCAGCCTATGTTGCTAATGGTATGAATACGACAAAATATCCCTAATTTGTACTTTTTCGTTATTAATTTAAATTCTCTTAATTAAAAAAGTATTTAACACAATTTCCTTTTAAAGTCTCTAAATTCTTAATGTAAATGGTGTAGTCAAATAAACAAAGAAAATATTAATACCATTTCACACTCATATGAATCAATTCAGTAATAGTAAAACAAAATACATTTTTTATTCATAGAGAAGGGGTCTTAATTCATTTATATGCAATAATAAAAAAATATATGAAATTTACTTTTTATTAAAAAGTAAATAACATTTATTGGTATATAAATACATTTTTTATGTAATGGAAAGTATTTTATTGATTAAAAAAAAAATTATATTACTATTTATAGAGCAAACTCTTAAACAGAAATAATAAAAAATTAAATATATTTATAAGCACACGCGTTTATTTAAGTGGGTATAAAAATCGATTAATCGCATATTGGGCAATCAAATTATATTTGTTTGCCATATATTTCAATTAATTTTTAAAACATTTGTTACTTTAATACAAGGCTGTCATTGAATGCTTACCTGGACACTTAATTAGCTTTCAATACTGACAAATTTCAGATCCTAAGTAATAAGTTCAAATTAGAATCTACTTCATGTCCCGGCAATCAAAACAATAAAAAACAAGTAAAAAAGTAAAATTCGAATGGCCAAATTTATAAATGCCCTTCACAATGCTGTGTTTTCAAGACAGTACATTTCTTAACGTGAAAAAAAATTAACAATTTTGATTAGAAATATTTTATTTTAATTAAAAACCTTTATTTTTTGTTTTTGTAAAAAAAGAAAAATTACAAATTTTTTTTGAGTGTACCATTTTTTTCGAGTGTAATTTTTTTTTAGTTTAAAAATATTTCTGAGTTACAAAAATGCTTTGTATACTAATTTTGTGGCAAATCAATGTTTTTAAAGTTTGTTTTTATAAAGCTAGTTTTTTTCAACACGTGAATTTAAGGTTAAACAAATCTAAAATTCACGGTTTTGCATATAACTTTTGAATCACTGGACCGATTCGGCTGAAATTCAATACGAACGACAAATAAATTTGCCAAGCTTCAGCACCCTCAGCATTGTCATTTTTATCTCGTCAATTTGAGAAAAACCATTGCTGAAATTTAATTTTTTGCTCATTACTTTTAAACCACTGCACTGTGGGCCAGGATTTCCATATTTTGGCCAATAAGGTCTGTAAGGCAACACATATATAAAAATGTTTTTTCAGAATGTCAATATCTTGAATTTTCTGCATCGTTTATATCTTTTTATTAAAGCTTAAAGTTTTTTTTTTGCATGAGGTTAAAGTTAAAGTTTGAGATTTTTTTTATATTTTTTATTCATGAAACAAATATTTTTTTTTTGTACTTCAACACAATATTTTTTCAATTTTTCTGCAAAGTTCTCCTAAAGACATACCTGTTAGTCCAACACATGAGATAAACTGCCAAAAAGTAAGCTAAAAGTAAATATTTTTTTTAATAAAATATGAAAATTCATACTTTTGTTGAAATCCGCCTTTTTTCAACACCAAAGTCCAAAAAAGTCCAAACGATATTGACAAACCTTGAATTACAATCTGTCTCTAACAGTGTATTCTATTCACATTTTTGCGACCCTGTGCGACCGTTCATAATCTTTTGACATAGAGGCAATATACCAAAATAAGGCGTTTAGAAATGCCCTAAAATGGAACTTCAAAATTTTTTTGATATTTTTGTTTCTATTGATTTCTAATAAAAAATCTTCCACTTTGACAACATTGGCGTGATAAATGGAGATGAGCGCGTGAGTGAATTTTGACTCACGTGCACTTACGCTCACGAAAAAAAAACATAATTTACTCAATCGTTTTTTTTCTCACACTTACTCACTAATTACGTGAGTAGGCAAAACACCACTCACGTGTGACTCACGCTCATGCGTAACTCACGCTAAACATTTTAAACACGAACAAATTGAAAAACTAAATTAATAGACTCATATAATTTTGACTCACGCAAAAAAATGGCACTCAATACGAATCACTCACGCAAAAAATGTCTCACTCACTTGTCACTCACGAACAAAAAATTTGAGACTCGCTCACTTTTTTTGATCACGCGTGATTCGCCTGACCAGCGTCCATCTTTAGTGCTAAACATTAAAACTGGGAACGCATTTAAGCGGGCATATATCAATACAATTAAATAATTTTGACTCACGCAAAAAAATGGCACTCACTACGAATAACTCACACAAAAAATGTCTCACTTATCACAAATGAACAAAACATTGAGTCAATTGACCAGCGTCCATCTCTAGTGCTAAACATAATAAATGATAAAACGCATTTAAGCGGGCATATTTTGGCGATAGCCAAATTGTAAGCTAGTAGTGAAATTGTAAGCTAGTAGCATTATTTGTACATTTAGGATGGCAGATGCTAACTGGAAATAAAAGAGTTCTCTCTTAAATGTCCCACTGGATATATTCACTTTTGGACGCATTTAAAAGAGAAATATTTTATTAAAATTTTCTGATAAAAGCAAAAAGAGGGATTAATAAAATCTTAGGTATGTATACATTGTAATTTTTTTTAAATACTATGTCCTAGATTTTGGATCCGCCATTTTGATTTCAAAAACTCTGAGTTCGTATTCGTGTTACGCATTCATTTCCTAGTAATATTAATCAATAATTTAAATATCTTGTCCGCCATATTGGATCCGATTTTTTGAAGATTGGATTCTGAAATCAGATTTGGCATCCGCAAAACCAATAAAATCAGACAACATAGAAAAAAATTTATATTTTATTTGTCGCCATTCTGGATCCGCCATTTTGAATTTAAACAAGTGAGAGTGTTAAATTCGGCTGTGCCGAATCTTGTATACCCTCCAACGTTTAAAAAAAAAAAATAAAAAATTGCAGGGGCGTTTTTTTGGGGGGGGGGGCTTGTCGGGGGTCCTTGGGACACCTTCTCTCTTGTCAAAAATTTTTACAAATTTAATTACTATGCTTTTTGTACAAAAGATATACAATTTTATCATTATATAAATTATTTGATAATATCCACGCCCACAAAAGGGGGTGGACCAAAAAAAAAAGTAATTTTCAAATCCCCTGGGTCCAAATCCAAGACTTTGAACTTTTTCAATGTTTCATTTGTTTAACAAAAATACAAAAAAAACCTATAAAAACTTACCTTTTTTCATGGGTTGTTTACTTCGTCAAGGGGGAACTTTTTCCTCCCTGGTCCGATTTTGCCCATTTCCGAACTAAACCAGCCTATGAACATAAGACATATATGTGCCAAATTTCAGGAGTCTATCACTTTTATTTTGGACTGTATCGTGTCTTCCACATACAGACGGACGGACGAAAAGACGGACAGACGGACGGACAGACGGACAACGCTAGAATGTCTTAGAATCGATCACTGATCAATAATATATACACTTTATGGGGTTCCGATATTTCGATGCGTTACACACGGAATGACAAAGTGAGTATACCCCCATACTGTAGTTGGAGGGTATAAAAATTAGAGCTCATATTCGTAATTACCAACCCTAAATACATCGAAAATGATTATAGTAAATACAAAAAGCAAAAAATTAAAAAATCATATCCGCCATATTGAATCCGCCATTTTGAATTTCTAATCTTTAATTCCAAATTCTGTTTTAACATCCGAAAAACCATTAAAATCTAAGTTTTTGGCAAAAAGAGACAACATATAAAAAATCAAAATTTAAATTCGTCGCCATATTGGATCCGCCATTTTGAATTTTAAAAGGCTGAGCTCATCTTCGTTATTAACGACCCCAAATACATCGACAACGATTATAGTAAATACAATATGCAAAGAATTTAAAAATCATGTCCGCCATTTTGGATCCGCCATTTTGAATTTTCAAATTTTTTTTTTAGAATCGTGATCAGCGATCCTTTAACACCCATATGTAATACTTTTTTGACACATACGGTCTATTTATGGCCAAAATTCAGGGATGTTGGCCCACAGTGCACTGCACTGATTCCGCTGGATTGCAATACCAACCTCACTAGGCAAATGCCCAACAAATGTGCCAAAGTTCAGGAGCCTCCGTAAAGCCTTTCAGAAATTAGCGAGTTTTCAACAGACAGACAGACGGACGGACGGACATCGCTAGATCATCTTAAAATCATTTTTTTTTTTAGACTTTCCCAATTTGTTTACAGTTCTAGTACCCTTCGAAAACTCCTTCGTGGTAAATTTTCAGATTTTTTTGATGACCTGTTCAAAAGATATCAAATTTTTAAAAATTGGTAGTTTGTTCCTTTTCTCAAACTTCTTTTAATCATAACTTCCTCAATAATGGTCCAAATTTCAATTTTTTTTTTTCAAAATTTTTGTTTTTCTACGTACTTTCTAAAAAAAATCCCAAAAAATTCTTAAAAGCGCTCTAGTATGCGATTTTAAAGTTTTAAAATTTAAATCTCATTTTTGAAAATGTTTGTACTCTTCGATTTTCTTGAAATTTTTTTGTGTAAAACTTCTATCATTTCTACAAATGTTTTGCCCAAGAAGATCGTGGGATAACGATTATTACTATTTTTTAAAATTTTTTGAAAAAATTTTATGGTAATTTTTCAATCTTAAAATCATTTCTACTGCTCCAATGGTGCGTCATAGAGGGGTCCTTTCTAAGACCGACCCCCATTAATTTTTACGTCTTAACATTTCTTTGGAACAAACTAATACCCTATCTCCAATTTCTAAGGGGGATCCCACACAAAACGACATTTTTTTAAATTTGTTCCAACCGCTCTAACTGCCATAATAGTGCTCTTAGAGCAACAAAATGTATGACCGACCCACAATATTTTTTTAGTCCAAACATTTTCTCTGAACACACCTACCCTCTATCTTTAACTGTTAAGGCGGTCCCCATACAATTTTTTTTATTTTTTGTAAATTTGTTTTATTTAATCAGCTTCTACCGGTCCAATGGTGCGTCCGAGAGGGGTCATTAGTGAGACCGACCCCCATTTATTTTTACCCTAGAACATTTTTTCAAAACATACCTACGCCCTATCTCCACCCCCTAAGTAAGCTCCCATACAAAATTACATTTTTATAAAATTTGCTCCAACTGTTATTTGTATGGGAGCCTACTTAGGGAGTGGAGATAGGGCCTAGGTATGTTTTGAAAACATGTTGTAGGGTAAAAATAAATGGCGCCGGTCTCACTAATGACGCCTCTCAGACACACCATTGGACCGGTAGAAGCTGATTAAATAAAACAAGTTTACAAAAAATAACAAAAATTGTATGGGGACCGCCTTAACAGTTAAAGATAGAGGGTAGGTGTGTTCAGAGAAAATGTTTGGACTAAAAAAATATTGTGGGTCAGTCATACATTTTGTTACTCTAAGGGCACTATTAGGGCTGCTAGAGCGGTTGGAACCAAATTTAAAAAAAATGTCGTTTTGTGTGGGAGCCCCCTTAGAAATTGGAGATAGGGTATTAGTTTGTTCCAAAGAAATGTTAAGACGTAAAAATTAATGGGGGTCGGTCTTATAAAGGGCCCTTCTATGACGCACCATTGGAGCAGTAGAAATGATTTTAAGATTGGAAAATTACAATAAAATTTTTTCAAAAAATTTTAAAAAATAGTAATAATCGTAATCCCACGATCTTCCTGGGCAAAAAATTTGTAGAATTGATAGAAGTTTTACACAAAAAAATTTCAAAAAAATCGAAGAGTACAAACATTTTCAAAAATGAGATTTAAATTTTTAAACTTAAAAATTGCATACTAGAGCGCTTTTAAGAATTTTTTGGGATTTTTTTTTTAGAAAGTACGTAAAAAAACAAAAATTTTGAAAAAAATAAATTTAAATTTGGACCATTATTGAAGAAGTTATGATTAAAAGAAGTTTGAGTAAAGGAAAAAACTACCAATTTTTAAAAATTCGATATCTTTTGAACGGGCCATCAAAAAAATCTGAAAATTTACCACGAAGGAGTTCTCGAAGGGTACTAAAAACTGTGAACAAATTGGGAAAATCTAAAAAAAAAGTTTTTCAAAGTGTCCGATTTCACATGGAATGCCCCATATATACTTTATGGGGTCCCACACCAGTATTTCGAGGTGTTACAACCGGAATGACAAATATATACCCTCTATGACAACAGTGGAGGGTAAAAAAATGTCGCAAAATCTGGGACTTTTTCTATAAGAAATATGTCTCAGAATCTGAGACTTTTTCTATAAGAAAAATGTCTCAGAATCTGAGACTTTTTCTATAAGAAAAATGTCTCAGAATCTGAGACTTTTTCTATAAGAAAAATGTCTCAGAATCTGAGACTTTTTCTATAAGAAAAATGTCTCAGAATCTGAGACTTTTTCTATAAGAAAAATGTCTCAGAATCTGAGACTTTTTCTATAAGAAAAATGTCTCAGAATCTGAGACTTTTTCTATAAGAAAAATGTCTCAGAATCTGAGACTTTTTCTATAAGAAAAATGTCTCAGAATCTGGGACTTTATCTATAAGAAAAATGTCTCAGAATCTGAGACTTTTTCTATAAGAAAAATGTATCAGAATCTGAGACTTTTTCTATAAGAAAAATGTATCAGAATCTGAGACTTTTTCTATAAGAAAAATGTATCAGAATCTGAGACTTTTTCTATAAGAAAAATGTCTCAGAATCTGAGACTTTTTCTATAAGAAAAATGTCTCAGAATCTGAGACTTTTTCTATAAGAAAAATGTCTCAGAATCTGATACATTTTTCTTATAGAAAAAGTCTCAGATTCTGATACATTTTTCTTATAGAAAAAGTCCCAGATTCTTTTTCTATAAGAAAAATGTCTCAGAATCTGAGACTTTTTCTATAAGAAAAATGTCTCAGAATCTGAGACTTTTTCTATAAGAAAAATGTCTCAGAATCTGAGACTTTTTCTATAAGAAAAATGTCTCAGAATCTGAGACTTTTTCTATAAGAAAAATGTCTCAGAATCTGAGACTTTTTCTATAAGAAAAATGTCTCAGAATCTGAGACTTTTTCTATAAGAAAAATGTCTCAGAATCTGAGACTATTTCTATAAGAAAAATGTCTCAGAATCTGAGACTTTTTCTATAAGAAAAATGTCTCAGAATCTGAGACTTTTTCTATAAGAAAAATGTCTCAGAATCTGAGACTTTTTCTATAAGAAAAATGTCTCAGAATCTGAGACTATTTCTATAAGAAAAATGTCTCAGAATCTGAGACTTTTTCTATAAGAAAAATGTCTCAGAATCTGAGACTTTTTCTATAAGAAAAATGTCTCAGAATCTGAGACTTTTTCTATAAGAAAAATGTCTCAGAATCTGAGACTTTTTCTATAAGAAAAATGTCTCAGAATCTGAGACTTTTTCTATAAGAAAAATGTCTCAGAATCTGAGACTTTTTCTATAAGAAAAATGTCTCAGAATCTGAGACTTTTTCTATAAGAAAAATGTCTCAGAATCTGAGACTTTCCTATAAGAAAAATGTCTCAGAATCTTAGACTTTTTCTATAAGAAAAATGTCTCAGAATCTGAGACTTTTTCTATAAGAAAAATGTCTCAGAATCTGAGACTTTTTCTATAAGAAAAATGTCTCAGAATCTGAGACTTTTTCTATAAGAAAAATATCTCAGAATCTGAGACTTTTTCTATAAGAAAAATGTCTCAGAATCTGAGACTTTTTCTATAAGAAAAATGTCTCAGAATCTGAGACTTTTTCTATAAGAAAAATGTCTCAGAATCTGAGACTTTTTCTATAAGAAAAATGTCTCAGAATCTGAGACTTTTTCTATAAGAAAAATGTCTCAGAATCTGAGACTTTTTCTATAAGAAAAATGTCTCAGAATCTGAGACTTTTTCTATAAGAAAAATGTCTTTTTTTCTATAAGAAAAATGTCTCAGAATCTGAGACTTTTTCTATAAGAAAAATGTCTCAGAATCTGAGACTTTTTCTATAAGAAAAATGTCTCAGAATCTGAGACTTTTTCTATAAGAAAAATGTCTCAGAATCTGAGACTTTTTCTATAAGAAAAATGTCTCAGAATCTGAGACTTTTTCTATAAGAAAAATGTCTCAGAATCTGAGACTTTTTCTATAAGAAAAATGTCTCAGAATCTGAGACATTTTCTAAAAGAAAAATGTCTCAGAATCTGAGACATTTTCTATAAGAAAAATGTCTCAGAATCTGAGACATTTTCTATAAGAAAAATGTCTCAGAATCTGAGACTTTTTCTATAAGAAAAATGTCTCAGAATCTGAGACTTTTTCTATAAGAAAAATGTCTCAGAATTTGTGACTTTTTCTGAAAGAAAAATGGCACAGAATCTGACACTTTTTTTATAAGAAAACTGTCTTAGAATCTGAGAATTTTCTGTAAATGTCTCAGAATTTGAGACTTTTTTTATAAAAAAAAATGTCTCAGAATCTAAGACTTTTTCTATAAGAAAAATGTCTCAGAATCTGAGACATTTGAGAATTTTATACCCTCCACTCTAGCGACAGAGGGAAGTTTGTCATTCCGTTTGTAACACATCGATGATCCCCGACCGATTTTAAGTCGATCTTGCGATGTCCATCCGTCCGTCCGTCTGTCTGTCCGTCCGTAGAAAACACGCTAACTTTTGAAAGACTTTACAGAGGCTACTGATGTTTGACTACTGATGTTGGGCAGTTGTCTGGTCAGGTTGGTATCGCAATCCAGCCAAATCGGTCCAGTGGTTCAAAAGTTATGAGCAAAAGAGTAAATTTCGGCAAGAGTTTTTCACGAATTTGCGAGATAAAAAAACGATAACTTTCGAAAGAAAATAATGATACTGCTGAAACTTAACATATATCCTTTAAAAAAGGCATTGTGGAGGGTATTCATAGATTCGACAAAGTCGAATTTAATTTTTCTACTTGTTTTTATATAAAAAATATCTTAGAATGTCTTAGAATTTAAGATTTTTCTAGAAGAAAAATTTCCTAGAATCGGAGACATTTTTTATTGGAAAAAAGTTTGAGTCTTTTTTATATGAAAAATATCTGAAAAATGTCTTAGAATCTTAAATTTTTTTCTATAGAAAAAATGTCTCAGAATCTGAGACTTTTTTTATGAAAGATGTCACGGAATCTTAGAATTTTTTCTATAGGAAAAATGTCTTAGAATCTAAGATTTTTTCTATAGAAAAAATATCTCAGAACCTGAGACACTTTTTATAAGAAAAATGTTTCAGAGTCTTGGACTTTTTCTATAGGAAAAATGTGTCAGAATCTAAGACTTTTTCTATGGAAAAAATTTTTCACATTCTGAGACTTTTTCTATGGGAAAAATGTCTCACAATCTAAGAATTTTTCTACAGGAAAAATGTCTCAAAATCTGAGAAAAAAAAATCAAAGACTTTGTCTTAAGGAAAAATGTACCAAAACTCGAGACTCATACAGTGGTTATAAATATTCATATGCTCAGGGGATAACTGGTGCAAATTCCCCCTTCATATTCATAGTTGAAACTAATTGTGTCATTGTCTTTATATAAAAATATAACTTATTAAGAATGGCATTATTTACATATGTTTAAATATTAATTACAGTAAAAGCTTTACTAATATAACATTTTTTTTATTACCAGCTTAGAAAATTCCCCATAACTACGATTTGGACTTAAATAAATTTACCTGTTTTTGAGTCCGCAAAAACGCTTCCTTCATTTAGAAAATACGTCTTGTCATAATTTCCCCATTTTTGTTGACACTTTTAAAAAGTCTAACTACAAATATATTTGGCTGGAGCAATTTAATCTTTTTTCATTTTCCAAATTGTGTAGAACGAAAAAATTTTGAATGGATTTAAAGATTAGTTGGTGAAGGTCAAATCACAGACTGCTTTAAACTTGCTATGAAAATTTTAAATTTTTTCCGAAAAATCCGAAAAAATTACAAAAGTTGCTCCAGCTTATTAAACACATAAATTATTTGTTTATGGGTAAACAAGATGCCATATATATTTATGTTTATTAATATTTATTTTTTCATAATTAATTGAAGCAAAAGTGTTGAATATATTTTTACTGACAAAAGGACTGACACTGGAGTGGTTAAATTGAAAACAACAGTATTCATTGTACATGTTTAAGTAGTTGAAACTTTTTTAATTAAAATGGCTTTTTTATCTGTAGTAGTTTTTAAAATAAATTCAATATTGGTTTTTATTAAAACAAATATATGTGAATATTATAAATGAGAATATAAAGGAAATATTTTTCAGTTATTCTACATTAAATTACTACACTCAAAATATTTTGTAGGCAAAACCAATGAAAAACATATTTAAAACAAGTGATTAAACATTTGAAACCCATTCTAGTAATTATTCATTTGTTTTAACAAACATCAACATTTATTTTTTACTTTTAATAAAAATGTCTAAAATAAATAACATTGAACATTAAAAAATAAATTCACTTTCATTTTTTTTACAAACAAATTCAAACAAAATAACCTACGAAAACATCAAAAATTAATGATTGTTGTGTTATTTTTACCAACAAATTCAAAAAAATGCCTGCGAATTTTGTACTCTTGCCCAACACATTAAATCATGATAATGTTTTGCGGAAGATTTGGGTGTACTTGCCAGAACCAAGTTTTTTTTAGAAAAAATAATGTTATATAACTTTGCTATGCCATGCACTACAAATTGAAATATCAGTCGCGAACCCCATAAAAAATCCAAAAGAGCTGTACATATCGCAAGTGAGTGCAAAAATAAGTGCAAAAGAGTGTTTTTACATTTTGGAGAGTATAAAAGATTCGGCACCAAAGAATATAACACTCTCACTTGATTAATGTACATTTGATAAACAAATGGTAAATTATATTTTGTGAGGATGTTTATTCTGGCTCGAGGTCATTATTTTCTTTACTAATTAAAACCATGATATTCTCATAGTATAATTTTCAAGAAAATTATTTTTTGTTTTAAATTTATTTATGTTAGTCATTTTTGCAAGACTTAATCGACACGTGTTTCGGAATTTGTCAAGATTCCATTGTCAAGATTATTTAGCAAAAATAGAAACGATATACTACAAAGTAGCAAACGAGTCTAATGACAAATCGTTTTTGCACAAACTAAAACATTAATACATATTCGACTCTATCCACAATGTGAATTAGAAAGACGAAGAAATTGTACTATGCTAGTAAGTAACAATTGTCAATAACCAACAAAAATATTTAAAACATTTTACATACGATAGTCCATTGGACTACAACAATATGTTTTTTGTTGCTGTGAATGAAATTATACCATTATTATGGCTATTCATCACTATGGCGTGCCAACCATTATGTTCAAATTCTGATTAATTTTTATTAATAAATAAAAATTGTTTTATTCGACCTTTAAAATATTATATTTTGTGAGGATGTTTATTCTGGCTCGAGGTCATTATTTTCTTTACTAATTAAAACCATGATATTCTCATAGTATAATTTTCAAGGAAATTATTTTTTGTTTTAAATTTATTTATGTTGGTCATTTTTGCAAGACTTAATCGACACGTGTTTCGGAATTTGTCAAGATTCCATTGTCAAGATTATTTAGCAAAAATAGAAAAATAGAAAAAAAAATTATGACCTCGAGCCAGAATAAACATCCTCACAAAATATAATATTTTAAAGGTCGAATAAAACAATTTTTATTTATTAATAAAAATTAATCAGAATTTGAACATAATGGTTGGCACGCCATAGTGATGAATAGCCATAATAATGGTATAATTTCATTCACAGCAACAAAAAACATATTGTTGTAGTCCAATGGACTATCGTATGTAAAATGTTTTAAATATTTTTGTTGGTTATTGACAATTGTTACTTACTAGCATAGTACAATTTCTTCGTCTTTCTAATTCACATTGTGGATAGAGTCGAATATGTATTAATGTTTTAGTTTGTGCAAAAACGATTTGTCATTAGACTCGTTTGCTACTTTGTAGTATATCGTTTCTATTTTTGCTAAATAATCTTGACAATGGAATCTTGACAAATTCCGAAACACGTGTCGATTAAGTCTTGCAAAAATGACCAACATAAATAAATTTAAAACAAAAAATAATTTTCTTGAAAATTATACTATGAGAATATCATGGTTTTAATTAGTAAAGAAAATAATGACCTCGAGCCAGAATAAACATCCTCACAAAATATAATATTTTAAAGGTCGAATAAAACAATTTTTATTTATTAATAAAAATGAATCAGAATTTGAACAAATGGTAAATTTTTATGCGAAAAGCTTAGATTTGGTGAAAAAGTAGTTTTGGTAAAATAACATGATTTTTTCTCACGAAAAACAAAATTAAGTTAAAAAAAATTTAATGAACCCAAAATTTTAGCTGAAAAAATGTTTTTGATGAATTTTTTTGATGAAAAGGAAAATTTTTTGATGTAAAAAAAAATTTATGAAAAAAAAAATATGAGAAAAAAATTTTTTTTGGTGAGAAAAAAATTAATAAATTATTACAAAAAAAGAAATCATAGAAGTCGTAATTTGAACATTTCGCCCAAAAAAAATATTTTGGATTTTTTGACAACTTTGTTTTGGGAGAAATAACATTTGTAGACCGTACGCCTTTTTTTTATTTCTTTTTTCATTTAGGGCATGTTCATAATGAACAAAACCCAAAATTAATAATGAAACAACCACCAAAATAAATGAAAAAATTTCCAAATAAAATTTTAGCATTTTTTTTTGGGGGAGATTTTTCATTTTTCTATTTGGAGGATATTTTATTGGGGGTTTTTTCATAGCGCCAAAAAAAAAAATTTGAAAACATAATGAAAAAAAAATTTATGAAAAAAAAAAAAATTTATGAAAAAAAAAATTTGATGAAAAAAAAATTTGATGAAAAAAAATTGATGAAAAAAAAAATGGTTAAAAAAATTGATAAAAAAATGATGATAAAAAAAGTTTGATGAAAAAAAAAATTATGAAAAAAAAAAAAAATTTGATAAAAAAAAGTTTGATGAAAAAAAAAAATTGATGAAAAAAAAATTTGATAAAAAAAAAAATGTTGATAAAAAAAAAAAATTTTGATGAAAAAACAAGTAAGAGTGTAAAATTCGGCTGTGCCGAATCTTTTATATCCTCCAACACGTTTAAAATAAAAAAAAAAAACGCAGGGGCGTCTTTTTTTGTGGGGGGGGAGGTCGGATAAGTTGATGGGGGACACCTGAACCCCCGCTATATATGTTTACAAGTTATTTGTTTATGATATTTACGCTTAAATAATAAATTGTTATCGTTATTTTTAGTTAATTTCTATAACCACGCCCCCAAATGGGGGCGGTCTGAAAAAAATCGAATTTTCTGACCCCCTTGGTCCAAGCGCAGGTGCATGAACATAATATGGCATACAAATGTTAAATTTATTGAGCAAAAATTAAAAAAAACTCGTAAAAATATCGTGTTTTTAAGGGGTCGTTTTAGTTCTTCAAGGGGGAACTTTTTTCCCCCTGGTACGATTTAGCCCATCTTCGAACTTAACCTTACCAGTAACATTAGATATATTCTTTCCCAATGTCAGGGGTCTAGCTCTTTTGGTTTGGACTGCATCGTTATTTCTACAGACGGACGGACGGACGGGCGGACGGACGGACGGACGGACATCGCTAGAATGTCTTAGATTGTATCATGGATCAATATTATATATACTTTGTAGTGTCCCCGACCGATATTTCGATGTGTTACACGCGGAATGACAAAGTGAGTATACCCCCATACTAGACTGCCCAGAAAAAAACAAAGTTGTTATTTTCTTGGGGGATACCTGCGAATTTTGTTCCTTTTTGTGCAAAAAAATTTCGGTTTTTTTTTGGGATTTTTAAAATAATATCTAGAGGTCGCGATCTCGCGTTTTATAACGATTTATTTTTTTTGAGTTTTTTATTATTTTAAATTGTTAAATATGATTAATATGATAAAATATCAGTAATTTCAGACAAAAAAAAATTAAATTAAAAATTAAATATCGCTCATTCCATGAGATGTCTCCCAGCATCTAATAAAATGTTCTTTAATTTATTTGAAATTTCGCACACAGGTACACTATGGAGCAATTAAAATAAATTCGTTTTTAGTTTCGCGAAAATCCACGAATTCGCGAACGCGAATATATTCGCGAATTTACGAATTTTCTCGGAACTAACAACTGGTTTATTTTAATAGCTTCATAGTGTTCATGTGTGCAAAATTTCAAATAAATTAAGGAACATTTGATTAGATGCTGGGAGACATCTCATGGAATGAGCGATATTTAATTTTTAATTTAATTTTTTTTTGTCTGAAATTACTGATATTTTATCATATTAATCATATTTAACAATTTAAAATAATAAAAAACTCAAAAAAAATAAATCGTTATAAAACGCGAGATCGCGACCTCTAGATATTATTTTAAAAATCCCAAAAAAAAACCGAAATTTTTTTGCACAAAAAGGAACAAAATTTGCAGGTATCCCCCAAGAAAATAAAAACTTCGCTTTTTTTCTGGGCAGTCTACCCCATACTGTGGTTGGAGGGTATAAAAAAAATTAGTGAAAAAAAAAAATTTGATGAAAAAAAAAATTGATAAAAAAAAAATTGATGAAAAAAGAATTTGATGAAAAAAAAAAATAATAAAAAAAAGGTTGATGAAAAAAAAAGTTTGATGAAAAAAAAAAATTTTATGAAAAAATAAAAAATTTGATGAAAAAAAAAATTGTGAAAAAAAAAATTGATGGAAAAAAAAAATTTAATAGAAAAAAAAAAAATTTATGAAAAAAAAAAAAAAAATTTGATGAAAAAAAAAAATTTATGAAAAAAATTTTTTTTGTTGAAAAATAATTATGTTACTTTTTATTCACCAGCTGGTGAAAAAACAGTTTTATTCACCACGAGGTGAATTATTATCCAAGTTACAAACCCGAGTTATTAAAATTTTTGGTTTTAAGAAAATGAAAATAGTAATTCTTGTTTTCTTTTTCGTTAATTGTTAGCTTATATAGTCAAACTGAGGTATCGTCCTGCAACTTTTTTAAAATTAGAAACCATCTTAAAGACATTATCATGTTAACATAACTTACACAAATCATCAAAATTTAAAGAAGAATCACTTATTTTTACTTACATAACAAAAATAAATTACTTTAAAAATTTAATGCTAATGAAATTCTTAATTTTTTATGTCGTTATTTTTGAAACAAATAACAGAAATAGTCATTTAAAAAACTGAGCATTGCCCAAATGTGTTTTCTTTAAAAATCGACAAAACGTTAAACTTTTTACATTAACTACAAGCAGTTAATGACATAATTTTTTAAGTGTAGCGACAAAAAATTGAAATGTAAGTTAGACTTTATAACGCAAAAAAAAAAAAAATTCATAGAAAAGCAAACACAACCTTACTTATAAATCTTTTACAAATTTTATGATTTTCTCATAACACTTTTAAGTTTCAATAAAAAAGAGTTTATTCTAGTTCGAGGCCAACTTTTGTCCCTTTTATAAATTAACATAACAAGTCTTTTGATTCTACTTTCTCCCTTAGTATGTTCTCTCAAATATTGTGCCCTCGAACTAGAATAAACATTTTCTTGCACAACTAAATGGTCGGATAAACAAATAATTTTTATTACATAGGCTGGATTACTCAATGCTCTGTTATAAAATAACTCTCCGTTAAATTTAACTTTTTCATACAAATTTTGACATAAGGCTCTGTTAAATCGGCAGTTAGCAGCTAACTTTTCATTGAGTAATCCGCTTTTAATATCAAATTTAAGAAAACTTGATCATTTTAAGTTTCTTCATAAAAATTTATGAAAATTTTCATTAAACAACAGTTTTGTGATTTTCTTTAAAAAAATCCAGTTAGCTGCTAACTGTAAATTTAACGGAGGCTTGTGTCAAAATTACTACGAAAAAGTTAAATTTAGCAGAAAGTTATTTTATAACGGACCATTGAGTAATCCAGCCTTATTCTTTAAATAAAATTTCATTTTTTTCGAATGTCTTTCAGTATAATCGTTAAAATAATGTAAAGTTTTGTGTGCACTACCCCATATTCTTTGTAAACATAAGTGTATCAAATCGATATAAACTTATCAATATACCCAGGCACGTCAATTAAAACTGTCAAAGTGTTAAACGATTAACAAATGTCTTACAAGTATTTATTTTAACTATAAAAACACACATACTTAATATAATACAAATTAATGAAAGAAAAATACTGATACTCGAAACTTTATTAGTTTAACTAGAAACAATATTTCAACTTTTTTTTATTGAGTTTCCCCTCACGAACAAATATTTCAATGTCGAGCGTGAATGAATGTTGTTACAACAGTGTCGGTCAAAACTTAATGGAAAAATGAAAATTCATAAATATAAATTCATATTCAGCTGATGGAAGTTTATATAGATTGTCACAAGTAAATGTCAGATGTCACAAATAAATTCGAAACATCTGTCATATCTCGACTTCTTCATAGAGAAGACTCAATAATAGACAGTTGAGACAAAGTGTACAGGGGGTTCACTACTATTAAATAAAAATTTTCTTCCCGAGTAAAAAGGAATTTATATAAATGTATATTATTTTATATGTTTTCATAAAACCATATACAACTATATGAGTCAAAGTATAAAATTATATCTCACTTTGAAATTTTCCAATTTTTTTAAATGATGTCATATAAAATCATATCTAATTATATTGTTCATAATATATTAATATAAATGGTAGATGTAATCATACGTTGCACATAAAACTTAATCCGATTTCATACATTATTATACGTGACTTTATATCTAATTATGTAAAGGACTTTACTAAACAAAAAATCCAGTATCAATTTATGTATAATTATATATGACTAATATAATACCATTTAAAACTATATATGGTTCCATACTAAAAAAATTTTCAAAAAAAATAATAGATATAATTATATGTGTCTTAAACGATAACATATCTGTGTTTGTATACTACTATATATACGCAAATTTCGTCGAAACTCAATATATATTTATAAATGGTCGCATATGTAATGGAATATATATTTTAATAAAATCATGTATAAAAAAAAAATTTTTTTTACCAAACAACTGGCCATATATAACTATATATGCCAGTATTTCAAAATTTATTTTTGTGTGTCAACATATATGGTTATACAAAACTTTTTATTGTATCATATAAGATTACATATGATTTTTGGGAACCCGAGTTCGATTCCCGGCCCAATCGAGAAAAAAAAGTTTTTTTTTTTTTAATTTTTTTAAATAGAAAACACTCTTTTATTGCGTTTAATTTTTTTAGAACTCAAAAATTTTCATTTTTGAAATTTTTGCAATCATTTTTAAAAAATTATTTTTCTTTTATATAGTTATATATAACTATATTTAATTTATTATAAAATTATCTATAATTTTTGGGAACCCGAGTTCGATTCCAGAAAAAAATATATTTTTTTATTTTTTTTTTTAAATAGAAAACACTTTTTTTATTGCATTTGTTTTTTTAGAACTTAAAAAATTTTACTTTTTGAATTTTTGCAATCATTTTTAAAATTTATATTGCATTTATATAGTTAATAATAGCTATATTTGGTTTAAATTATCAAATTATCAATGATTTTTGGAACCCGATCTCAAATCTTATTCTGATTTCCTGGTTCAATGAAAAATTTCAAACTTGTAAGCCAAAGTCTTATTTCACTTTGGAAGCCTATGACTTGGAAATAAGGCATACCGCCTTAAGCTTACCATGGAAGCCCCTAATAGCGCTGTACGTCATTCAAATTTTTTTTTTTTTTTTTGCAAATTTTATCAAAAATTTTCTAAGTCTTTTTTAAAATTGTGTACAAGTGAATAACATGTTTAATTGGATGTAATCATATATTACTATATGTTAGATCAATTTGATATAATTAGATGCGATCAATTTATTTAAAACTAAGTCTTTTAAAGTTGTTATTTGCTAACAACGTCCGCTGGTCTAGAGGGTAGAGATTGCGATTACAAAACGGAAGACTTGTGGTTCTAATCCATGTCCGTTCGAAGTTTTTTATACCCTCCAACTACAGTATGGGGGTATACTCACTTTGTCATTCCGTGTGTAACGCATCGAATTATCAGTCTAGGACCCCATAAAGTATATATATTATTGATCAGTGATCGATTCTAAGACATTCTAGCGATGTCCGTCTGTCCGTCCGTCCGTCCGTCCGTCCGTCCGTCCGTCTGTCCGTCCGTCCGTCTGTGGAAGACACGATACAGTCCAAAATAAAAGTGATAGACTCCTGAAATTTGGCACATATATGTCTTGTGTTCATAGGCTGGTTAAGTTCGGAGATGGGCAAAATCGGGCCAGGGGGGAAAAAGTTCCCCCTTGAAGAACTAAACCAACCTCTGAAAAATACCATATTTTTACATGATATTTTGTGTTTTTGTTTAACAAATCCAACATTTTTAAGCTACAAGAAGTTCAAGGTCCTGCATTTGGACCCACAGAATTAGAAAAAATCGTTTAACGTTCCGCCCCCCCCCCCCCTTTTTTTGGGCGTGGAATAATTTTTTTTTTATATAATGATAAATTTGTATTTCTTTAGTGCAAAAAGCATAAGAATTATTTTTTTAACACTTATTCGAGAGGAATTGTGCCCCCCAATTACCACTACCGACCCCCCCCAAAAAAAAAAGAAGACGCCCCTGCAATTTTTTTTTTAATTATTTGCATGTTGGAGGGTATAAAAGATTCGGCACAGCCGAATTTAACACTCTTACTTGTTTTTTTTTTATTTATTTTCAGTTTGACATTATTATATCTAAAAATAAATCTAAAAACAGAAACATTTTTTGGATAAAAATGTATCCAATAATTTTTTTATAAAATCAAGATATCAGATATTATAAGATAACTTTGGCGCGGCCAAATTTCGGATGAAATTACATTATATAATATCCAATTTAATATAAAATCATGATATTGGATATTTTAAGATAACTTTGGCGCGGCCAATTTCCGGATGAAATTACATCATATTATATCATATTTAATACAAAATCATGATAATAGATAATTTGGGATAACTTTGGCGCGGCCAATTTCCGGATGAAATCACATACAATCAAATATTAAACTGTAACTTCATATATTATAAGATGTTATGAGATAACTTTGGCGCGGCAAATTTTCGGATGAAATTTAGCAAAATCTGATCCAATAAATTATATATAATTTTATAAGATAACATGTTTTACCATACAATTTTTTTTACTCGGGTTTTAACGATTTTGTTTTTTTTTTAACCGACACTGTTTGTAGATAAAAGATTGATTGATGAAATTGATTAGAACTAAATGTGTTATTAGCAACAATTACCAGAAGTGGCAGAAGACGTAATTAAAAAGGGTAAAAAATATCTAAATGTATTTTTAAGACAGAAACTGATAAATATTTGTGGTTTTTTTATTTTGGAATTTTGGATGAATTTTTTCTTTAACACAGATAAAAATGTTAGTTTGTTAAATTCGTCTGTGCAAAATCTTTTGTGCCCACCAAAAATATATATAAAAAAAAAGTAAGAAAATTATAGTCGCTCAAGACCGGCCATATAATACCCTATACCAGAGTTTCCCGGAAAATGGGTCCTATGGACCGATTAAATATATATTTTGCCAAATCTTTAATAAGTGTAAAAACACTCACAAATCAAATTTTAGTGAAATAGGCTTCTATTTGTTGCCAATAAACCGCTTTAACTGAATATCGGGCGAAATATTCACAAGGGGCTGCGTCCAAAACGGGTCCGATGATTATCAGATTTGATAAGGTTATTTAAGTACGCGTTTAACATACACAAACAAAATTTTAATTAAATATTTTCTATTTTAATGAAATTTGAGTGATATATGTGAAAATCGGGATGGTGGTTTATATGGAGGCTACAAGAAAAACTGATCCGATTTCTTCAAAATTCGAAATGGTCATTTGTGAAGATAAAACACGTTTAAAATTTCAAAAATATACCTATTATAATACGGTTATTAGAGTCATTTGAGCCAAAACTAAGGAGGACCTTTGTATGGCGGACGGACGGACATCGCTAAATCGACTCAAAAAGTGATTCTGAGTCGATCGGTACACTTAAAGGTGGGTCTAGAACCAATATTTCGTGTAGTTAAAAACATCAGCACAAACTCATTATACCCTGTACCACAGTGTGGTGTAGGGCAGCGGTTACCAACCTTTTTGGCTCGCGTACCCTAATTTAAAATTTTATCAGCCGCGTACCCCCTAATGAGTTTTTTGTTTTCGTTAAAAAGAAATTCACAAATATTACAGTTAATATTTAAATTTTTGAGCTCCGGGTATTGTCATATTTTTTTAAGGATTTAGGGAAGATCAAAGCAATGGTGTTATTTCTGGAAAAATTTTTGCTCCTTGGGGTGGTTTAATGCATCTGAAAACCCGAATTTTGAGGTGATTTTTCTGCAGAGCAAAGGCGACTGAAAGTGTTACAAATCTGATTTCACCAGTCGATTCTACACCAAAAATTAAAACAACGGACGTTGTTTGAACTCTTAATAAAAGTTCCGAAAACCCATAACAGGGGCGGTAATATAAGGTGTAGGGTAGGTTAGGTTAGGTTGTAAGTGGCTGCTGACGTTTTACGTCAACACACGTAGACTCTGAGGTCCATTGTGATACCACGGTACCGAAAAAGGTTTCCCTACTAGTCCCTGTCATTAAACCAGTTTGAGCTTCTTATGAAACTCCTTAGATGTTGAATTTTGACATCCAACAAATCAGAAAGATCGTACAGCTCCCTAGATCCCAGTGAAGCAAGTCTCTGACCAGAAAGTGCCGGGCAATGGCAAATAAAGTGTTCGATAGTTTCCAACTCCTCTTCATCCATGCAACTTCGGCAAAAGTCATTCGACGGCACATTTAACCGCTCTGCGTGCTTCCCTATAAGACAGTGTCCGGTAATTATAGAAACCACCGTCGAAATCTCTCCTCTTGGAAGCGATATCAGCTCACTTGTGCGCCCCTGATTAAGAGAAGGCCAAATCAGTCGTGTTGTCTCAAACTTCCATCCATTTGCCCATCTTTGATTAGTCTCCGTCGCAGAACAAAGCCGTAGGTTTTAAAGACGTGCGGCAGTTAAGGGCAGATCTTGTTTTCAGAAACATTGAATCCAGGGACTTGACCGTGGCTTGACTGTCAGTACAGATGTTGACTGCGGTTGTAGACAAGACATTGCAGCTCAACCAGTCAGCCACTTCCTTTATTGCCAGCATCTCTGCCTGGTAAACACTGCAATGATCTGGCAATCTACGAGCCAGGCTCAACCCAAGCTCTTCCGAATAGACTCCCAAGCCCACTTGTTCGTGCAGCCTCGATCCATCTGTGGAAAAATTTATGGTAGCTCCACTAGCCGGAGTATCCCCCATCCAAGACTCCCTGGATGGTATCATAGTGGTAAAGTGGCGCTCAAAGAGGCTCAAAGAGGGAGCACAGTCCACATTTTGTGGTATTGTTATCTTTTTCAAGATCGCGCTATGGCCACAATCACTGCTCCTCCATTGCAGCGTGCTATTAAGTCGAATTTCCGAAGCAGCCGCATACTGCCTACCCAATATGTCCAAGGGCATCAGGTGAAGGAGGATTTCTAATGCAGCCGTAGGTGTAGTACGAAGAGCACCAGTGATGCACATTGACGCCATTCTCTGTACCTTCGTGATAAAGACACAATTCGCTTTTATTTCTAAAGCAGGCCACCAGACAATGATTCCATACAGCAAAATTGGACGCACCACTGCTGTATAGATCCAATGAACGACTTGAGGGCTAAAACCCCATCGTTTTCCAAACGCCCTTTTACAGGAATACAAAGCAATCGTTGCTTTTCTCACCCGTTCCTCAATATTACGCCTGAAATTCAGCTTCCTATCTAGAAATACTCCAAGATACTTGGCTCCATCTGAGAAGGTGATTTCAGTACCGTCAAGAGAAATAGGATCAAAAGCAGGAATCTTATTTTTCCTTGTAAACAAAACAAGCTCTGTTTTACTAGGATTAACTCCTAGACCACAGTCTCTTGCCCATTTAGACAGATCATTCAGAGAACCCTGAAGAATGTCCCGCAATGTTGGCAGATGCTTCCCCTTTACCGCTATCGCGACATCGTCAGCATATGCGACAACATGACAACCACGTGCTTCTAGAGATAGTAGCATTGAATTCAGTGCCAGGTTCCATAGAATCGGCGAAAGGATTCCTCCTTGTGGTGTGCCCCTATTAACAAACCGAGATATGACGGACGCTCCCAATTTAGACGTTATACGTCTATTGGCAAGTAGGTTTTCCACCATTAAAACGATTTCACGCTTTACTCCCAGACCAGACAATGCCATTATTATCGATTCTGGGATGACATTATTAAAAGCCCCCTCAATATCAAGAAAGGCCACCATAGTGTACTCCTTTACCGAAAGCGATCTCTCGATGGTACCAACGAGCTCATGAAGAGCTGTTTCCGTTGATCGTCCCTTGCTGTATGCATGTTGCTTTGTCGAAAGCAACCTCGGGTCAATCACTCTACGCAAATATGAGTCTATCATTCGTTCCATTGTCTTTAACAAAAAAGAAGTCAGACTAATTGGTCTGAAATCCTTCGGAGCTGTGTGGGAACTTTTCCCAGCCTTCGGGATAAATACGACTCTGGTATCCCTCCATTTTAAAGGAATATACGACCAGTTGATGCATGCTGTGTATAGATTATACAGCAACGGGGCTATATAGTCCGACACTTGCTGCAACTCAGCCGGGATTATAGCATCAGGTCCCGGGGATTTATAGGGCCTGAAGCTTTTTATCGCCCAGATTAATGTTGGCATATTTATTATTTCTGAAGCAATTTCAAATGCTTGGGCGTCAGAACGTTCCAAAGCTTGAAACGGCTTCATGGAATTGCCCAGAAACTACGAATTTTTTAATTAAATTCTTTTTTATTTTTGTCTGTGAAGTGCTAAACTTTGAACTACTTTTTATACAAAAATGTTTCATTTTTTAAGGTGGAACTTTCTGTTAACCAAAAGGTTTTTAAACAAGTGCGAACCATTGTTTTTGCTAAAATTGTTTTCGCCGAATTTGTTTTGTTCACCAAATTTTTTCAATTTTTTTTTATTTTTTTTCTTCAAAAGAATTTTTTGTTCATTTTAAAGTTTATTAATATATTCGGGAAGGCAGAATTTTTTACGTGTTTTTTCTTGTTATTTTATTGAATCCATTAATTTTTTAATCAATGTTGTAAATTAAGCCAATAAATGTTTAATTAAAATTTGATTGATTTTTTTAACTACCACTTTTTTCTGTGTCGATAAAAGTGGTTTATAAACCTCTTGAGTGATTGATAGGTAAACAGAAAAAAATTTGAAATATGTTATTTTTTTATGATTTATATTTTGTTTATAAATGTCGGCGATATGAATTTATTTCTTTATGAAATTATAAATAAAATTATTTTTTAAATTTAATTATATTTTGTGAAAAAATTGTTTACAACTTATAAATTGTTATAAAGATTTAGTCATTTTGAGTCGGATTCTAGAACAATCGGTTTATTTTTTTTGGCAACTGTAATTAAGACTATTTAAGCAAATAAATATTAAAACTTACTTGATTATCTACCCTTATGATAATTTATTAAATAGCAATTTTGAACGATTAATACCTTATCAAACGAATCAATCATAAGTGGCAAAAATTTGTCGATTGATAAAAGCACTGTTGTATTTTATAATCTGAAAATAGAAAACAAAAGTTGTTTATATATAGACTCAAGAAAATAAGTTGGTAATAAATTAGAAAAAAATGAATAGTATTAATATGGTAGATTTTTAACCCTAGTCAGATAAGGTACGTCTCCGAGATGTATACATTCAAAACATCATCCCTCTTTATCGCCCAATTATGAACAAAAAAAATTTGCACGTTCAATTTTATGAGTCGTATGCAGCAGTTTGTCGGTGGGGCTTGACTTTAAGCGGTAAGCCCGATCCCTCCGGCTAAATGTACTCCAAAGACAACATACGTCTGAGAGATGTATATTAACGTTATCGATCTGGGGTTAATTAAACAAATTTTTGATTACTCCAAAATGTGTTTTAGTTTATGTTTGAACTAGCTCGACCGTCAGGTTTTTTTAAAGCACCAGATCAGGATATGACTACGATTTGATGGAATTCTCAAAGTTCCCCCTTGAAGAACTAAACCAACCTCTGAAAAACTTATTTTTTTTTTACCGGTTTTTTGTATTTTTGTTAAGCAAATAAATCATTTTTATGAAAGAATAAGTTCACTAGAGTAATAATAAAATTGTATTTCTCTAGTGCAAAATTACAAATTTATCGTTTACGAGATAAATAACACGCTAACTTTTGAAAGACAATTTTGAGGCTGCTGAAGCTTGGTATATCGTCGAACTATATTCAATAAATGCCAACTCGAAAAAGCTCACTGTTCAGGAGAGCTAAAAAACTAGTTATTTCGCATATTATTGCAAAAATAAACAATGTACCTTCCACAAGATGGTTTAAATATTCTAAACAATTTTTACCTATGCAAAAATTTTCATATTTGGCACTTGTTTGCGTATTTTTCAGAGATGGCATTTATTACTATATCAAAAAACAAATATTTTTTTAGAGTTGGCATATTTTGTCGGAAAATAAAAATAATTTTTTTTTGGTTAAATTTAAAATTTTTTTTTTTTTGGTTTTTGTTATCCTTAGTACGGTAATTGCAAAAACTAAACAAAAAATTAAAAATCTTTGCATATTTTTAAAAGTTACTAGCTCCGAAAGCCTTTTAATCTCAGGGTGGTCAACTTTGGCACTCTGTAACTCACGCTGTATTGTAATAGGGTCACTCCAAACTAGCTATTTTGAAAGCTTATATCATTGACTTTATTTGCCCCATTCATAATGTTTGAATCTGATAAATAATTTGAAAGTTACATAAATATAAGCATTTTTTTTTTTGCAAACACTATTTACCGATATTTTCAAAATGGCAATATCTCGAGAACCAGTCATTAGATATCAAAATCTTTACAAGATTCGTGTTTAGCATGGCAAATGCAATAAGATATGTGGTCTAATTATTTTAAAAAAAATTTTGAAATTTTTTTGGAAATTTACAATGGGAGTTGGCATTTATTTCCACCAAAAAAAATATGTACTTTGAGTTAGCAGAATAACAAAAATGGATGTAAAACGACAACAAATTATTTTTTTGCTCTGAAATTTTTATGGCAGATAGGTATTACATAGGGGAGCTATTTGCCATCGGAAACTCATTTCCGTCAAATTTGAGTTGGCATATTTTGAATATAGGTTCACGATATATATTGTCGTTCACCTGGCCTAACTGGATTGAATTTCAGCAAAATCGGTTGATTGGTTCAAAAGTTATTAGCAAAACCGTGAATTTAAAATTGGAATTAAAACAAGTAAAAAAGTTAAATTCGGACTTGCCAAATGTAGAGATACCCTCCACAATTTCAAAAAGATTATTGAAACAAATTTATTAATAACTTTTGAAAAAAAAAAAAAAAATTCCGCGAAAAAAAATTTTGGTAAAAAAAAATTCACGATTTTTTTCTTTTTTTGTCAAAAAATATGTTCGTACATCTTTAAATACCATTTGGTGTTCAATTATGTTCACATATGTCAACCAGAAGCCGAATTAAAGCATTTTGTATTTTTAGGTTATGTTGAATGTACTGAAATTTTTGAGGTGTGCTTACATTTTCGTTCATAACTTTTTAACCGCTGAACCGATATCGCTCAAATGCAACACTAAGCTTCTCGGGAGAACTTCCAATAAATATGTTAAGTTTCAGTCATCTCTGTGCAATATTTTGTCCGCGACAGCATTTTCCACAGACAGACAGACGGACAGACAGACAGACAGACAGACAGACAGACAGACAGACAGACAGACAGACAGACAGACAGACAGACAGACAGACAGACAGACAGACAGACAGACAGACAGACAGACAGACAGACAGACAGACAGACAGACAGACAGACAGACAGACAGACAGACAGACAGACAGACAGACAGACAGACAGACAGACAGACAGACAGACAGACAGACAGACAGACAGACAGACGGACAGACGGACAGACGGACAGACGGACAGACGGACAGACGGACATCGCTAGAATGTCTTAAAATCGATCGGGCATCATGAATATACAGTGGGCGACAATACATTGGAAACTTTTTTTTAGTAGATGAAATTTGTTAAAGACAAAGTTAACAATACTAAACGTTATAATAATCAAACAAGTATTATAAAAAAACGATATGTAGGTAATTTATCAAGCTTTAATTTAAGCTTTATAGCGTCCAGATTGGGAAAATAATGAATGTGTTACGAGGGTCGATGTGGAAAATGAAAACATTTATAGACATTTTTCAGAACATTTTTAAAAAATATTTGCGAGTCGATTTTTTCCAAGTTAAAACATTAGAAATTTAAAAAAAAGTCCAATAATTTTTATTCAGTGATCAAATAATTTTTCCAAAAACCCAAACAAACAGTGAAATTTTTTAAGTACAGTACCAAAAATCCACATTTTTTGACCTCCAATTCTTTTGACCACCAATTTTTTCTAAACAAATAAAAGATGTTATTGTTTATTAATTTTAGTACACCTAAGTATATGCTAAGGATATATTACGATAATTTTAATTTTTCTTTGTTTACAAAAAATTGGTGGTCAAAAGAATTGGAGGTCAAAAAATGTGGATTTTTGCTACTGTACTTAAAAAATTCCACTGTTTGTTTGGGTTGTTGGAAAAATTATTTAATTATTGAATAAGAACTATTGGACCTTTTGTTAAATTTCTAATGTTTTAACTTCGACTCGGAAATATTTTTTAAAAATGTTCTGAAAAATGTCTATAAATTTTTTCATTTTCCACATCGACCATCGTAACACATTCATTATTTTCGCAATCTGGACGCTATAAAGTCTGGACGCTATAAAGCTTAAATTAAAGCTTGATAAATTACATACATAACATTTTTTTATAATACTTGTTTGATAATTATAACGTTTAGTATTGTTAACTTTGTCTTTAACAAATTTCATTTACCATAAAAAAGTTTCCAATGTATTGTCGCCTACTGTATATGCTTTATGGGGTCCCAGACCGATATTTCGATGAGTTACAAACAGAATGACAAACTTATATATACCCTCTATCACTAAGTGGAGGGTATAAAAACGTGTTAAAAAACCCGTTAAACAAGTTTTAAAATTATTGGTAAATCACAAAAATACTTTACAACATATTTTTGTCGCTATTAAATATTTTTACACTAAAAAACAAAAACTACACTCGAAATAAATTTTCCACTTAAAAAATGCCTGCGAATTTTGTACTTTTGCCCAAAACATTAAATCATGATAATGTTTTGCGGAAGATTTGGGTGTACTTGTCAACACACAACAAATTATTGGCTAAAAATTTTCAATTAAATCTGTTGATCAACAAAATTTAAATGAGTCAATCAATGTTTTGATTGAAATTTTTGTTATTTTCTTTATCTATCGAGTTACAAATTTTTAACATACCATATTTTTTCGCTTTTATTTATTTAAATAGATTTATTCAAAAATATACAAAATAATCGGGCAAAAAAGACGATTTTTTTGATAATTTTGTCATAAGCTTACACTTCATTTGTTAAATCAATCATTGTTATAATTGACTTTTAATAAAAAATTGATCAAATTTTTGATCAAAATCGAAAAAATTTTTGATTGAAGAAATTTTCAATTAATCATCTACAATTTGATGATTGGTATAACAACATTGAAACCGCGTTTTTGTTTATTGAAATTCGTTTCAATTTTTTTCTGTGAAAGCAAAGTTTTCTAAGAAAAAATAATGTTATATTTCTTTGCTATTCCATGCAAAATAAATTGAAATATCATTCGAGGACCCCATTAAAAAACCAAAAGAGCTGTACATTTCGTAAGTGAGTTCAAAAATAAGTGGAAAAAAGTGTTTTTACATTTTGGAGAGTATAAAAGATTCGGCACCAAAGAATATAACACTCTCACTTGTTTTATGTACATTTGATAAACAAATGGAAAATTTTTATGCGAAAAGCTTAGACATGGTGAAAAGTAGTTTTGGTAAAAAAAAATAATTATTTTTTTTTGTTAAAAAAATTTAATGAACCCAATATTTTTGGTGAAAAAAAAATTTTGATGAAAAAAAGTTTTTGATGAATTTTTTTTTGATGAAAAGAAAAATTTTTTGATGTAAAAAAAATTGATGAAAAAAAATTTTTTTTGGTGAGAAAAAAATTGATAATAAAAAATCTGATAAAAAAAAATTTAATGAAAAAAAATTTATGAAAATATATGATAAACAAAAAATTATGGAAAAAAATTTTGATGAAAAAAAAAATTTGATAAAAAAAATTTATAAAAAAAATTAATGAAAAAAAAAAATTTATAAAAAAAATTTGATGAAAAAAAAAAAAAATATGAAAAAAAAATTTAATGGAAAATAAATTTGATGAAAAAAATTAATGAAAAAAAAAAAAAAATTTTTATGAAAAAAAAAAATTTGATGGAAACAAAATTGATAAAAAAAAAAAAATTTTATGAAAAAAAATTTTTTTTTTGTTGAAAAATAATTATATTACTTTTTATTCACCAGCTGGTGAAAAACGGTTTTATTCACCACGAGCTGAATTATTATCCAAGTTACAAACCCAAGTTATTTAAATTTTTGGTTTTAAGAAAATGAAAATAGTAACTGTTGTTTTGTTTTTCGTTAATTGTAAGCTTATATACTCAAACTAAGGTGGCGTCCTGCAACTTTTTTAAAATTAGACACCAGCCTAAAAACATTATCATGTTAAAACAAGTGAAAGTGTTAAATTCGGCTGTGCCGAATCTATTATACCCTCCAACATGTAAAAAAATATAAAAAAAAATTTCACAGGGGCGTTGTTTTAAGGGGGAGGGAGGGGGGCAAGGTAGGGGGAGGGGTCGGTGAGCTGGGGTGACTCCTTGGCCTCACGGTATATGTTTACAAGTTCATTTTTGTCTGCTTTGTGCACTTAAGTATTATACTTTTATAATTATTTAAGTTATTTTTTATCCACGCCCTTAAAAGAGGGGCGGGGCAAAAAAAGATACATTTTTTAATCGCCTGGGTCCAAGCTCAGAAATATAAACTTCTACGAACATAAAAATATCTCATTTGGTTCACAAAAATACAAAAAAAAGCGTCAAAAAAATTTGCATTTTTAAGAGGTTGGTTTAGTTCTTCAAGGGGGAACTTTTTTCCCCCTGATCCGATTTGGCCCATTTCCGAACTTGACCTGCCTAGGACCATAAGACATATTTATGCCAAACTTGAGGGGTCTAGCTCTTTTATTTTGGACTGCATCGTGTTAACTACAGACGGACGGACGGACAGACAGACAGACAGACAGACAGACAGACAGACAGACAGACAGACAGACAGACAGACAGACAGACAGACAGACAGACAGACAGACAGACAGACAGACAGACAGACAGACAGACAGACAGACAGACAGACAGACAGACAGACAGACAGACAGACAGACAGACAGACAGACAGACAGACAGACAGACAGACAGACAGACAGACAGACAGACAGACAGACAGACAGACAGACAGACAGACAGACAGACAGACAGACAGACAGACAGACAGACAGACAGACAGACAGACAGACAGACAGACAGACAGACAGACAGACAGACAGACAGACAGACAGACAGACAGACAGACAGACAGACAGACAGACAGACAGACAGACAGACAGACAGACAGACAGACAGACAGACAGACAGACAGACAGACAGACAGACAGACAGACAGACAGACAGACAGACAGACAGACAGACAGACAGACAGACAGACAGACAGACAGACAGACAGACAGACAGACAGACAGACAGACAGACAGACAGACAGACAGACAGACAGACAGACAGACAGACAGACAGACAGACAGACAGACAGACAGACAGACAGACAGACAGACAGACAGACAGACAGACAGACAGACAGACAGACAGACAGACAGACAGACAGACAGACAGACAGACAGACAGACAGACAGACAGACAGACAGACAGACAGACAGACAGACAGACAGACAGACAGACAGACAGACAGACAGACAGACAGACAGACAGACAGACAGACAGACAGACAGACAGACAGACAGACAGACAGACAGACAGACAGACAGACAGACAGACAGACAGACAGACAGACAGACAGACAGACAGACAGACAGACAGACAGACAGACAGACAGACAGACAGACAGACAGACAGACAGACAGACAGACAGACAGACAGACAGACAGACAGACAGACAGACAGACAGACAGACGGACGGACGGACGGACGGACGGACGGACGGACGGACGGACGGACATCGCTAGAATGTCTTAGAATCGATCACTGATCAATAATATATATACTTTATGGGGTCCCCGACCGATATTTCGATGCGTTACACACGGAATGACAAAGTGAGTATACCCCCATACTGTAGTTGGAGGGTATAAAAAGGTGTGAGTGAAAAAAATTTATTAAAAAAATATTTCATTTTCATACCATAAACTGTTTAAATTTAAGCAAATTTTAATTGAACACTACTACAAATTGTGTAAATTCCAATTAACTCTAAGTAAATTTACACTTTAAGTTTAAATTTACTCAATTTATAGTAGAAAACTCAAATCATTTTAATTAAAGTGTTCAAAAAATCTGTCGATTTAACAAAAAAAAATATATTTAAAAATTCATTTTATATATTTTCTATTATTAATTTAATTTTATTCAATTAAAATTCTGTAGCAGTGTAAATATAAACATTTAAATAAAATTAATTTTTAACTTTATTGTTATTGCATTTTGTCTAAATTTACATTTTTTTATTAATCTCATTTACAGCTAACAGTCGCGTATCAAAGAAATTGTTTTGTTTTATTTCGAAATTATTGTACTAATTGTTAATAATTAAGTATCTCAAAATAATATTCACGCAAATCTACAAGCAAAATAGAGGGGACTGAAAAAGTGTATTTTTCTGCTACTAAATAAACAGAAAAATTCAAAAGAATTTAAAAATATATTTTTTTGTTTCATATCATTAAAAAAAAACAAAAATTTTATAATTATTAAAAAATTTCCTTTTATTATTTAAAAAAAATGTCTGCGAAGTTTGTACTCTTGCCCAAACCATTGAATCATGATAATGTTTTGCGGAAGATTTAGGTGTACTTGCCAAAACAAAGTTTTTTTTAAAAAAAATAATGTTATATTACTTTGCTATTCCATGCAAAACGAATTGAAATATCTGTCGAGGACCCCATTAAAAAACCAAAAGAGCTGTACATTTCGTAGGTGAGTCCAAAAAAGTGTTTTTACATTTTGGAGAGTATAAAAGATTCGGCACTAAAGAATATAACACACTCACTTGTTTTATGTACATTTGATAAACAAATGGAAAATTTTTATGCGAAAAGCTTAGACTTGGTGAAAAAGTAGTTTTGGTAAAAAAAATTATTTTTTTTCACAAAAAACAAAATTATGTTAAAACAAGTTAGAATGTTACATTCGGCTGCGCCGAATCTTTTATACCCTCCAAAATGTAAAAAAAAAAACAGTATAAAAAAAATCCAGGGGCTTTTTTTTGTGGGGGGGGGGGGGGGGGGGGGGGTTGGTGGGAGACGTTAGGGAGCACCCAAAATTGTTGGTAAAAAAAATTTGAAGAAAAAAAGTTTTTGATGAATTTTTTTGATGAAAAGAAAAATTTTTTGATGCAAAAAAAAATTATGAAAAACAATGCAAAATTTTTTTTTTGGTGAGAAAAAAATTGATAATAAAAAATTTGATAAAAAAATTTTATGAAAAAAAGTATTTGATGAATTTTTTTGATGAAAAGAAAAATTTATAAAAAAAAATAGATAAAAAAAATATGATGAAGAAAATTTATGAAAAAAAAATTTTGATGAAAAAAAAAAAAAAATTGATGAAAATAAACAATTAATGAAAAAAAAATTATGAAAAAAAAATTTGATGAAAAAAATTTGACGAAAAAAAAAATTGAAAAAAAAGATAAAAAAAAAGTTTGATGAAAAAAAAAATTTATGAAAAAAAAAAATTATGAAAAAAAAAAATGATGAAAAAAAAATTTGATGGAAGAAAAAAATTATGAAAAGAAAAAAAAATTAATGAAAAAAAATATGAATTAAAAAAAATTGGTGAAAAAAAAAATTGATGAAAAAAAAATTGATGAAAAAAAAAATTGATGAAAAAAAAATTGATGAAAAAAAAAAATTTTATGAAATAAAAATTTGATGAAAAAAAAATGACGAAAAAAGGAAATTAATAAAAAAAAAAATTGATAAAAAAATTGATGATAAAAAATTTGATAAAAAAAAAACTTTGATGGAGAAAAAATGATGAAAAAAAAAATTTGATGAAAAAAAAAAAAATAATGAAAAAAAAAATTTTTTTGTTGAAAAATAATTATGTTATTTTTTATTCACCAGCTGTTGAAAAACGGTTTTATTCACCACGAGGTGAATTATTACCAAGTTACAAACCCAAGTTACAAAAATTTTTGGTTTTAAGAAAATGAAAACAGTAAATCCAATTTTCTTTTTTGTTAATCGTTAACTTATATAGTCAAGCTGTGGTGGCGTCCTGCAACTTTTTTAAAATTAGACACCAGCCTAAAAACATTATCATGTTAAAATATATATCGAGGGGCGAATATTAAAAACTTGCTGGACAGTTTTCGATAGAAATGTGTTAGTTTCTTTATTAGTTTTCATCTACAAATTTATTATTTACTGAAATATTATTTTAAAAACAATTGTTTTTAAATATATTGCAGAAAAAATACACTGCGTGACAAAACTAACCACTATTTTAGATAACAAGAGGTACGACCATCATTTCTATATATTTCGAACATGCTGAATCGAATGGCGTACTCTGTTTTTCGATGTATGGTACAGTTTTCTTGCAAAATGTCATTAAAGATTCGCTGATTTTCAACTGCTTTTTTAACCAAAAAATTTCCAAAGCTAATGATTTTTAAATTTTATGGCATGGAAAACAAAGATATAACTTGTAGCAATATTTCTAATGTAAAATTGGCTTAAAGCTTTTCATCTTAAGCCCTTAAATTCGCGGATTTCTTAATTTTTTTGAGTTATTAGTAGTATATAATGTGGGAACCTGAAACAACTAACTGACCCAAAATTTGTCCAAAAAAGTTTTCATTTGCAAAAGTTATCTTAACAAAAACTATAATTGTTGTATAGAAAACACTGAAATAATAGTTTTTGTTAGGATAATTTTTGCAAATGAAAACTTTTTTGGCCAAATTTTTGGTCAGTTAGTTGTTTCAGGTTCCCACATTATATACTAAAAGATGGAGCCTTAAATCATCTCGTAAAGTGATGCTGCCACATACAAAAAAACGGTTTTTCGCGATTTTCATCATGATGGTCCATATAACATAGATGGTTTTTGTCCACTATTCGTAGTGTCATGGATGCCTTTATGATCCACAAAATGCAAGTTTTTTATTAAAGACCAATTTAGTTGTTAATTTCGCGAAAACTTAAAAAAATGAAGAAATCCGCGAATTTGAGGGCTTAAGATGAACAGCTTTAAACCAATTTAACAATAGAAATATTGCTACAAGTTATATCTTTGTTTTCCATGCCATAAAATTAAAAAATCATTAGCTTTGGAAATTTTTTGGTTAAAAAAGCAGCTGAAAATCAGCGAATCTTTAATGACATTTTGCAAGAAAACTGTACCATACATTGAAAAACGGAGTACGCCATTCGATTCAGCATGTTCGAAATATATAGAAATGATGGTCGTACCTCTTGTTTATTTTTTAGTGTTCCGCAGTGATATTAATAATAACTCTTAGAATTATCTCAAAATAACGGTTTTTATTATGCAGATAGTTAAGTTTAAAATATTCGCCCTCGATATGTTGAGTAAACTTTATTGGGTCTTTGACTAATATTTCGTAAAGTTACAAACGGAATGACAAACTTAAATACATCAAAAAAATGCCATTATTCACAAATAACAAAATGACTTCATTCTGTCCACTCTAGCGTACATTAAACTTATTTTAAATACACTCGTAAGTCATTAAGTATTCTAGCCAGACATTAAGACATTATACGAGTATTTGTTGTCAACAACAACGACAATAATAATAAAATAAAAAAAGTAATAATCATAATGTTAAATTTGATAAAAAAAAAAGAAAAATAAAGAAATTAAATAAACAATCTCAGCCACATACAAAATTTAAATCCGCTGCTTAACAATTTATTCTTAAAAAGAAACAAATCTCTTACCACCCACTTCTTGAGAATAAAGACATTTTCCTTTTCTTCTTTATTTAAGTTTAATAAGATTCAAAGAAATGTGGTTTTATTATCTATTTTATTATTGTTAATGTTGTTTTACATTTAAAACATTAAAATTTGGCAAACAAACATTTAACAGTAAAAGTACCGAAAATAAATATGAATCCTATATTCGGCTATTACTAATTTAAGATACTCTTTATTAGAGTGGACTTTTTTTGTTTGTATGGCAAAACGTTTTTCTTCCGATTTGGATGATCAGGAAAATTTTTATATTTGTAGGCCTACATGGTAAAAAATTGTGGCCAATCGGATTAAATTAACCGGTGGAGCCCGGGGATCAAAGTTTTTGATTTTTGAAATTTACATAAAAATATATATCTTGCGATACATCATTTATTAATTAATTAAGCTGTACACGAATTTTTTAAAATCGCTCGAACGGTTTTCCAAATATGTATCGCTATTTGAAATTTTAAAAAAATTTCCGCTTTTTTCCTACGTTCGAAAGAATAAAAATAAGTTGCAAAATTTTATTTGGTTTGAGACGATCTTTCGTTTTCAATTAATTGGAACCAAATCCTGTTCGATCAAAGTTTTGCATTTTTAGAAATTTTTAGGAATAAATTCGAAAAAAATGTTTGTGAAAAATTTTTGTTCAAAAAACTGGTAAAAGAAATATTTACGACAATAAAAAAGAAGAAAAAATTTCGTTGAAAAAAATTCTTTGTAAAAAAAAATTCGCGAAAAAAATTTTGGTATGAAAAAATGTATTTGTAATTTGAATTTGTTTTTTAACATGATGTTTTTATGCTGCACTGAAAGAATTATTGTTCATAATATCTATGAACATATTTCATAAAACCAAATTCATAGAATCTATGAAACAATTCATTGGCTGAATGAATATTCATTAGTATTTTGAAATATTTCATAGAATTTTATTCATAGATTTTGTAAGATTCATAGAAAAAATTCATAGAAAAAAAATGTCATTAATAATTTTTTAAAAATTAAAATAATGTTACAATAATTAAATAATTTGAATAAATATATTAAAAAAATATTAAAAATATAAAAAAAACATAAAAAAACGTAAAAAAAAAAAAAAATTGCTGCCCAAGCGGGGTTCGAACCCAAGACCTACCGGCTGGGAAATTTATAATCGACGCCTTAGCTAGCAGCGCCACCAAAGGAGGAAAACCTCGCCGACTAACACTTAGTTTTGTAATGTTCGTTATTTTTTTTTTTTTGCAAATACACAAACATTTTGTTTTCTACAAACATACACACAGATTTTGGCAGAGCATTGCGGCAGAGCATAATATTTTAAAGCAGGATATTTAACAAAATAGATTTTAAGTGTTATAACTTGTTTATTTACTTTAGCTCAGTGGTTAGAGACTAAGCTTCACGAACAACTGGTATTGTGTTCGAATCTCGGTGGGGATCAGTTAAAAATAAATAAATTTTTAAAAATAGAATATTGTAAATAAATAAAAATAAAATAATAAAGTAAATAAAAATTAAATAATAAAATAAAAAAATAGAATTGAACAATAAAATTTTTTTTCCATAGCCTATGAACTTTTTCATAGGTATCTGGTTTCTATGAATTTGTTTCATAGATTCTATGAAGGGCATCATTGGCTCACTTCTAATGATTTTTTTCATAGAATCAATGTACGTTTTCATAGCCGTAATGAACAAAATTCTTTCAGTGTGGTGTCTAATTTTAAAAAAGTTGCGGGACGCCACCTCAGTTTGACTATATAAGCTAACAATTAACGAAAAAGAAAACAAGAATTACTATTTTCATTTTCTTAAAACTAAAAATTTCAATAACTTGGGTTTGTAACTTGGATAATAATTCACCTCGCGGTGAATAAACCCATTTTTCACCAGCTGGTGAATAAAAAGTAACATAATTATTTTTCAACAAAAAAAAATTTTTTTTTTCATCAAAATTTATTTTTCATAAAATTTTATTTTTCCATCAATTTTTTTTTTCATCGCTTTTTTTTAAGTTTTTATACCCTATACCACATTGTGATACAGGGTATAATGAGTTTGTAACTACCCGAAATATTGGTCCTACACCCACTTTTAAGCATACCTATCGACTTAGAATCACTTTTTGAGTCGATTTAGCGATGTCTGTCCGTCTGTCCATGTAAATGGTGTAAACACGATACTGGTCGCAATTCTTAATCAATTGACTTGAAATTTGAAACTTAAGCCTCTTTTGGCCCAAGGACGAAGCCTGTTGAAATTGGAAAAAATCTGTAAATATTTAGACCTAGCATTCATACAAAGGTCCTCTTTAGTTTTGGCTCAAATGACTCTAATAGCCGCACACTCACAGCAAAATACGGTTGTCTCAACCGTAAAAGGTTCCAACCTCAGTTTGAGGTTGCGGCAACCGGTAAATATACGGTTGTAGCAACCGGCAATTTACAGTTGTGGCAACCGGCAAATTCCTGTTGCAGCAACCTCAAATAACGACATTTGCCGGTTGTAGCAACCGTATTGCCGGTTGCTCCAACCAGAGCTGTGTTTAATATATTTTCGATATTATGACAAAATACAAAATAAAATTCCAAAAATAAAACACATTTTTTATTTTTTTTTTGCTTTTTTTTATTGTTTGAAAAAAAATAGTTATATTAATGACTTAAGGCTGAGTTAGGCACCCGTAACCGTAAACTAGCGTAGCGTAGCGATCAAAATCAAATAGAAAATCACGTAGACGTCTGCAAAGAAGAATAACTGCTCGCATTTGTTCTCATATAACGAAAAACTCTCTACGCTACGCTAGTTTAAGGTTACGGGTGCCTAACTCAGCCTTTATACTAAAAATACTAAACCAAATGTAACATTTTTAGGTGGGTATAATTCGTTTGCTAAAAATCCGATACAAAGAATTCTTCTCAGAATCTGAGACTTTTTCTAAGGGAAAAATGTCTCAAAATCTGACAATTTTTCTTTAGGAGAAATGTCTCAGAATCTGAGACTTTTTCTAAAGGAAAAGTATTTCAGAATCTGGTCTTTTTTCTATCAGAAATATAACTCTGAATCTAATTTTTCTATAGGAAAAATCTGAATCTTTTTCAATAATAAAAATGTTACAGAAAAAGTCACAGATTCTGAAACAGTTTTTCTATAGAAAAAGTCGCAGATTCTGAGACAGTTTTTCTACAGAAAAAGTTTCAGATTCTGAGACAGTTTTTCTGTAGAAAAAGTCTCAGATTCTGAGACAGTTTTTCTATAGAAAAAGTCTCAGATTCTGAGACAGTTTTTCTATAGAAAAAGTCTCAGATTCTGAGACAGTTTTTCTATAGAAAAAGTCTCAGATTCTGAGACAGTTTTTCTATAGAAAAAGTCTCAGATTCTGAGACAGTTTTTCTATAGAAAAAGTCTCAGACTCTGAGACAGTTTGTCTATAGAAAAAGTCTGATTTTTAGACAGTTTTTCTATAGAAAAAGTCTCAGATTCTGAGACAGTTTTTCTATAGAAAAAGTCTCAGATCCTGAGACAGTTTTTCTATAGAAAAAATCTCAGATTCTGAGACAGTTTTTCTATAGAAAAAGTCTTAGATTCTGAGACAGTTTTTCTATAGAAAAAGTCTCAGATTCTGAGACAGTTTTTCTATAGAAAAAGTCTCAGATTCTGAGACAGTTTTTCTATAGAAAAAGTCTCAGATTCTGAGACAGTTTTTCTATAGAAAAAGTCTCAGATTCTGAGACAGTTTTTCTATAGAAAAAGTCTCAGATTCTGAGACAGTTTTTCTATAGAAAAAGTCTCAGATTCTGAGACAGTTTTTCTATAGAAAAAGTCTCAGATTCTGAGACAGTTTTTCTATAGAAAAAGTCTCAGATTCTGAGACAGTTTTTCTATAGAAAAAGTCTCAGATTCTGAGACAGTTTTTCTATAGAAAAAGTCTCAGATTCTGAGACAGTTTTTCTATAGAAAAAGTCTCAGATTCTGAGACAGTTTTTCTATAGAAAAAGTCTCAGATTCTGAGACAGTTTTTCTATAGAAAAAGTCTCAGATTCTGAGACAGTTTTTCTATAGAAAAAGTCTCAGATTCTGAGACAGTTTTTCTATAGAAAAAGTCTCAGACTCTGAGACAGTTTGTCTATAGAAAAAGTCTGATTTTTAGACAGTTTTTCTATAGAAAAAGTCTCAGATTCTGAGACAGTTTTTCTATAGAAAAAGTCTCAGATCCTGAGACAGTTTTTCTATAGAAAAAATCTCAGATTCTGAGACAGTTTTTCTATAGAAAAAGTCTTAGATTCTGAGACAGTTTTTCTATAGAAAAAGTCTCAGATTCTGAGACAGTTTTTCTATAGAAAAAGTCTCAGATTCTGAGACAGTTTTTCTATAGAAAAAGTCTCAGATTCTGAGACAGTTTTTCTATAGAAAAAGTCTCAGATTCTGAGACAGTTTTTCTATAGAAAAAGTCTCAGATTCTGAGACAGTTTTTCTATAGAAAAAGTCTCAGATTCTGAGACAGTTTTTCTATAGAAAAAGTCTCAGATTCTGAGACAGTTTTTCTATAGAAAAAGTCTCAGATTCTGAGACAGTTTTTCTATAGAAAAAGTCTCAGATTCTGAGACAGTTTTTCTATAGAAAAAGTCTCAGATTCTGAGACAGTTTTTCTATAGAAAAAGTCTCAGATTCTGAGACAGTTTTTCTATAGAAAAAGTCTCAGATTCTGAGACAGTTTTTCTATAGAAAAAGTCTCAGATTCTGAGACAGTTTTTCTATAGAAAAAGTCTCAGATTCTGAGACAGTTTTTCTATAGAAAAAGTCTCAGATTCTGAGACAGTTTTTCTATAGAAAAAGTCTCAGATTCTGAGACAGTTTTTCTATAGAAAAAGTCTCAGATTCTGAGACAGTTTTTCTATAGAAAAAGTCTCAGATTCTGAGACAGTTTTTCTATAGAAAAAGTCTCAGATTCTGAGACAGTTTTTCTATAGAAAAAGTCTCAGATTCTGAGACAGTTTTTCTATAGAAAAAGTCTCAGATTCTGAGACAGTTTTTCTATAGAAAAAGTCTCAGATTCTGAGACAGTTTTTCTATAGAAAAAGTCTCAGATTCTGAGACAGTTTTTCTATAGAAAAAGTCTCAGATTCTGAGACAGTTTTTCTATAGAAAAAGTCTCAGATTCTGAGACAGTTTTTCTATAGAAAAAGTCTCAGATTCTGAGACAGTTTTTCTATAGAAAAAGTCTCAGATTCTGAGACAGTTTTTCTATAGAAAAAGTCTCAGATTCTGAGACAGTTTTTCTATAGAAAAAGTCTCAGATTCTGAGACAGTTTTTCTATAGAAAAAGTCTCAGATTCTGAGACAGTTTTTCTATAGAAAAAGTCTCAGATTCTGAGACAGTTTTTCTATAGAAAAAGTCTCAGATTCTGAGACAGTTTTTCTATAGAAAAAGTCTCAGATTCTGAGACAGTTTTTCTATAGAAAAAGTCTCAGATTCTGAGACAGTTTTTCTATAGAAAAAGTCTCAGATTCTGAGACAGTTTTTCTATAGAAAAAGTCTCAGATTCTGAGACAGTTTTTCTATAGAAAAAGTCTCAGATTCTGAGACAGTTTTTCTATAGAAAAAGTCTCAGATTCTGAGACAGTTTTTCTATAGAAAAAGTCTCAGATTCTGAGACAGTTTTTCTATAGAAAAAGTCTCAGATTCTGAGACAGTTTTTCTATAGGAAAAGTCTCAGATTCTGAGACAGTTTTTCTATAGAAAAAGTCTCAGATTCTGAGACAGTTTTTCTATAGAAAAAGTCTCAGATTCTGAGACAGTTTTTCTATAGAAAAAGTCTCAGATTCTGAGACAGTTTTTCTATAGAAAAAGTCTCAGATTCTGAGACAGTTTTTCTATAGAAAAAGTCTCAGATTCTGAGACAGTTTTTCTATAGAAAAAGTCTCAGATTCTGAGACAGTTTTTCTATAGAAAAAGTCTCAGATTCTGAGACAGTTTTTCTATTGAAAAAGTCTCAGATTCTGAGACAGTTTTTCTATAAAAAAAGTCTCAGATTCTGAGACAGTTTTTCTATAAAAAAAGTCTCAGATTCTGAGACAGTTTTTCTATAAAAAAAGTGTCAGATTCTGAGACAGTTTTTCTATAAAAAAAGTCTCAGATTCTGAGACAGTTTTTCTATAAAAAAAGTCTCAGATTCTGAGACAGTTTTTCTATAAAAAAAGTCTCAGACTCTGAGACAGTTTTTCTAAAGGAAAAGGCTCAGATTATGAGACAGTTTTTCTGTAGAAAAAGTCTCATATTCTAAAACAGTTTTTCTAAAGAAAAGGCTGAGATTCTTAAACAGTTTTTCTATAGAAAAAGTCTCAGATTCTGAGACAGTTTTTCTATAGAAAAAGTCTCAGATTCTGAGACAGTTTTTCTATAGAAAAAGTCTCAGATTCTGAGACAGTTTTTCTATAGAAAAAGTCTCAGATTCTGAGACAGTTTTTCTATAGAAAAAGTCTCAGATTCTGAGACAGTTTTTCTATAGAAAAAGTCTCATATTCTGAGACAGTTTTTCTATAGAAAAAGTCTCAGATTCTGAGACAGTTTTTCTATAGAAAAAGTCTCAGATTCTGAGACAGTTTTTCTATAGAAAAAGTCTCAGATTCTGAGACAGTTTTTCTATAGAAAATCCCTCAGATTCTGGGACAGTTTTTCTATAGGAAATGTCTCAGATTCTGTGATTTTTTTCTTCTGATTTTTCTCAGATTCTGTAGCATTTTTTGTATAGAAAAAGTCTAGATGCTGTGACATTTTTTCTGTAGATAAAATACCTGTTGAAATATTCCGAGACATTTTCTCACAAAGATATAAAATTGTTTGTCTGTGTGGAAAACGGAATGCATTTTTGGATTAATTAGATTAATTGTCTTCAAGAAAACTCTTCTGTGTATTTAAGTTGCTCCAACTTGATTTCTTCCCTTGATCGGTGTAATCTTCTTTTCCAATTTCTTACAAAAGGTTTGATTTCTACAAACAAAAAAAAACATTTTATTATCGTCGTTTTCTGTTTTTGTCTTTCTTACTTACATATCTTCCCGGGATCAGTAATGTGGATATTTCTTTAGCTCCAAATTATTTTTTAGATTTTAATAATATTTTTGGAGACAAATTTTTGTGTTTTTATTTAATTTAATGACGTTAGAAAATTTTTGATATTTTTTAAATAGTTTAATATTCTTAAAAAAAACTTTTATAAATATTTTTTTTTGTTTTAATTTTATGACATTTAAAACTGTGTTTAATTTAAAAAGTTACAACAACCTCAATTTACGGTTGCCACAACTGGGGTTGGAAGTTGTAGCAACTGTTTTTTCGAGTTTGTGGCAACTAGCACAAAAATATATTAAAAAAGTCTTAACAACCTCAATTTACGGTTGCTGCAACCGCATACGGTTGGGACAACCGCAACTCAGTTGCTGCAACCGTATTACGGTTGTGGCAACCTCATTCCAACCGATTTTTTATGTGAGTGCATTTTAATAGATATCTTTTCGAAATTTGGCAGGTAATCATGTTTTATCCACACAAATCACTATGCCGAATTTTAAAGAAATCGGATCAGTTCTTATTGTAGGCCCCATACAAACCACCTTCCCGATTTTCACATAAATCTCTTAAATTTCATGAAAATAGAAAATATTTAATTAAAATTCTGTTTGGGTTTGTTAAACGCGTACTTTAATAACCCTATCAAATCTGATTATCATCGGACCATTTTTGGACTTAGGTCTAGAGTTTTTCTTTTCCCGGACTTTTTCATTTCCCGGGAAAGCGGGATTCGTTTTTAAATTTCCCGGGATCCCAGGAATTCCCGCAAAAACTAAAAACCCAAATTTTTTGTCAAAAAAATATATAAAAACCTTATGAATGCGATTACACTATTTATATTGTTTATTAACACCATAAAAATCTTATTAAATACCTTTAAACCAAACAAAAAATAAGTTTCGAGAAAAAATATTAAGTTTTGTTACACAGTTTTTATAAAAAAAACGGCCCAAATATGTCGAAGTCTTTAAAAAGTATTTTTAAGGGAATATGTTAGAATATGTCACTAAGCTTTATCTGTTTTAATAATAAAATTCATCATTTATTCTAATTCAACTCAGTTCATTTTTACAATTGGTTCTTAACGCTTTACCTCTAAAACACAATGAAACTGATTCAGAAAAATTTAGCAATTATGTCTCTGAAACTGAATGTAACTGTTTATGAGAAATGAAATTATAAGAAAATTTACCCCAAAAGGTTATTAAAAAAAATTTTTAAAAATTTAAAAACTCTGGTTTCTTAAAGAAAACCATATTCATTTTAGAGTCATCCCTTACACAGATTGTATATCAATTTATCGATTTAAAAAGAATCATGTCCAAAGACATAAATATTTTCTATAGAAACAAATAATCATACTGCAAATTTTTCTAATGCAGGTCTCAGAAAGAAAATTTTTCAGCTTCTGAAAATAAGTATCAGGTACTGATAATTAAATCCTATCGAAGATGTAGATATTGTGAGACTTTTTTCATTTCGTAAGTCTCAGATTTTATGACATTTTTAAGTTAGAATGTCTCTTTTGGAATTCTTTTTAAGCCCTTCTGGTCCCTGCGTACGTTTCTGTCATCAATTATCAAGAATTTTAATAAAATCCTTAAAAAAAATCACATACAAAATAATCAATAGAAGTCGAAAAATCAACAATTTCAAAGATATGAAAATTCCCGGGAATTCCCGCTCTATTTCCCGGGATTTTGGGATTGAAAATTTACGGGAGTTCCCGGAAAATCCCGTCCCGGGAATTCCCGTGAAAAACTCTACTTAGGTCCCATGTAGAAATTTCGCCCGATATTCAGTTGAAGCGATTTATTGTCATCAAAAAGAAGCCTATTCCACTCAAATTTGATAAGTGAGTGCTTTTTACACTTATTAAAGATTTGACAAAATATAGATCTAATCGGTCCATGTTTGAACTTGGGACCCATTTTCCGGGAAACTCTGGTGTAGGGTACTATATGGCCGGTCTTGACCGACTATAATTTTCTTACTTGTTTTTTTTCATAACTTTTTTTTTCGTCGAACTTTTTTGTCATAAATTTTTTTTTATCAACAATTTTTTTTTCCGATTTTTTTTTTTCATCAAATTTTTTTTTCATCATATTTTTTTTCACCAATTTTTTTTTTTTCAAAAATTTTTTTTCATCAATTTTTTTTCATTAATTTTTTTTTTCATCAAATTTTTGTTTTCATAAAAATTTTTTTTTTCACAAATTTTTTTTATCATATTTTTTTTCATAAATTTTTTTCAATTAAATTTTTTTTCAAATTTTTTATTATCAATTTTTTTCTCACCAAAAAATTTTTTTTTCATATTTTTATTTTTCATCAAAAAATTATTCTTTTCATCAAAAAATTCATCAAAAACTTTTTTTCAACAAAAAATTTTTTCACCAAAAATTCGGGTTCATTAAATTTTTTTTAACATAATTTTGTTTTTCGTGAAAAAATAATCATTTTTTTTACCAAAACTAGTTTTTCACCAAGTCTAAGCTTTTTGCATAAAAATTTTCCATTTGTTTATCAAATGTACATAAAACAAGTGAGAGCGGTATATTCTTTGGTGCCGAATCTTTTATACTCTCCAAAATGTAAAAACACTTTCTTGCACTTATTTTTGAACTCACTTACGAAATGTACAGCTATTTTGGTTTTTTAATGGGGTACTCGACTGATATTTCAATTCGTTTTTTCTAAAAAAAAATTTTGCTTTGGCAAGTACAACCAAATCTTCCGCAAAACATTATCATAATTTAATGTTTTGGGCAAAAGTACAAAATTCGCAGGCATTTTTGCTAGACGATCCTACATTCCAAATTTCAAGTTTCCAAGACAATTATTTCAGAAAATATTAAAAGTATCAAAGTACATTTTTCCACCCTCTTTAGGATAGATTATTATTTCAGAAAATATAAAAAGTACCAAAGTACATATTTTTACCCCTTTACAATAGGAATTTCCAAAAAAGTACTTTTTTCAGTTTTTTTTTTGTTGTTGGATCCAACATTCCTAGTTTTCAGTTTTTATTAACTTTATTTAAGAAATTATAAAAAGTACTAATGCACAATTTTTAACCACTTTTTAACACCGTTCCAAAAAGTACTTTTTTATGGATTTTTTTTCGTTAGAGAATGTAACATTCCAAATTTAAAGTTATTAGGACCATTATTTGAGGATTTATTATAACCCCTTTTATCATTTCAGATAAAAATATAAAGTGTTACAGTGCAGGGTTTTATCTCTAACAAGGGAAGTATCTCAACCCTTATGAACCGATTTGCCTGAAACTTAAAATATACATAAAAGAGACGATTTTAAGGTTGGGGTGTCTCGGCTTATCGGCCATATCAGTGATTCAAAATTTCGTTGTCCCCTTATGAAACAATGTGGACCTCCGGGAAAATTTCGATAACTCCCGAACTAATAGGAATATCCTCTAGAGCAAAAATACGTGTCGACTTAAATTTAATAAAGATTATTTCATATTCATATGGACATCGTAGGTCAATGTCTTCATATAAATACCCCCTATAATTTACACATTTTCATGAAAAAAGTTTTTAACGAAGCCAAACTTTTACAAGGTTATGCCACCGTTGGATAGGCATTAAAAAAACCTTTCTTCTCATATGTAAACATCATATATTTTCTTCGTAAGAAATGGCTGAAAAATCCAAAAAACGATTTTTTCGCCATTTTTTGACCCATGTTTTGAACCCCTAAATCCGCGATATGGCCGATAAGCCGATACACCCCAACCTTAGAATTGCCTCTTTTATATATGGGGCATTCCATGCCAAATCACTCACTTTTAGGCCCGACCCCCTTCGATTAATTTTATTTTTGGATATGTTTTAGTACGTATTAAATGAAACTTCCAGCCAAATTTTCAGCCTTTTATACCAAGGTGGTGTTGAGTAATCAATTTTTCAAAATGGCGATTTTTTCCAAAAAATGAAAAAATTTAAATTTTCAATCAATTTTGACCAGTAAAAATATAGATATATTAAAAAAAGATGGACAACATTTTGTTGGTAGTTAAATGTAGTTTTAGAAAAAAAATATGAAAAATTATTCGAGGTAATTATCACTTGTTTTTTTATCGTATAAAAATTAAAATCGACTTTTTGAAAAAGTCCGAAACCTTCGATTTTTTTTTTAAAATGTCAAAAAATTCTACTCTTAATTACGCAACTTTTAAGTCATAATTCGAGATGTGATCGTTATTCGTTCTATTTTTATTCAAATTTTGAAAATTGCACTTTTTTTTTTTTTACTCTGGTTTATTTTATATGGTGCTCCAAAAAAAATAATTTGGTAAATATTGACCGTAACTTCCCCTAGATATATTAACTTGGGTGTAAAAATACGTCTCAGAAAATTTTAGGATGATCGGACATGGGTAAGGCGTGCCGCATCGGCTTTGAAGTTTAAAAATCGGATTACAAGGGAAAATATGCATTTTTTTCTGTTTTCTTAATTTTTTTGGTATTTTAAGTTAATTTTGAATTCAAATGGTTACAGAATTGAAATGTAGAGTAAAATGTCTCTCTATTAAGGTCATAAAAACCGAAATCGGTTTAAAATCAGCCAAGTTATTACAACTTCCCCAGGCATCTAACGTGTGGCAGACAACTTGATTAATCAATACAATCCGATTTTTGAAATTCATTGAAATTTTCTACTGTAATAACATTTTTTTATTCTTCAAGTTCAAATGTTATTAGATGACAAGTATTTTTCATATTGTGTTTTGCTAACATTTTTTAAATTAGTGCTAAAAATGCCTGCATTTTCCACACCCTTTTGAAATCTCTATTTTAAAAAAAAAAATATTTTTTTTGTTTTAAAATTTGGAAAAGTCAAAAAAATATTACACTGAAACATGAATAATGAAAAAATGTTATTACAGTAGAAAATTTCAATAAATTTAAAAAAAGGGCCTCGTATTTTTTAATCAAGTTGTATGGCACACGCTAGATGCCTGGGGAAGTTGTAATAACTTGGCTGATTTTCAACCGATTTTAGTTTTTAGTACCTTATTAGAAAGGCATTTTACTCCACATCATAATTCTGTAATCACTTGAATTAAAACTTAACTTAAAATACCAAAGAAATTGCGAAAACAGAAAATAATTCATATTTTTCCTTGTAATCCGTTTTTTAAACTTCAAGGACCATGCTAAGCGCCTTACACATGTCCGATCGTCCCAAATTTTTGTGAGACGTATATTTACCTCCAAATGAATATATTTAGGGTAAGTTAGGGTCAGTATCTACCATTTTTTTTTTTTTGGAGCTCTATATAAAATAAATCAGAGCCAAAACATAAAAGGTGCAATTTTAAAAATTAAAAAAAAAAAAAGAAAGAATTGTGATCACATCTCGAGTTATGGCTTAAAAGTTGCACAATTTAGAGTAGAATTCTTATAGTTTTTTACAAAAAAATCGAAGGTTTCGGACTTTTTCAAAAAGTCGATTTTAATTTTTAAACGTCAAAAAATAAGTGATAATTACTTCGAATAATTTTTTCACATTTTTTTTCTAAAACTACATTTAAATACCAACAAAACGTTGTCCAACTTTTTTTAAAATATCTATATTTTTTACTGGTCAAAATTGATTGAAAATTTAATTTTTTTCATTTTTTGGAAAAAATCGCCATTTTGAAAAATTGATTACTCAACACCACCTTGGTATAAAAGGCTGAAAATTTGGCTGCAAGTTGCATTTAATACGTACAAAAACATATCCAAAAATAAAATTAATCGAAGGGGGTCGGGCCTAAAAGTGAGTGATTTGGCATGGAATGCCCCATATATTTTACGTTTCATGCAAATCGGTTCATAAGGGTTGAGATACTTCCCTTGTAAGGTATTAGACGATCCTTCATTCCGAATTTTGATGAAAAGAAAAATTTTTATTTTTAAAATATATAAAAAAAAATTTTTGGTGAGAAAAAAATTGATAATAAAAAATTTGATAAAAAATTTGATGAAAAAAATACGAAAAAAAAATTTATGAAAAAAATAAATTTACGAAAAAAAAAATTTGATGGAAAAAAAATTAATGAAAATTATGAAAAAGAAAAAAATTTTGACGAAAAAAAAAATTTTGATGAAAAAAAACAATTGATGAAAAAAAATTTGATGAAAAAGAAAATTAATGAAAAAACAAAATTTAATGAAAAAAAAAATCTGATGAAACAAAAAAATTTATAAAAAAAATTGATAAAAAAAAATATCATGAAAAAAAAAGTTTGATGCAAAAAAAAAAAATTAATAATAAAAAAATTGATGAAAAAAAATTTAATGAAAAAAAAAAAATTTGATGAAAAAAAAAAGTTTGATGATACAAAAAAAAGGTTAGACTTGGTGAAAAAGTACTTTTTGTAAAAAAAATTATTTTTTTTTCACGAAAAACAAAATTATGTTAAAAAAATTTAATGAACCCAAAATTTTTGGTGAAAAGAAAAATTTTTGATATTAAAAAAATTGATGAAAAAAAAATATGAAAAAAAACTTTTTTTGGTGAGAAAAAAATTGATAATAAAAAATTTTGATGAAAAAAAAAAAAATTGATGAAAAAAAATCAATGAAAAAAAAAATTTAATGAAAAAACAAAAATATTTATGAAAAAAAAAATGTTGATGAAAAAAAAAAATTTGATGAAAAAGAAAATTAATGAAAAAAAAAAATTTTATGAAAAAAAATTGATAGAAAAAAAATTGATGAAAAAAGAAAAGTTTGATGAAAAAAAAAAATTGATTGCAAAAAAAAATTTTTTTTTGTGAAAAATAATTATGTTACTTTTTATTCACCAGCTGGTGAAAAACGGCTTTATTCACCACGAGGTGAATTATTATCCAAGTTACAAACCCAAGTTATTACAATTTTTGGTTTTAAGAAATTGAAAATTTTCTTGTTTTTTTTTCGTTATTTGTTAGCTTAGGGCAACAAGCATCGTAAGTTTGATTTTGACCCAACAACACTTTTTTTCGTGGTACGTTAAAAATGAAAAGCTCCATATTTGAATTTTTAAAAAATTTATGATAAAAGAAAAAAAAAATATTTACTTTTTTTGAATAAATTGTTGATAATATTTTTTCTAAAAAACACTTTTTATAAAAAACATTTTTGTAAAAAACAAAAATTTTTTTTCATTTTACCTCTGGTATCTTTACCACGATTCAGATAATTGTAAGACAAACAAAAGTTAAAACTCAAAGACCATAAAAATTATTTTGTTTAGGAAGAATTTTTTAGTTTTAAATTCTTTTTTTTAATATAAATTTATAAAATAAATAAATAACGTTCATATTTACTTTTTCACTTTAACATTTGACTTAATTTTTTGTAAAAATTTCTTATCTTTAATTTGTTTTATTTTTTTCCTAAAATGTGTGAAATGTACATATGGATGAATTCTTGTTTTGTTTTTTAACCAAAGATAACAGTAATTCAATTGGTTTATTTGTATAAATATTTATATGAAATTTATATTACAGACAACAAGTTAAAATAGCTTATAAAGACATAGGGAGGTTTACAAATGCCTACGAATTTTGTACCCTTGCCCAAAACATTAAATCATGATAATGTTTTGCGGTAGATTTGGGTGTACTTGCCAAAGAAAATTTTTTTAGAAAAAATAATGTTATATTACTTTGCTATTCCATGCAAAACGAATTGAAATATCAGTCGAGCACCCCATTAAAAAACCAAAAGAGCTGTACATTTCGTAAGTAAGTACAAAAATAAGTGTAAAAAAGTGTTTTTACATTGTGGAGAGTATAACAAATTCGGCACCCAAGAATATTACACTCTCACTTGTTTTATGTACATTTGATAAACAAATGGAAAATTTTTATGTGAAAAGCTTAGACTTGGTAAAAAAGTAGTTTTGGTAAAAAAAATATTTTTTTTTTCACAAAAAACAAAATTATGTTAAAAAAAATTTATGGAGCCCAAAATTTTTGGTGAAAAAAAAATTTAATGAAAAAAAGTTTTTGATGAACATTTTTGATAAAAGGAAAAATTTTTTGATGTAAAAAAGGTTGATGAGAAAAAAATAAGAAAAAAAAAATTTTGGTGAGAAAAAAATTGATAATAAAAAATTTGATAAAAAAATAGATGAAAAAAATATGATAAAAAAATTTATGAAAAAAAAATTTGACAAAAAAAAAAAAAAAAAAATGAAGATGAAAAAAAAAATTAATGAAAAGAAAATTGATGAAAAAAAAAAAATTTGATGAAAAAACAAAAAAATTTATAAAAAAAAAATTTTTGATGAAAAAAAAATTTTATGAAATAAAAATTAATGAAAAAAAATGAATGAAAAATAAAAAAATTGATGAAAAAAAAAACGGAGGTTATAAAAGATTCGGCACCAAATAACACTCTCACTTGTTTTATGTACATTTGATAAACAAATGGAACATTTTTATGCGAAAAGCTTAGACTTGGTGAAAAAGTAGATTTGGTAAAAAAAAAATGATTTTTTTTTACGAATATCAAAATTATGTTAAATAAAATTTATGGAGCCCAAAATTTTTGGTGAAAAAAAATTTTGATGAAAAAAAGTTTTTGATGAACATTTTTGATGGAAAAAAAATTTTTTGATGTAAAAAAAAATTAATGAAAAAAACTAAGAAAAAAAAATTTTTTGGTGAGAAAAAAATTGATAATAAAAAATTTGATGAAAAAAAATTGACGAAAAAAAGTTTGATAAAAAAAAATTGATGAAAAAAATGATGATAAAAAAATAATTTTTTATAAAAAAAATTGATGAAAAAATGATGAAAAAAAAACTTGATGAAAAAAAAATTTGATGAAAAAAAAATTGATGAAACAAAAAATTAAAAAAAAAAAATTTTTTGAAAAATAATTATGTTACTTTTAATTCACCAGCTGGTGAAAAACGGGTTTATTCACCACAAGGTGAATTATTGTCCAAATTACAAACCCAAGTTGTTAAAATTTTTGGTTTTAAGAAAATGAAAATAGTTATTCTTGTTTTCGTTATTTGTTAGCTTATATAGTCAAACAGAGGTGGCGTCCTGCAACTTTTTTAAAATTAGACACCAGCCTAAAAACATTATCATATTAAAATAAAATTTCCTCTTAAGTCGACTTAGGTCATTTTCACTTTCTTCCACCTATAAAATACTGGAAACAAACAAACAAAGAAGAGATACACAATTGAAAGCCTTAGAATACAACAACAAATAAAGAAAACAATGAATTTGAAGGAGGACACGAACAACATAAATGCAAGTTATAGTGTTGCCATAACTTAAGCTGTGATATTTAAAATTAATATGTGTTTAAAAATTAAATTTATGTTTTATGTTTTTATGTTCCTTGTTATATGTAAAACTTTTTAATTTTAATGTGATAAAATTCATATTGTAAGTCTGAATTGTTTTTGTGTAATATTATTGTACTTATTTTATTGTTTTTTATATATTTTTTAAATAGACAATCCCTTGAAAAAGTCGACAAACAATCGACGAAACGTCGGGAACAAAAATTGTAATTAAAAATTGATTTTTATTTACATTGAGGAAATTTAGGCCCTATTAGCTTGACTAAAACAATCAGTAAATTCATCACTCTGGCCAAAAAAACTACAACAATAAGTTAACATCGGAGAGCTTGCCGAAATCAACTTTATTTAAATTTATAGAAACTTTAATAAAACAGGTATACAACAAAAACAACATAATCATGAAGGGATTTTTTAAACACACAGCACTTAAATATGACAATGAGACATGTAGAACACTAAAAGAATACTGCAACGAAGCAAAAAGACTAACACAACAACAACAGAGATTAAAATTTATATTATCATGCAGAAGCTACGGAATAACTCCAAATCATACAAAAAACACAACTAAACAGGTTACAAATCTTTTTGAATGTACAACAATTAAAAGAAAACTAAAAACCGTAGAACACAATTTCCATAAGAAAATTTTAAATTTAGAAATATCGCAAACTAATACAAATATAAAATTAATTAAACGTAAACTATATCATTTGGGTACTGGTATTAAAAATATGATAACAGAAGAGGACCACACTAAATTTATTAATACACAAAGAGACAGATCAAAACAAATAGCGAAAAATGTTAAAGAGGGACATATTGACAAGTTAAATACACTGAAAGAAAAGCAGTTTAAATTACATGGATTAGAATTTACAAATCACTGGTTTGAAAATAAAACTGAATATGATTTTCCATTGGAGTGTAAGTGGATGCTATCACTTGGCAGAAAGTTTGCACTACCGATAGATAAACGTAATTTTTCCCCACTACACGTAATAGCTGATGTGGAACAATGTATCCAGGCTATGGATGAAAATTTAGATAAAGAAAAGGACGTCGCTAGGACAAAATTAGCAAACCGCGTATCAGCTTTTAAGAGGAAAATTAAAAATACCGAAAAAGATAAGTTTATCCTTACGATTTTTGAAAAAACTAAAAAACTTTTAAGAAAATACAACGATATAATTATTATACAGGCTGATAAAGGTAATAAGACGGTAGTAATGTACAGGAATGAGTATGAAGAAAAAATGCAGGTACTTTTAGAAGATAAAAGCACGTACAAACTCTCAAGAGCAGATCCAACTGACAAACTTCAAAAACAAAACAACGCCATTATTTCTGATCTCTATAAAAATAATATTATTAATTTATGGGAAAAACGACAACTTTTTTGCTCCGCGACTACTGCACCTAGAATATACGGCTTACCCAAAATACACAAGGAAGATATCCCTCTACGACCTATCGTCTCGTCAGTACAGGTACCGTGTTACCAGTTGTCAAAATACGTGGGTAACATCCTTAAAGTCATAATTTCTGACAAATTCAACGTCAAAAATTCCATACAGGTAAAGGAACAACTGAGCGGCGTAAAAATTGACAATAATGAAATTATGATATCGTTTGACGTAATTTCACTATTCACAAACATACCAATTCAAACGGCAATAAGGACAATAATGAGAAAATGGAATATTATCAAAGACCATACAAAAATTTCCAGCTCACAATTTTTAAAAATACTCAACTTTTGTCTAAGTGACAATAATTATTTTATGTTTGGTGAAAACATATATACCCAGATCTTTGGTATGCCAATGGGGAACCCATTATCACCCACCATAGCGGATATTATACTTGACAACTTACTTGACGATGCAATAACAGAATTAGAAAATAGGAACATTTATATTAAATATATCACCAAATATGTAGACGACATTTTGGCAATAATTCGCATAGATGATAAGGACGAAATTCTGTCTACTTTTAATAAACAACACCATAAAATACAATTCACCACTGAAATAGAGAAAAATGGAGAAATTGCGTATTTAGATTCAAAAATTATACGCAAAAATAGCACTATTATGTTTGACTGGTACACTAAGGAAACATCTTCTGGAAGATTAATGAATTACCACGCTACACAACCTAAAAATCAAATTATCAACACAGCCAAAAATTTCATTTTTAGAGTATTCAACATAAGCGATATACAATTTCACACTAAAAACAAACACATTATAATTAACATTTTAAAAAATAACAGCTTCCCCACTAAACTCATATCTACACTGATAGATAATACAATCAAAAAACTTAATGAAAATAAAAATATTCACAATAAATCGACTAACTCAGAAAAAGAAGAGAAAAAATTTTACAGTGTAAAATACATACCTGGGTTAACTGATAATAATAACATACGGTCATCAATAAAAACAAAAAACATCTGTTTTGCTTACAAACCCAATTTAACATTAAGCTCAATTTTTTCTAAAGTCAAGGCGCCAATTAATAAACAACAACAAAGTAACATTGTATACGAATTACAATGTGAAGGAAACGACACACAGAATTGCGAATTAATTTATATAGGAACAACAAAACGGACACTAGAGACAAGAATGGGTGAACATAAGATGGACATAATGCGGAAAAAAGAGACAACAGCACTAGCACAACACGTCCTACATACTGGTCACACAATTAAGTTCGATGATGTTAGAATTTTAGATAAAGAAAATAAAGAAAAGAAGAGATACACAATTGAAAGCCTTAGAATACAACAACAAATAAAGAAAACAATGAATTTGAAGGAGGACACGAACAACATAAATGCAAGTTATAGTGTTGCCATAACTTAAGCTGTGATATTTAAAATTAATATGTGTTTAAAAATTAAATTTATGTTTTATGTTTTTATGTTCCTTGTTATATGTAAAACTTTTTAATTTTAATGTGATAAAATTCATATTGTAAGTCTGAATTGTTTTTGTGTAATATTATTGTACTTATTTTATTGTTTTTTATATATTTTTTAAATAGACAATCCCTTGAAAAAGTCGACAAACAATCGACGAAACGTCGGGAACAAAAATTGTAATTAAAAATTGATTTTTATTTACATTGAGGAAATTTAGGCCCTATTAGCTTGACTAAAACAATCAGTTTATGCACGTCATTTATCTAAATATTTGGGTATGATTTTATGATTTTCGTTTTTTGGAATATTGTCGTATGTTAGTTAAGTTGTTTGGGTTTTTTTCTAGTTTATTGACATAGGATTTCAAAAAATTCCCTTTGTCACATGCGATATTGCTATTTCCACAGTCATATATTCGAGGCAACAATTTTATTGTTGAAATATTTTCCAAATTTTATTGACACTAAATTTCTATGAACATTTTTTATGCGTGTTTCGGATAAAGACAACTTAATTGAAAATAAACAGAAAATTGTATTTTATGAAAAAAAAAAAAAAATCACTGATAGATAACAATAATTTCGATTGAGTAAGGCCAAAACATATTTTTTTTCTTACGGTTTTAACCACCCAGTTTAGTTGGAGCCAGATAATCTAAATTTTGAAATTATGAGATATGCACAAAAGCAATAAAAGTTAAACAAAATGACTTTGTGAAATAGAAAATTTATGTAAAATATTTGGATTTTTTGAAACAAATTGTAAATGACCAACATTTCGATATGTTCAATATTTGGAATGGTAAAGTGAGTGATACTGTGGTAGGAGTTTATAATGAAAATAACTTTTATCAACATAAGGGTGGCACAAGGTTTTTTATACCCTCCACTCTAGTGATAGAGGGTATATATAAGTTTGTCATTCCGTTTGTAACACCTCGAAATATTGGTCTAGGACCCCATAAAGTATATATATTCATGATCCTCGATCGATTTTAAGACGATCTAGCGATGTCCGTCCGTCCGTCCGTCCGTCCGTCCGTCCGTCCGTCCGTCCGTCTGTCCGTCTGTCTGTCTGTCTGTCTGTCTGTTGAAAACACGCTAACTTTTGAAAGACTTTACGGAGGCTCCTGAAGTTTGGCATATATGTTGGGCATTTACCTGGTCAGGTTGGTATTGCAATCCAGCGAAATCGGTCCAGTGGTTCAAAAGTTATAAGCAAATGAGTGAATTTCGGCAAGGCTTTTTCTTGAATTTACGAGATAAAACACACGTTAACTTTCGAACGGAAATTCTGAGGGTGCTGAAGTGTGGCATATATATTTGTCGTTCCTCTGGTCCGGCTCATTTTAAATTTCAGCCAAATCGGTCCAGTGGTTCAAAAGTTATTAGCAAAACCGTAAATTTCAGATTCACCTCACCTTAAATTCACGTGTTGAAACCCCGTTAAACAGGTTTTAAAAACATTGGTAAGTCACAAAAATATTTTACAACGCATTTTTGTCACTCAAAAATATTTTTACACTAAAAGAAAAAAAAAATACACTCGAAAAAAATTTTACACTCAAAAAAACATTTACACTCAAAAAAAAATTTAGTAAATTATTTTTTTTTTTTTTTCAAAAATTAGTTAAAAAAAAGTTTTTTTAAACAAAATAAAATATTTCCAATCAAAAATGTGTTTTTTTTCACTCTAGAAAATTTCCTATAACTTAAAAAGGGCATTGTGGAGGGTATTCATAGATTCGGCCAAGTCGAATTTAACTTTTCTACTTGTTTTAATTGCATTATTTTATATTTTCATAGCCGAAGTTTTTTTGGCCCAAAAGAAATTAAAATTTTTTCGAATCGACATATGTTAAAAAAGGCATTATTTGTGCCACCCTAATCGACATACAAATATTAAAAAACTGCAAAGGATTATAACTTTATAAATTAAAAGATTAATTTGTTCAAAATAATGAATTAAAAACACATTTTTATTCAAATAAACCATGAACAATTTATTTGGCAACTTTTCAGAATATAAAAATCCATAAAAACTCAAAAATTTATATTAAATTTATAGCAATAAAATATTAAAACACTTTTACGCTATGGAAGAACAAAAATAAATTTTGCAAATAATGTGATTAAATTGTTGAAATTTTACGAAAATTAATTTTCATATCTATTTTGGCGCCTAAAGGTCTTTTTTTATTGTTTGCACACTACTTTTAAGAAATATTATAAGTTTGTTATTAAGTTTGTAACTTAAGGAAATGAAACAAATACAGAAAATAAAATCGTTAAATGTAAATCAACAAACATCAATTGTAAATCAACCAAACTTAATATCAACAAAACATTTACTAAAAACGGCAGCCTGTTAGTACATAATACAAAACTTCGATTTTGTTTTCAACAAACTCAGTAAAGTAATTTTATTTCAAAATTCTTTTATCATGTCAACAAAAGGTGTTTGTGTTTGTTAAATAAAAGAAAAAATCCATTTGTCAGATCACCAAATTGTATTTTTGTTTGTTGAATTTCTTTGTTGAAAAAAAAATTTAGATTTTTTTTTACTTTCGTCAGATCAACAAATTGTGTTTGTGTTTGTTGAATTTCTTTGTTGAAATAGAAAAAATCCTTTTTTCAACAATCAAAATTAACAAACGTTTTTTGATATTACAGATTTCCGTATAGGAGCACTTTCAGTGAAAAAATTTATTGTACATATTCACAAATATGGGGTTTTTTTAAGTATTACTGTGCATACAAAAAACAAATTTTTTCAATACCAATAGAATTTTTTACAAGTTTTAAATATAATGAAATAATGTATATTTCAGTTCGAGGCCAATTTCCCCATTATGAATTAACATAACAAGTACTTATGTTAACTCTACTTTCTTTATTAGGATATTCTCCCATTAAATACTCGATAGAGTTTATTGCTTTCAAAAATCGAATTAACATTACACACAAAAAAAAAAAAAAACTTGTCAAATTACTAGAAAAAGTCTCGTAATCCCATTATACCAATATTTGACAGTTTTGATCGAAATTTGCATTTTTTTTTGTTAATTCACAAATTTCCAAGGTAATTTTACAATTTTATTGTTAAAATGCTTGTAAAATTACGAAAAACCTCGTAATTTTTACCTGGAATTCTCGTAAAATAGGAAGTAGAAAAAAATCTAGTTAGGTCCCGAAACCTCCTTGTAAGTTTTATCGCTTCAAAATATTTGTAAGTTTTCAATTTTATTGGTAAAAAGCTTGTAAAATTACAAAATTATTGGTAAAAAGCTTGTAAAATTACTCGAAATTCTTGTCAATTGGAGGTAGCGAAAAATAAAAAGCTATTTTTGTCATTTTACAAGTTTTTTTTTTTATTGTGCATAGATTTTCAAAAATGATATTAAAATTTTAAAACTTAGCAATCACATACTAGAACACTTTTAAGATTTTTTTAGAAATTTTTTTAAAAGTACTTAAGAAAACAAAATTAAAAAAAAAATGGAATTACAACCATTTTTGAAGAAGTTACACTCAAAATATTTTGTAGGCAAAAACAAATGAAATACATATTTAAAACAATTGATAAAACATTTGGAAACCAAGCCCAGTAACTATTTATTTGTTTTAACTAATATCAAAATTAGGGATGTGCGATTAATCGATTATTCAAACACTCTGATTAATCGAAATCATGATTAATCAGTTAATCGATTATTTAAATATTTTGATTAATCAAAATCATGATTAATCGAATAATTTGTATTTTGAATATTCAAAACTCATGATTAATTGATTAATCATGAATTTGATTATTCAAAAATTTGAATAATTGAATAATTTTTTGTTTGTATTTTGTTCTTTTTTGTTTTATTTTTTGAACATTTTTCTTTTATTTTTTGTTAACTTCTTACAATACGCTGTAGTAAGAAATTCTTAGGACAGTTTTAAATAATTAACGTGGACCTCGAGTCTAAACGCTTATTTTTGTTCTCTTTAAAAATGGATATAATACAAACGGACAGTTTATAATTTCCCGTCTCTAGTAAAAAAAGAAAAAATGGTCATGACTAATTATGTATATCCCAAATATGGCGGATACAATTACTTTAATAATTATCTACGGGTATATTTTATGATCTAGCGGGATAACCTTATATATAATGTGATACGTGAATTTGGTCTATATAATTATATCAGTTAGAGAAAACTGATACGACTAAATATAATTTAAAACCATTATAACTGATCATATAATGCTCCTTATAACGTTATATAAGTTGGATAACATTATATATAATTATATCGTCACCTAAAATGCAAAACGCCCTATCTAACATTTTATAAATTTTACAGGAGAAGCAAAAAACGTGTTTATATAAAAACTATAAAAGTTTTCATTACAAATTTCTTAAATATTAGTAAAAACACACAAACAAATTCATTTCTGTTAAAAAAAAATTATAAATTTTTAATATTTGAAAAGTTAAGTTAGTAACGCCCTTTTGTCTTGTAATTTTCAGAAACACAAAAAGCCCTAACTGCACTGAAGATGTTTAAAAACACCAAGCAGATGTGTTATAAAATGTAACAATATGCTAACAAAATTTTATACTGAATGTTGTTTTATCATATAGAACTCTAACAAAATGTGGGCGGTATTGGAAAAAGGGGCGTGGCACCTGCTATATAACCTAACACTGCAAAATGTCTCATTTTAGATTCTGTTAAACACATGCTAACTTAATTTGATACAAAATGTCAATTTACCATTTTAAAGCTCCATGTCAAATGAGGGTGGAACAGGACAAAGGGTATGGCCCGAAATAACCTAATGCATTAAAATGCTTTAACCTTTTAACGACCACAGGCAACTATACTTCCTAAATGATTTTTTGCGATTTTTTTTTTTGTTCAAGTAAAAGATAGGATAAATGTGCTAAAATATGAATTATAGAAGAGTTTTAGAAAAACAAAAGTTTTGGTTTTCATTAAGGCTCTAACTGGGTCCACTTACTCACTATAAGTTCTCAAAGTTTGCGAAGTAATAAATATATTAGGGACAAAATCATATTTACTTGACAGGCGAAATAAGGGTAAAGAAGGGGGTTCAGAAATCCAAATTCTTGTAGAATAACTATTATTAAGTTGCATTTCTTAAAGATCACAGCGAGTACCAAAACAGCGTAATATGGGGGAAGGAGGGGCCCAATTTTTTTTATGAGTTACTATTATTAGGTCAGAAATTACGAAAATTGAAAGAGAATCAAAAACACTTCGGTCAAAAATGTATGGTCGTCAAAGCGTTTACTCGGCTTCTGGAAAATTTCTTAAGATCTACTGTAAATATTGGGAATTTGATAGATATCTCACTCGCATCCCACAAAGCTCCTAAAGGAAAATACCTTAGCTTTATTTTGAGTTAAAAAAGGGCCGGTTTTAAAAAAATGCCAAACAAGTTTTTGATTTTGCAAAAAAAAAGTAAAAAAATTTTTTTTTTTTGAAAGATTAAAGAAATAGCTACACAGAAAGAAATAAAAAAAAAAATTTGAGTAAATTTTTAATACTATTGAGTAAAAAATTACTCAATTTTCCACCAGTAAACGATTTAATAGTATTGAGTAAATTTTTAATAAAAATTTATTAAATGTTTGCCAAAAAAATTTGAGTAAATTTTTAATTGACACTATTAAGTGCAGGAACAGAACAAGAAGCACCACCTTTTAAAAACAGAACAAGTTTTATTTCACATCGGCGCCGGCCACCGGTTTAATCTGCCAAACCGTATGGAAAAAGTCGTGCCGGGCTTATTCTGTTTCTACTCTAAAAAAAAACAAAGTTTAAAAAAATTTCATATTTTTTTACAAAGAAAAAAAACATGTTTTTTCAAACTTTACCAAATATATTTTTGTCTTAAAGACATAAAAAAATTTTATAAATATGATTACAAACTTTCATGTATATATACAAAAAACTATAAACTAAACGAGAATTAAAAAAACTAAGAAAATTCCAAAAAAAAAATTAAAAAAGCTATTAAATTCTTATTAAATTATTTACTCAATTTGTTTTTAAATTTTTGAGTAAATCTTTAATTGCGTCAATTAAAAAATTACTCAAAACTTTTTTTAAATTTAAACAAGTGATTACTCAAATTGTTTTTCTTCATATTTTTTTCTGTGTATCTGAAACTCTCGGGACACATTTTGCTAGGAACATTAGGTAATCAGTTACATGGATGCAAAAAACACCTGTTTGGCCAAAATGTAAAATTACGGCCCCCTCTAACTCAAAAAGTTATTTACCGATCTCGCTGAAAAATTGTGACTAAACTACTATTGGTTTTAAAAGTTGTGTCACTTAAGATGAAACCCCCCATATGTAAATGATGAAATTTGGCACAGGTTGTTATTTTATCTTTCCTAAGCCCTGTATTTAATGTTAGCGATATTAGACATCAACTTTTTTTTTATTTCTGTCCCTTTTTATGAAGAAATTATAAGCTTCCCAATGAAGGGGGGGTAATTATGAAACTTGATAGTCGTCAAACGTATCGTTTCCATCGATATTCCATTACATTTTAGTACCATTTTATGGTAATAGAATAATGAGCTCATAATGACGATTGACGATTATCAATTTACATAATTAGCCCCCTGTATTTTTTGTAATAATAGCAAAAATTATAATTAAAAACAATTTTTTTTTTACTAATTTAACGAAAAATTTACTTTGAGTTTTATTCAATCGGAATAAAGAACTTCCAATCATGTTTTTTATAGTCATTTATTATATTGTTATTAAATTTTATGTAGAATTTATATCTTACTTAAGACTAATTGTACTGCATAAATTGCGAGGAACACGGGCCTGAAGGGGTTACATATACATATATTTTTCCTATTGGTGGACATTGTGGAAGGAGAAGCATCAAAAAATGTTTAATCTTAAAAAATAACACTTGCATCGGCAATATTATGTATACAAATGTGTAGTTGGGGCTTTTTGGTTTAACAAATATCAAAGCATGTAGTTAGGGCTTTTTGAATTTTGTTAATAAAATCCCAATTTTTGATCAAAGGAGTCTACATTTTTTTGTGGACATGTATTTTGATCCAATACATAAGAATCAATTAAAAACGCGATTTTGAATTTTTTGTTAGTTAGGGCGTTTTGCATTTTAGGTGACGATATGCACTTTATGTAATGTTACCCGAGTAAAAAAGATTTGATATAACCATATATGCTAGTATATAATTATTTATATTTATATATGGTTATGCATGAACTTTGATATGGACATATAAGTTTATATATAGCATTGTATTTTTCCTTATTTTTTAATATGATAACATACATATTTATATCTATTTATATACCGATCTATATGAAATTAGATATGACATATAAGTTCTGAAATTTTTAGATATGGCAGATAAAAAGATATATGATTTTATTTATAATTATATCCCGAAAAAAAATTTAAAATTTTCTAAGCCCATACAATTAAAAAAAAAATTAAAAATGTTCAAGTCTTAAAAATTTTATAAAAATTTTCTAAAGTCCCTGACATAAAATTTTTTTGGCAATTTTTTTTTGGACTTAAAAAAATCATTGAAAATGTTTTTAGGAGTTATTTTATTTATTTGAAAAATTTTTAAGTTTCGAAAAAATGTTTTTAAATTTTCTAAGACACAAACATTTTTTGGAATTTTTAAATCCCTTAAAAATTGTTTTAGAAAAAAATTTTACAAATTTTTAATAAATTGCTAAGTCGCGAAAAAAATTCCGAAGAATGTAATAAAAAATCTTCTAATTGATAATGTATCCAGTCTGATAAAATAATTTCTAATTTAACGTTTAAAATTTCAAAAAATTTTACCAGATTTCATCTAATTATATAAAAATTTATCTAATTTTAACATATAAGATATGATTTAATACAATTAGATAGACCCATTTTTGGGATCAAACTTAATCAAATTTGATATTATTTTATCAAAAATAATAGAATTTGATATAATCGTATAATATTCGATCCGCCAATTTTCGGATCAAAATTAATATGGATTTACATAAAAGCATATCTGTTCATATATAATTAAATATTGCGTCATATAACTTTTTTTTTACTCGGGTATATACAAAAATATGTTCTTTATGTAGAGCAATATCTAACCATATATATTTATGTCTCATAGTCTCAATTTATTTTTTATTGTATCAGTCCGGATCAAACTGATAAAACCAGATAGACCCATTTTACGTATCATATTATATATAAGACTATCTGTTCAGATCTTGTAGGATAACCGCAGATATTATTTGAAACAATTGTGTCCACCATATTTGGGATCTAATTTGTCACTGCTATATATAACTCTTTTTTACTCAGGGTGAAAAAAAAATTGATATGGTTCCAGATATAAATTTATATCACTCTATATCTGAGACTTAAGATCAAATTTGATATATTAGATCCGAGAAATGAAGACAAATCTCGGATCAAAACTGATATAATTAGATCCAAAACTGGTATAATTAGATCTGAAACTATCATATCTGATATATGCAATTAATATAAAATCCCGAGTAAAAAAAAGTTATATGGCGCAATATTTAATTATATATGAACAGATATGCTTTTATGTAAATCCATATTAATTTTGATCCGAAAATTGGCGGATCGAATATTATACGATTATATCAAATTCTATTATTTTTGATAAAATAATATAAAATTTGATTAAGTTTGATCCCAAAAATGGGTCTATCTAATTGTATTAAATCATATCTTATCTGTTAAAATGAGATAGATTTTTATATAATTAGATGAAATCTGGTGAAATTTTTTGGAATTTTAAACGTGAAATTAGAAATTATTTTATCAGATTGGATTATCAATTAGAAGAGTTTTTATTGCATTCATCGGAATTTTTTCGGGACTTAGCAAATTATTAAAAATTTGTCATTTTTTTTATCTAAAATCATTTATAAGGGATTTAAATTTTCCAAAAAATGTTTGTGTCTTTGAAAATTTAAAAACATTTTTTCGGAACTCAAAAACTTTTCAAAAAAATTAAATTTCTTATAAAAACATTTTCAATGATTTGTTTACTCCAAAAAAATTGCCAAAAAAATTTTGTGTCCGGGACTTTGGAAAATTTTCATAAAATTTTTTAGGAATTTTTTTTTAATTGTCCGGGAAAAATTTTTTCGGGATATAATTATAAAAAAAATCATATATCTTTTTATCTGCCATATCTAAAAATTCCCGACCTTATATGTCATATCAAATTTCATATAGATCAGTATATAAATAGATATGAATATGTATGCTATCATATTAAAAAAACAGGAAAAATGCAATGCTATATATAAACTTGTATGTCCATATCAAAGTTCATGCATAACCATATATAAATATAAATAACTATATAATAGCATATATGATTATATCAGATCTTTTTTACTCGGGATTCTACTTTTAATTTACTATATCATGAAATCCAGCAAAGATTTTATAAAATCTGACCGAGCGTCTTCAAATTTATCTAATTTTTGGTACACATTTGCTCTATAGAGCCAATAAAACATATCCATTTTCAGTTTTTTATATTTTGAAAAAATCTCGATTTTTTCGCGAATTTAATTTTCTTCAAAAATTGAAAAATTCAAAATAGTATGCTACTTTGAATAGCCATATCTTCGGAAGTATCTATCGGATTTCTTCAACTTAAAAAGCTTTCGATTCAGACGATAGTCTCACTTTATATTAATGTAATAAAAAAAATATTTTTTAAAAAAAGTGCATTTTTGATGCAAATGCATTTTTTGGATGCATTTTTTAAAACTTTCTTCCCCTTAAATTTTTTTTAAACCTACATAAATCGAAAATATAACATTTTTTACACATAATTTCGTACCGCTTTTTTTGTGACGGAGTTTCGTAAAATTTTCGTAATTTTTTTAAAAATACCTTATTGGTTTTTCCATACAATTTTTTTTTATATTATTAAAAAAGTATGTAACTTTGAAAATCCATATCTCCGAAATTTAAAAAAGTCACGAACATTTTGTGAAACGCCGTCACAAAAAAAACTGCACCCAATTTTATGATAAAAATGCTATATTTTCGATTTATGCAGGTTTCAAACAAATTGAAGGGGGAGAAAGTTTTAAAAAATGCATCCAAAAATTGCATTTGCATCAAAAATGCATTTTTTAAAAAAAAAATTTTTTGTTAGTGCATTGGTTTAAAAACGGATAATCAGTTGAATCGAATGCTTTTTGAGTCGTAGAAATCCGATAGATACTTTCGAAGAATTGGCATTTCAAAGTTACATATTTTTTTGATAAAATTGCAAAATAAACATAAAATTTATTTTTTGTATGGAAAAAATCAAATAAGTAGTTTTAAAAAAATCACGAAAATTTTTTGAAACACCGTCACAAAAAAAACGGGGCTTTATTTTGTGTAAAAAATGCCATATTTTCGAATTATGCAGGTTTCAAAAAAATTGAAGGGGGAGAAAGTTTTGAAAAATGCATCCAAAAATTGCATTTGCATCAAAAATGCACTTTTTTTGAAAAAACTTTTTTTTATTGCATTGGTATAAAAAAGGACGAACGTTTGAATCAAATGCTTTTTGAATCGTAGGAATTTGATAGATACTTTAGAAGATATTGCTCTTCAAATTAACATACTTTTTTGATTTTTTAAATTTTTGACGAATTTTAAATTCGCGAAAAATTCGCGATTTTTTTAAAATTAAAAAAACTGAAAATGGATATGTTTTTTTTTGCTTTATCGAGAATGCATACCGTTAATATAAAGAAAATCGAAAGACCTAAGGTCAGAAAATAGCATTTTTTATGTGTTTTCTGGTGGATTTTGTGATATAATTTATATAAATTGATAAAATCTAAAATTTTATCAAACTAAGCCTGAAAATTGATAAAAAAATGATAACATATTTTTGATTTTTTTAATTTAATTTTTATTTATAAAAAACAAAAAAAAACCTACTTAAGTATAAGTTAAAACTGGAAAACGAATATTTTTTTATCTTAATGAAATCACTTTCAAAAATCAAGTGGAATCGAATTGCATAAAAGTGTTTTCATTCCGAGTATTTCTTTCTTTATTCGTTTTTAAGGAAAACTTTGAAACCACTTCCGAACGGAATTGGCTATATGACAGGCCCCGTAATTTGTTGGCAAAAATAAGGATGTGCTTTTGTTACATTTTTCTGTATCTATGAAAACCAATTTAAACACGAACTAAACTAGAGTTTGCAAATAATCGAGATATTTCATAATCGCGATTACGATTAAAAAAATAGCCGTTAATCGCGATTATCGATTAATCGAGTTTTTTAAATAAATATAATTGCAATAAATATTTTATGCAATAAAATTATCTTTCCACAACAAACATCCTGCAAAAAAACCATTGTCCCATGAATGTCTGAATACTTATGTGGTATAGATAGCCCTATATGAAATTAAGAAATTTGCGTTTTTGGTTTTTCAATTTTTTTAACACTGGGCTAATGAGGCGTGGTTAAATATTAGAAAACTGGTCAAAATTGTGTCGAGTTCCCTTGATTAAATTTTTATCAAATTTACGAAATGTACCACAATCGCAAAAACTTTTTTTATTTTAAAATTTTTTAAATGTTTTATTATGGAAAATTTTCAGAAACCGTTCAGAAAGTTTTAACTTTTTAAAAAAGTAAATTCAAAATCAATTTATTTTTTATTGTTAATAAAATTTTCTAAAATAAATAACATTGAACATGAAAAAAATAACGTCACTTTAATTTTTTAAAAATTAATGATTTCGTTGGTTATTTTTACAAATTTTCTATTGAATTATATTTTAAAAAAATTTAAAAAAATTTTTGCGAAATCGATCCCGCAATCAACTACATTCTGGCCAGACACTCTACCCATCGTGCCAAAGTCACTTGATACAAACATGTTTTTATATTTCCATAAATAATTTTTTGAATTTTTTCTCCAAAAAAATAACCCACACAAGTAGGTAAAAACTAATGATTTCTCTTTAAAAAATGCCAACAATTTAAAAAAAAAATGCCTGCGAATCTTGTACTTTTGCCCAAAACATTTAATCATGATAATGTTTTGCGGAAGATTTGGGTGTAATTACCAAAGCAAAGTATTTTTTAGAAAAAATAATGTTATATTACTTTGCTATTCAATGCAAAACGAATTTAAATAACCCCATTAAAAAACCAAAAGAGCTGTACATTTCCTAAGTGAGTGCAAAAATAAATGCAAAAAAGTGTTTTTACATTTTGGAGAGTATAAAACATTCGGAACCAAAGAATATAACACTCTCACTTGTTTTATGTACATTTGATAAACAAATGGAAAATTTTTATGCGAAAAGCTTAAACATGGTGAAAAAGTATATTTTTTTCACGAAAAACAAAAATAAGTTAAATAAAAAAATTAATGAACCCAAAATTTTTGGTGAAAAAAAATTTTGATGAAAAGAACAATTTTTTGATGTAAAAGAATTATAAAAAAAAAATTTTTGGTAAGAAAAAAATTGATAATAAAAAATTTGATAAAAAAAAATTGATGAAAAAAAAATCATGAAAAAAAAAATTTTTGATGTAAAAAAAATTTGATGAAAACCAAAATTTGATGAAAAAAAAATATAATGAAAAAAAAAATTGATAAAAAAACAAAAAAATTTATGAAAAAAAATTTTGATGAAAAAAAAATAAATTGATAAAAAAATTGATGAAAAAAAAAATTTATTAAATAAAACAAGTAAGAGTGTTAAATTCGGCTGTGCCGAATCTTTTATACCCTCCAACATGCAAAAAAAAAAAAAAAAATTGCAGGGATGTTTTCTTTTTTTTTGGCAGGGGGGGGTCTAAAGTGGTAATTGGAGGTAATTATGCTTTATGCACTAAAGAAATACAAATTTATCATTATTTAAAAAAAAATTTATTCCACGCCCATGAAAGAGGGGGGGGCGGACCGGAAAAACGACATTATCTAATTCTCTGGGTCCAAATGGGTGAAAATGAACTTCCTGTAGCATAAAAATGTTGCATTTGTTAAACAAAAACACAAAAAATCATGTAAATAAGTGGTATTTTTCATGGGTTGGTTTAGTTCTCTAAGGGGGAACTTTTTCCCCCTTGGTCCGATTTTGCCCATTTCCGAACTTAACCTGCCTAGGAATATAAGACAAATTCGTGCCAAACTTGGGAAGTCTAGCTCTTTTATTTTGGACTGTATCGTGTCCTCTACAGACGGACAGACGGACGGACGGACGGACGGACGGACGGACGGACGGACGGACATCGCTAGAATGTCTTAGAATCGATCACTGATCAATAAAATATATACTTTATAGGGTCCTAAACCGATATTTCAATGCGTTACACACGGAATGACAAAGTGAATATACCCCCATACTGTGGTTGGAGGGTATAAAAATGATAAATACCTAACATTTGTGTCTAAAATATAGACCATGTCTGGCAATGTTTGCAAAAATAAGTACTTATTGTTAGATCAGAATTGATGAAGGAGAGGAAGAAGAATATTGATTACTAAAAATAAGTTTGTTTACACATAATTACAATAACAAAACTCTTCTGTTAGGAAAAAAACAACAGCAACAACCACACTTGAATTGAAAAAATCAGATTTACACCTTTTCCAATTGAAATTCAGAAAAGATCAATTGTAATTCAGAAATCACAATTGAAATTCAGAAATCTCAATTGAAATTCAGAATAGCCCAATTGAAATTCAGAAATCATAATTGAAATTCAGAAAAGCCCAATTGAAATTCAGAAATCACAATTGAAATTCAGAAAAGCACAATTGAAATTCAGAAATCACAATTGAAATTCAGAAAAGCCCAATTGAAATTCAGAAAAGCACAATTGAAATTCAGAAAATCACAATTGAAATTCAGAAAAGCACAATTGAAATTCAGAAAAGCCCAATTGAAATTCAGAAAAGCACAATTGAAATTCAGAAAACCCCAATTGAAATTCAGAAAAGCACAATTGAAATTCAGAAAAGCACAATTGAAATTCAGAAATCGTAATTGAAATTCAGAAAAGCCCAATTGAAATTCAGAAAAGCACAATTGAAATTCAGAAATGTCCAATTGAAATTCAGAAAAGCATAATTGAAATTCAGAAATCGTAATTGAAATTCAGAAATCGTAATTGAAATTCAGAAAAGCCCAATTGAAATTCAGAAAATCACAATTGAAATTCAGAAAATCACAATTGAAATTCAGAATAGCCCAATTGAAATTCAGAAAAGCACAATTGAAATTCAGAAAAGCCCAATTGAAATTCAGAAAAGCACAATTGAAATTCAGAAAAGCACAATTGAAATTCAGAAAATCACAATTGAAATTCAGAAAATCACAATTGAAATTCAGAAAAGCACAATTGAAATTCAGAAAATCACAATTGAAATTCAGAATAGCCCAATTGAAATTCAGAAAATCACAATTGAAATTCAGAAAAGCCCAATTGAAATTCAGAAAATCACAATTGAAATTCAGAAAAGCCCAATTGAAATTCAGAAATCGTAATTGAAATTCAGAAAAGCCCAATTGAAATTCAGAAAAGCACAATTGAAATTCAGAAAAGCACAATTGAAATTCAGAAAAGCCCAATTGAAATTCAGAAAAGCACAATTGAAATTCAGAAAAGCACAATTGAAATTCAGAAAATCACAATTGAAATTCAGAAAATCACAATTGAAATTCAGAAAATCACAATTGAAATTCAGAAAAGCCCAATTGAAATTCAGAAATCATAATTGAAATTCAGAAAAGACCAATTGAAATTCAGAAATCACAATTGAAATTCAGAAATCACAATTGAAATTCAGAATATGTAAACAAACCAATTATGAGTCACCACTACATAGACACATTAAACAAATGCTGTACAACAATGAGAGTATTTAACTTTGTTCTCTTGCTACGTATTGTAGAGAGCAGACAGACAATAATACACTCATAGAATGTTGTAGGTAAAATTTAGTATAACTGAATTTTTATTATTTTTTGTAAATTAATTAATATAGTGAACAAAAATATTTACTCTACCTTGACAAATGCATTAATGAAAAATTAGTTTTAAAGAAATATAATAAAAAGTCAGTTTCACTTAATGTTACCTTAAGCATTTTATGAGTGTATTGTCTGTCTGCTCTCTACAATACGTAGCAAGAGAATAAAGTTAGATACTCTCATATACACATTTCTGTACTGCATTTGCATAATGTGTCTATGTTTGTAGTGGTGACTAATAATTGGTTTGTTTACATTTTCTGAATTTCAATTGTGATTTCTGAATTTCAATTGTGATTTCTGAATTTCAATTGGGCTTTTCTGAATTTCAATTGTGATATTCTGAATTTCAATTGATCTTTTCTGAATTTCAATTGTGTTTTTCTGAATTTCAATTGGGCTTTTCTGAATTTCAATTGTGATTTTCTGAATTTCAATTGTGATTTTCTGAATTTCAATTGTGCTTTTCTGAATTTCAATTGTGCTTTTCTGAATTTCAATTGGGCTTTTCTGAATTTCAATTGTGATTTTCTGAATTTCAATTGTGATTTTCTGAATTTCAATTGGGCTTTTCTGAATTTCAATTATGATTTCTTAATTTCAATTACGATTTCTGAATTTCAATTATGCTTTTCTGAATTTCAATTGGACATTTCTGAATTTCAATTGTGCTTTTCTGAATTTCAATTGGGCTTTTCTGAATTTCAATTACGATTTCTGAATTTCAATTGTGCTTTTCTGAATTTCAATTGTGCTTTTCTGAATTTCAATTGGGGTTTTCTGAATTTCAATTGTGCTTTTCTGAATTTCAATTGGGCTTTTCTGAATTTCAATTGTGCTTTTCTGAATTTCAATTGTGCTTTTCTGAATTTCAATTGTGATTTCTGAATTTCAATTGGGCTTTTCTGAATTTCAATTGTGATTTCTGAATTTCAATTGGGCTTTTCTGAATTTCAATTGTGATTTCTGAATTTCAATTGGGCTTTTCTGAATTTCAATTGTGATTTCTGAATTTCAATTGTGCTTTTCTGAATTTCAATTGAGATTTCTGAATTACAATTGATCTTTTCTGAATTTCAATTGGAAAAGGTGTAGATGATACTTGCTTAACAGCCTACTTGGCGTATCGGTCTAGAGTGATTGTACGTTACAAGCAGTTAATAGCAAAGTATTACAGATGATGATGAGTTCAATCCTTGTCGGCTGCGATCTGTAAATAATTTTCACATATAGAGTTTTATTGACTATTAACTAAATAAACTTGACATTAAAAGTTTTTCTGAAGATTATTATAACTGGATAATATCAGTGGGTATCAGACTACATGGGGCCGAAAAAAAATGCACTCTTTTTTTACAAAGGAAAAAATGGTTCTCTTAATGCATGAAAATATCTGCAAAATTTAAAAACAAATGCTGCAAAAACAGGGGAAAAAGTAGAAAGAGTAAGCAAAATGCTCCAAAATCAGGGGAAAAAGTAGGTAAATTAGTTAAGAGAGAATTTTAATAACGGAAATAGTGGTAATCCTCTCAATATAGATAGGTAATCCTCTCAATAATAGTGGTTAAATTTACTCATATTCTAATTCTCTTTGATCTTTTTACAAAATTTTTAAATTTCTGCAATACATTAAGTTTACCAATTTTCATAAACTTGCAGACTGATTTTGGGTCCTTTCAAAATCTCTTACTTTCCTTACTCTATGGATAATATGAAACTAGAAAGAAACAAACCAGGATGTCTAAATTTTTAGAAAAAATAAAATTTTCCTTTCACACTTTTCTCAATTCAAAAACCATATATGATAAAAAAAAAATTGATAAAAAAAAAATGATGAAAATAAAAGTTTGATGAAAAAAAAAATTTGATGAAAAAAAAAATTGATGAAAAAAAAAATTTGATGGAAAAACACAATGTTGGCAATCGATACCTTTTCAATACCGTTATCCGTTTCAAAACCCTTTAAATTGAATATCGGTACCAATACCAATACCGAAACCCAGTTTTGGTATTGGATACCGGTATCCAAAAACCTTTTCCTTCGGTACCGGTACGTACCGATATTGAAACGGTTTTTCTTAAAAAACCGTGTTTTAAAAAAATAAAAAATGTTTTTAATAAAAATTTGTAAATTGTGGTTTTGCAAATAAAAAATCGTCCTACTACCATGGCGCATGATTAATAGATTTTAATTTGCGTTGAGAGCAAAGTTTTTTCCTTTGGTTTTCGTAAATTGAATTCGGGTCATTATTAGTGAAATCAATCATGAATATTCTTGACCCCCTCCGATATTGATGAAATTTGGTTAAGTTCTTACACTACGTAAAAAACTAACAAATGCAAATTTTCAGCCCTCTAAATCAACAGGGGCCGAAAATACGGAGGGTCAAAATTTCCCCCAAAATCTCCCAGTCGCGACACTTTACACCGTAAAAACTTAATATCGTTGGTTCTATTATAGCTAGAAAGCCCATTTTTGGTTTGTTTTGAAGCTCATAATATGCTCTATATGACCTACCATAACCAAAAAATTTTCGAAAAAAAATAAGGGTTACCTCCCTTATTTTAAGGTCGTGATAAAGGGAGGAGAAAATGGGGATGATGGTATCCCCCGATTTTTTTTTTACTTGATAATCTTATAGAGAAAGTCATAAAGAATTTTTAAGTTGGGACAACATGGATCACTCAAAATCAAAATTTTTCACAATTTCCCCTAAAATCTCCAAATCGCAACACTCTTGAACCTTAAAAATTTAATATCATATGTGCTATTGTAGCTACAGAGTGCATTTTTGTTTGTTTTAAAGCTTATATTACGCTCTACAATACCTACCTTAACTAAAAAATTTTAGAAAAAAGGGAGGGTGCTCCCCTTATTTAAAGGTCGTGGCAAAGGGTGGAGGAAATGGGGGGAAAGTATCCCCCGATTTTTTTTTTATTTGGTATTGTAAAAGAACAAGTCCTAATGAACATATCCTAAAATTTTTATGTTGGGACAACAATCAGATCGACCAAAATCAAAATTTTTCACAATTTCCCCCAAAATCTCCAAATCGCGACACTCTTGCCCATTACAAATTTAATATCGTGGACTGTATTGTAGCTACAGAGTCCATTTTTGGTTTGTTTTAAAGCTCTTAATATGCCCAACAATATTACTATTACAAAAAAAAAATAAAAAAAATTAGGGGTGCCTCTTGTATTATAAGATCGTGGCAAGGGGTGGGGGAAATCGGGGGATAGTATCCCCCAATTATTTTTACCTTTTTTTTTTAAAGAGTAAGTTCTAGAGAGCATATCCTGAAATTTTTATCTTGGGACTACAATGGGAGGCGCAAGAATGTCGCGATTTGATGATTTTGGGGGAAAATTTTGAAAAATTTTGATTTTGGTCGATCCCATTGTTGTCCCAACATAAAAATTGTAAACTATGTTCATTAGGACTTGCACTTTGAGAATCCCAAGTAAAAAAAAAATCGGGGGATACTTTCCCCCCATTTCCTCCACCCTTTGCCACGACCTTCAAATAAGGGGGGCACCAATTCCTTTTTTTGGAAAATTTTTTGGTTTTGGTATGTCTTGTAGAGCGTATTATAAGCTTTGAAACAAAAAAAAATGGCTCTGTAGCTACATAAGCACTTATGATATTAAATTTTTAAGGTTAAAGAGTGTTGCGATTTGGAGATTTTGGGGAAAATTGTGAAAAATTTTGATTTTGAGCGATCCCATTGTTGTCCCAACTTAAAAATTTGAGAATATATTCTTTAGGACATTCTCTATAAGATTATCAAGTAAAAAAAAAATCGGGGGATACCATCATCCCCATTTTCTCCTCCCTTTATCACGACCTTAAAATAAGGGTGGTAACCCTTATTTTTTTCGAAAATTTTTTGGTTATGGTAGGTCTTATAGAGCATATTATGAGCTTCAAAACAAACCAAAAATGGGCTTTCTAGCTATAATAGAACCAACGATATTAAGTTTTTACGGTGCAAAGTGTCGCGATTGGGAGATTTTGGGGGAAATTTTGACCCTCCGTGTTTTCGCCCACTGTTTACTTAGAGGGCTGAAAATAAGTGTGCATTAGTTTATCACTTAGTGTTACAACTAAACCAAATTTCATCAAAATCGGAGGGGGTCACGAAAATTTTTAGCTATTTTTGATTGATTTCACTAAGACTGACCCATTCATTAATCGACTTAAAAAGTGTTTTTCTTACTATGCATTGTAGAGTAGGCCATATAGATTTTTACTTTTATTTTTTGTTTGAGCTGAAAGGGGTCCAAAAAGTATTGGGTGTCAAAATGACTCCATAAAATTTTCGCGAAAATCAAAAACGCGGTTCAAGTATAATCCTTAAAAAATCACATGTATCATCATATTTTTAGGCAACCAAACCCTTTTGTTTGGTGTTATCTATTTGGAAAAATAGGTATTCCCTGTCTAGAAAAGATTACATGCAAAAATTTTAAGTAATAAAAATTCGCGAAATCGTAAATTCGTTAGCGATTTATCCGAGTTAGGGCACTTTAAAAAATTATGCTGTAGCGAAAAACCTTCTGCTGGAACTCGAAATGCCTCTTCCGAAGTATCATAAAAATTAAAAAAAAAATTGGACACCCACATCGCGGATGTAGTAAAAACATCCAAAATATCCATACTTCAACAGCAATGCGGTAGTAAAGGGAAATTATTGATTTTCACGAAATTTTTATAGAGTCATTTTGACTCCCAATAGAAACTTTCTGGGCCTCTTTAAGCTCAAAAAAAGAAAATATCGCTATGGTCATTGTACTCGTATAGTATAGTATAGTTTTTTTTTTGGATTTTTATTTAATCCGCGATGTGGGTTGGGTTCACAAGGATTTTTTTTGACAGATGCTGATCAGCATTTTTGGACAAACATTTTTTTTTTAATATTTTTTACATAAGTATGTTTATCATCATCCAACTTCTGAGGCGAATTTGGTTAAACAAAAATTTTTATGTTTGAAAATCAGCATCTCTGGATCAAAATCGCTGTTTTGAAATTTTTTCAAACTTTGATCGCTGGTTGCCGACTGAAGATGCTCTTGCAAAATTTTTCGAAAGTTTAGATTTGAAGAGACTCCCTTGTGTTTAGTATTAAAATTAAAAAAAATATGTTTTCTTAAGGTTTTATATGTTTTTTAAATTTTTTTGATAATACCGGTACGTACCGGTACTGACGTTTCGGTATCGGTATTACCGTAACCTATTCCTCTCAAATACCGTAACTGATACCGATATCGTAATAAAATAAAAAACGATACCAATACCGATATCGATACCGTTATCCGTTTAGATTGCCAACCTTGAAAAAAAATGATGAAAATCAAAAAATTTTATGAAAAAAAAAATTGATAAATTTTTTTTTTTTGAAAAATAATTATGTTACCTTTTTATTCACCAGCTGGTGAAAAACGATTTTATTCACTACGAGGTGAATTATTATCCAAGTTACATACCCAAGTTATTAAAATTTTTGGTTTTTAAGAAAATGAAAATAGTAATTCTTGTTTTCTTTTCCGTTAATTGTTAGCTTATATAGTCAAACTGAGGTGGCGTCCTGCAACTTTTTTAAAATTAGACACCAGCCTAAAAACATTATCATGTTAAAAGAAGAAAAAAAATCGCGGATATTTTTCACCAAAAAAGTTTTTTTCCACTGAATTTTTTTTCAATTTTTTTTTTTGCATATAATCTTGTTTATTTTGTGGAGGGTATTACAATCTTCGGCCAGACTGAATTTAAGTTTTTTTTTCTTGTTTTTTACAATCTCGATGTTACCAAGTGTGTCCATATGGTTTTAATCTGCTGTTAAGAACAACCAAATTGTCTATTTTCAACAAAGAACAAAAAAATATATATATTAAAAAGTGTGTTATTTTGTTGGTGTTCAAGTGGTACTTTTAAAATAAGTTTTTTTTTTTGTTATTTTTATTTTATTGATTTTTATTTGTATTTTTGGTTGTTATGTTGTTTTATCAAAAGAACATGATTTTAAGCTATAAATTATATTTTGCAACACATAAAGAGGAAGCTATAATCCGACAAAGAAAAAATTAAATTATTTAGATACAAAAAAAAATATGTTAAAGTAATTTCTTTTAGGAGGAAATATTTTTTTTTTATATAAATGACCTTGACCTTTTTAGATATAAAACGATAGACAATTTAACTTAATAATTTTTTTTTTGTTTCAAACTTTCATGTACAAATATATCAATTTAACCTACATAATTTCATTCATTAATAATTCATAATAAATTCAAAGTGTATCCTTGGAAAAGAATGTAGCAATAAGAAAGTGTACATTAGAGAAAATAATCAAAAAAATGAGAAAATTAATAAAATTTAAAGAAAAATTGACACACTCAAAATATTTTGAAGGCAAAAACAAATGAAAAACACATTTAAAACCAATGAATAAACAATTGAAAACCATCCCAGTAATTACTCATTTGTTTTAACAAACACCAACATTTATTTTTTACTGCTGACAAAATTTTCTAAAATAAATAACATTAAATAATTACGTTTTTTTCATTAATTTTTTACCAACAAATTTGAAAAAAATATCCTACGAAAGCATTAAAAATTAATGATAGTTCTGTAATTTTTACCAACAAATTCCAAAAAAATAACCTACGAAATCATTAATTTTTAATGTTATTTTTTATTATTATTATTTTTTACAATTTTCTATTGATATATTTGTTAAAAAATTTTGAATAAAATTTTGGGGAATCGATCCCGGAATCAACTACATTCTGGCCAGACACTCTACCCATCGCACAGTGGCTGAAACATCCAATCTAGCGGCGCTAAATTCGGAAATGTAAAATAATAAAGCCTAATGCATATCTGTGATTATAAAACTTATAAAGAATTTAATTTTTAACCATATTTATTTATATTTTGTGAGGATGTTTATTCTGGCTCGAGGTCATTATTTTCTTTACTAATTAAAACCATGATATTCTCATAGCATAATTTTCAAGAAAATTATTTTTTTTGTTTTAAATTTATTTATGTTGGTCATTTTTGCAAGACTTAATCGACACGTGTTTCAGAATTTGTCAAGATTCCATTGTCAAGATTATTTAGCAAAAATAGAAACGATATACTACAAAGTAGCAAACGAGTCTAATGACAAATCGTTTGTGCACAAACTAAAGCATTAATACATATTCGACTCTATCCACAATGTGAATTAGAAAGACGAAGAAATCGTACTATACTAGTAAGTAACGAATTGTCAATAACCAACAAAAATATTTAAAACATTTTACATACGATAGTCCATTGGACTACAACAATATGTTTTTTGTTGTTGTGAATGAAATTATACCATTATTAGGGCTATTCATCACTATACATCATCAGTAGTTTTTACTTCAAGAACAAAAATAAATGACTTTAAAAATTAAATGTTAATGAAAGTCTTTATGTTTAAGTGTGTTACTTTTGAAACAAAGGACAGAAGAAGTCATTAATAAAAACTGAACATTAAATAAATGTTTCTTCTTTTAAAACGACTAAACGTAATTTTTTTTAAATAAACAGTTAATGACATAATTTTTTGAGTGCAACGATCTAGCTCTACAGATATTAAGGCCCATTACTTATTCGCAGAGGATATAATAAGTTTCTCATTACATACTCATTTGTGACACATTGATCTGGCGATCGTGATCATTGATCGATTTTAAATCGATCAGCTACATATATCTCTCTGTCTGTTGAAATCCTGCACTCAAACTATTTTGTCGGTAAAAACAAATGAAAAACACATTTAAAACAAGTGATAAAACAATTTAAAACCATCCCAGTAATTATTCATTTATTTTAACAAACACCAACATTTATTTTTTACTATTGACAAAATTTTCTACAGTAAATATCATTGAGCATTAAAAAACAACGTCACTTTCATTTTTTTACCAACAAATTTTAAAAAAACAACCAACGAAAACATTAAAAATTAATGATAGTTCTGTGATTTTTACCCACAAATTAAAAAAAAAAATACTACCTACGAAAACATTAAAAATTAATGATTTCGAAGGTTATTTTTTACAATTTTCTATTGAAATATTTTTTTAAAAATTTTTAATAAAATTTTGGGGAATCAATTCCGCAATCAACAACATTCTGGCCAGACACTCTACCCATCGTGCCAAAGTCACTTGATACAAACATGTTTTTATATTTGTATGGTAATTTTTTTAACTTTTTTTCTTAAAACCAAAAATTTTAATAACTTGGGTTTGTAACTTGGATAATAATTCACCTTGTGGTGAATAAAACTGTTTTTCACCAGTTGGAAAATAAAAAGTAACATAATTAATTTTCAACAAAAAAAAAATTTTTTTTCATCAAATTTCTTTTTTTTTTCATAAATTTTTTTTTTATCAAATTTTTTTTTTCATCAATTTTTTTTCCACCAAATTTTTTTTTTCATAATTTTTTTTTTTCGACTAAAAAAAATATACAGGTCCATATATAATTTGAAATTGAGCCATATATAATTTGATACGGCCCAACACGTATTTGGATAAAATAAGATGATGAAATTGGTGGATCAAAATAGCTCAAAATTTGTTATATTAGATTAAATATGATCATTTATGATCCGAATATTGGGTTTATCTAATTTGATATAATTGTATATAATTTTATATCCTAATATAAAATAAAATATGTAGAATTTTGTATAAAATACCATTTTTTTATCTCATAATTTTCAAATTTATTCCATGTACCCAGTTTTTTTTCGGAAAACGCAAAAAAAAAAAAAATGCAAAAAAAAAAAATTGTGTCCGGGACTTAGAAATTTAAAAAAAAAAAGAATTCGAAACTTAATTTTTTTTTTCTTTAAACTTTGTTAATAAATTTTTAAAATTTGAAAATTTGGGAAAATTTGTTATAGTTTAAATCATTTTTAATGAATTTCTTAACTCCAAAAAGCAAAAACTATTTGTGTCTGAAACTTAAAAAATTTAAAAAAATTTCCCGGGACTTAGAAAACTTTTTTCCCCCGATCTGGCACCCTATATATGTGAATATCTAATCTTGCATGAGGTCATACATGGAGTCATATATCATATATTTATTTATCTAATCTTTTATGAGGTCATACATGGAGCCATATAAAATATTATATGCAATATCTAATTTAATAAAGCTTGATATATTGTTTGTGGAGCAACATATGATTCGATACCCTTTTATGTGGCACCATGTTAAATTTTGTGTGTAAAACATAACACAAGATACATTTACATATAATTATGTAAAGTACTGTGTATGGCCATATATAAATATATTAAATAATATATTACTATATCTAAACATTTTTAGTCGGGTTATCAAACTTTTATTTCAAGATTTTTTTTTTCATAATTTTTTTTTTCAATTTTTTTTTATCAACAAATTTTTTTTTCACCAAATTTTTTTTTTTATCAATTTTTTTTCACCAAATTTTTTATTAATTTTTTTTTTCATAAATTTTTTCTTTTTCATTAACTTTTTTTCATCATTTTTTTTTCATCAATTTTTATGTTTTTTCATCAAATCTTTTTTTCATTATTTTTTTTTTTTATCAATTTTTTTTTTTATCAAAATTTTTTTTTCATAAATTTTTTTATATCATATTTTATTTCATCAATTTTTTTCATAAATTTTTTTCATCAATTTTTTTCATCAATTTGTTTTCATAAAATGTTTTGGGTTTATTAATTTTTTTTAACATAATTTTGTTTTTCGTGAAATAAAATCATTTTTTTTGCCAATACTACTTTTTCACCAAGTCTAAGCTTTTCGCATAAAAAATTTCCATTTGTTTATCAAATGTACATAAAACAAGTGAGAGTGTTATATTCTTTGGTGCCGAATCTTTTATACTCTCCAAAATGTAAAAACACTTTTTTGCACTTACTTACGAAATGTGCAGCTCATTTGGTTTGTTAATGGGGTCCTCGACTGATATTTCGATTTGATTTGCATGGAATAGCAAAGTAATATAACATTATTTTTTCTAAAAAAAACTCTGCTTTGGCAAGTACACCCAAATCTTCCGCAAAACATTATCATAATTTACTGTTTTGGGCAAGTGTACAAAATTCTCAGGCATTTTTCTACAAAAAACTAGCCAACACAAGTAGTTAAAAACTGACTTCTCTTTAAAAAAATGCCAACACAAAAATGGTAAGCGCATTAAAATCAATAAGTGTGATGTCCCGTGTAAAAATCAATTTGATTTTATCTGATCTGCTATGATCTGATAATGTATGATTGCATCTGATTGTATATAATTGTATCTGATCAGATATAATTTTATGTCAAATTCGTGATTTTAGTCATTTCTGATATAATTAAATGCAATCACATACGATCATATATGAATAGATATGCACAGATCTGATTATATCTAATCGATTTTTACACGGGTTGTCGCAAGTCATAGATTTTTCTAATTTTTATTTTTTAATTTTTAAAAATCCCAAACTTTGATCGACGGGCGCCATGAATTAATTTAATCCGATTGACCTCAAATTTGTACCACATATTTTTTAGGTCCACTAGAATAAAAATTTGGCCGGACACTTGGAAAAATCAAAAGTTGTATAAAAATGTCACTCTAATACTCCAGTCTTCAATCGAACCGCGGATATTTTTCTGTGTTATTTATACCATTAACAATACAAGCTGGTTGACACCGTAGACCACACAGTCACCACATTACTGGAATATTGTTAGAATCTGACCTTTCCGTAGCAATAAATTTTCGAGTCATCTAAGCCATTTGCAAAGAAGTATTCCAATTGGTGTTTTTTTTTTTGTTGCCCAAAGATATTTTTCAGATTTCCTTAAATTTCAATACCATTTATTATGATTTGTTTCGTAACTTGTTGCCACTATCATCGTCATCATCAAGTATGCATAAAGATTTAAAATTCTCTTCATCATTTTATATCACAGCGACCGACACAATCTGTGCTGTTGTAAAGTGTCAGTGTAAACGTATGTCGTATTAGGATGTGTATTGTGCGAGTGTGAGTGTGTTAAGCTTTAAATGTTATTCTTTGTGTTTGTTTTTGTGTTCCTTGTTTCTAATGTAGTTTAAACACACAAATACACACACATCAGGAGGGTAGAGCAACTTTTCCTTTCTTTTGAATTTCAAAATCGTTGGGGTCGAAAAGTTCCGAACAACGAGAAATTGTTTGTAAGCTTAAAACATTATATTTTGTGTAGGTTTGATCTAGCTCGAGGTCATTTTTCTTGTACGAATTCAAACTATGTTATTCTCATAAAATAATTTTCAAAAAAATTAGTTTTCCCAGAGTAAAAAAGTTTTTTTTATAATTTTATATATAATTTGATAAAATTATATCAAATTATATATAATAATATAAAATTATATATAAAGGTAAAATTTTCCAAAATTTTTTATAAAGTTATATATAATTCGTTGAAATAATATATAATTATATCCAGGTTTTGGTGGAAATAATTATATAAAACTATATCAAATTATATTTTATTTGATAAAATTTTATCAAATTTTGTAAAAATAATTTTATATAATTATATCCACCAAATGCTGGTTATACTTATATATAATTTTATCAAATTATATATAATTTTATATAATTTTATCCAACTTTTTGAAATATCTATAGTTTGATATAATTTTATCAAATTATATATAAGGGGGTTTTCGTGTCAACTGACACAACTTTTTTTCCGATGTCTTCCGATCGGGATGAAATTTGCACAAAGGTTAGTCCTATTGGATAGTAGTTCAGACACAATTTTTCAATAAGATCGGTCAAGAACTCTCTGAGTTAGAGGGGGTCGAAATTTGACATTTTGGCCAGAGAGGTGTTGATTCTCATACATGTAACTTCTTACCTATTGTTTTTAGCAAAATGTGTCCCAAAGAGTTTAGATAGCTATTTCTTCAGTCTTTCGAAAAAAAAAATATAAAAAAAATAAAAAAAAAATTTTTGATTTTTTTTCTTAAAAATCCAAAACTTTTTTGATTTTTTTCTCAAATTGGGCCCTTTTTTTTGATTCAAAAGAAAGCTTAGGTGATTTCCTTTAAGATCTGTGGGGTCGCTTAGTGGGATGCGAGTGGGATATCTATGAAAAAAAAAAAATTTTTAACTTTGGAACACAAAAAACGGTTCTTCAATTTGCACTATTAGGCGTTGGATAGCTAACCGGTTTTCGATTTCGATCCCCGATACCCTCAAGTTTTTTAGGTTTGAAAAAGAAAGCACGAGCCAAAAAATGGGGGCAGTGGGGAGGGGCCATATGGCCCCTCATTGGGGTCAAAGTTGGGCGTAAAGAGGAAAAAATCCTCAAAAAGCCCCAAAACTCCCCTAGAAACGCCTCTGGAGGGGTGCAATGTGAGACCGACCTCCAATAATTTTCTGCCCCCAACATTTTTCTTTAACATACCTTACCCCTATTTCCACTTCCTAAGGGGGCTCCCATACAAAACATTTTTAAAAAATTTGATCATACCATTCTAACTTACCCTAAAGTGCCCCTAGTGGGGCCAAATGTATGACCGACCTCCATTATTTTATTAATTCCAACATTTTTTGCAAAAATACCTACAATGTATCTTTAACCCTTAAGGTGGTCCCCATACATTTCTTTTAATTTTTATAATTTTTTTTTTATTTAACCAGCTCCTACCGCCCCTACCGTGCCTCCTAGAGAGGCAAAAATTACACCCAACCCCCATTATTTTTTAGTTACCAACATTTTGTCCCAACATCATAACACCCTATCTCCACTCCCTAAGGGGCTCCCATACATTATAAAAACATGTATTTTAAAAACTAATAAAAAAATGTATGGGGCCCCCTTAAGAGTTGAAAATAAAGGGTAGGTATATTCTAAGAAAATGTTGGAGTTGAAAAAATATTGGGGGTCGGTCATATATTTTACATCTCTAGGGGCACCCTATGGACAGTTAGAGCGGTAGGAGCAAATTTTATAAAAATGTTATTTTGTATGGGAGCCCCTTTAGGAAGTGGAAATAGGGGTAAGGTATGTTCAAGAAAAATGTTGGGGGCAGAAAATTATTGGAGGTCGGTGTCACATTGCACCCCTCCAGGGGCGTTTCTACGGGAGTTTTGGGGCTTTTTGAGGATTTTTACCACTTTACGCCCAACTTTGACCCCAATGAGGGGCCATATGGCCCTCCTCACCGCCCCCATTTTTTGGCTCGTGCTTTCTTTTTCGAACCTAAAAAAATTAGAGGGTATCGCGGATCGAAATCGAAAATTGGTTAGCTATCCCACGCCTAATAGTGCAAATTGAAGAACCGTTTTTTGTGTTCAAAAGTTAAATTTATTTTTTTTTCATAGATATCCCACTCGCATCCCAGTAAGCGACCCCACAGCTCTTAAAGGAAATCACCTAAGCTTTCTTTTGAATCAAAAAAAAAAAGGGAACAATTTGAGGAAAAAGTTAAAAAAGTTTTGGATTTTTAAGAAAAAAAAAATCAAAAATTTTTTTTTTATTTTTTTTTTCGAAAGACTGAAGAAATAGCTATCTAAACTCTTTGGGACACATTTTGTTTAAAACAATAGGTAAGAAGTTACATGGATGAGAAACAACACCTCTTTGGCCAAAATGTCAAATTTCGACCCCTTCTAACTCAGAGAGTTCTTGACCGATCTCGTTGAAAAATTGTGTCTGAACTACTATCCAATAGGACTAACCATGGTGCAAATTTCATCCCGGAAGACATCGGTTTCAAAAGTTGTGTCAGTTGACACGAAAACCCCCATAATTATATAAAAACTTTTTTACTCGGGTCTGTAAAAATTTATTTATGTTAGTTATTATTGCAAAACTTAGTCGACACGTGTTTCAGAATTTGTCAGATTCAGATCAAAAATTAATCAGAATTTGAACAAAATGATAAGCACGCCAAGGTGGAAACCCCATTTATGGTATTAAACTCGCAATATTCCATACATATAAGGATTGCAAAAACAACCAGCGTATAGTCCCAGCAAAAACTTGGACCCCTTCCTGCCTCGCTTACGTGGTAATGGCTTTGAATACTAATAATTATTAGCATTACATTACGCCTTTCTTGGCGGAATGTAATGCTTATGGTGGTGGTTACCTCCAATCACAACACCGTGTTAAAGTAATTAACATTGAAATTTGGAGGTAACTAGTTACTCATATTTTTGCTAACCACTTAAGTTAATTACTTGGTAAGCGAGGTTTTTGCTGGGGTATTACGTAAATCTGTTTACATAGTTTTTGTTGGATGTTTTGAGAGTCGTGATCAAAAAAATTTAAAATTTTCTTTGTGTAATTCTCAATTAGGATAGAGTTGAATGTGTTTTAACATTTTGGTTTGATTATTTGCGATTTGTCATTTAAATTCCCTATGCTACTTGTAGTATTTTAGGATTTTCAGATTGCTAAATAGTCTTGACAATGGAGTCTGACAAATTCCGAAACACGTGTCGGCTTAGTCTTGTAAAAACTACCAATATAAATTTACATCAGAAAAATAATTTTATTGAATATTTTTCTATGAGAATATCAAAGTATTAATTAGTAAAGGAAAAATTACCTCGAGCTAGAATAAAACTATTCAAAATATAATATTTTAAAGGCCAAATAAACAAGTTTTTAAAAAAAAAAAAAACTACAGTGACAATCGAAGAGTGCTGACGAAGGAAGGGTGGCTTCTTCCGACATCTCCACTTAGCCTGTGTTGTCAATAAATTTTTTTCAGATTTTCTCATTGTACAACAAAAATAATTATTTCTCAGAAATAATTAATATGGACTCAAACCGAAATAAATAAAACTTTAGTTATAAAATATAAAGTCCAACAATAAATAAAACAGAATTAAAAAAAAAAAAATTTTATTTCTTCGAAACTTTTTTTTTTTTCAAGTCAATAAAGGAACCCAAAGACATTGCTGTACAGTAGACCACCCAAATTTGCAAAAGTATTTTTTTGTTCGCTCCACCGGCAGTTTCTGATAGATTGGCCATAAAAAATAATATCTGTGCAAGAACTGGATCTCTCGGTTGCATACAGCCCAGTCGATTTGAACTTTTGACCCCAAAAGTGACCTAAAAGCACTACAAAGCTTTTACGAGCCATACCTCTTAAAATATGCGTTTTTCCAAAAATTACTATATAAGTTTTATTTTGCAGAATAAGAAAGCAAACATTTCCTTCATACAAATTTTTGGCCTAAGTCTAAGACATCGTGGTGTTTTTGGCGGTTAAAATAAAAATGTATGTGAAGACTTCATTTAAAACGACCCTCGTTAAAATTTGGACGGAGACTCAAATAGTCGGTATCCATTATTTTGTAGAGTAAGATATGTAGTTTTCATAAACCAATTACATTTGGAATTTATATGGGTAATTTCATTACAGAAGAGCCCAAAGCTGACTTTGAAGTTTGATTATCCAAATGCTGTATACAAATTTGTAAAATTACTTTATTTTAAACGACCCTCGTTAAAATTTTAATGGATTACAATCGGTTTCCATGATTTTGAAGAGTTAAAAATGCAGATTTCAAACAAGTGTTGAAAAGTACAGGCATTTTTAGCATTAATTGAAAACATGTTAGCAAAATACTATCAGGCCGTTCATGAATCCACAACGAAATTGGATTGGAAACGAAATTCAAATCCGTTTCCAATTTTCGAAGCGTTCATGAAACCGTGACGAATTGCTTTGTTCGAAAAAAAATATCTATTGCGTTCGAACTTAGCGGAGACACAAGTATTTACAAAATACGACTCTGTTTTTGCAAATACAGAGTCGTATTTTATAGCAACTCTGTTAGAAAGTCAAAGTCAGAGTTGTTATAATAATGCAGTTTGTAAAAAAAAATAATTTGTTAACAAATAAACTGTCAAGCATTTGTTTTCAATTACATTTTTTTGATTATTGATCCATTAAGGAAGGGATTTTATACAAATCCATCTTTTGTTTTCCTTAAGTCTAATATATACTTAGGATCTGGCATTTTGTATGGAAAAATACCAGTTGCTTCACCAATTTAATTGGCTCAGGATAAATGTCTTTGCACATCAAATAATTTGCTTTTAAAAAAGGCTATAAATGCATATTTTTGGGTCATATTTTGTACAAAGTTTTAGCTTATTTGTTCCTTTTTTATGATTTTTTTTTAAAAACATCGGTAACTTTTTGCCTATTCGGAATCGAAATACTTGTCCGACTAAAGATTTTTTTTTTCGTTAATAAGCTAAAGTGTGTATGATACTTTTTCAAGAATTTTATTAAGGGCTTTCTGCCTTTGAAAAAGTTCTAAAAAAGCAAGTATCATACACACTTTACAAAGGCCTCTGTTCTGCCTTTCATAACTTTTCAATTCATACTTTCCGAATCACATGAAATCCCATTTGGTGTTCTGTTGTTAACGTTTTCACTCAAAGTTAAAATCGAATAACTAAAATTTTAAAATTATAGAAAAAAAAGTGCATTCGTTTTACTTTTTCGGAAATTAAATCTAGGACACAAAAAAATTTGGAAATTTTATTTTCACATTTTTTAATGTGAATTACTTCCCAAGTAGAAATTCATGACGGTTATAAAAATAAAGCGTATTGGATACCTTTGTGATAAAAATTTGATTTACAATCATAGTTTTTGCATTTCAAATTGGGCATACGTTATCAAGATGAGTGGCAGCCATAAGAAAACACCAATTTTGTTGCATTGGATTCTATTCTTGTAGAGTGGGTATACTACCAATGGCGTTTTATTTTGAGAATTTGTATGAAGCATTTACAATTGACTAAGAAATTGGTTTCAAAATCTAAGTCAGAAAACTGAGATATTGTAGCTTCCATATTAGCTACATCATCTGCGATGTGAAAAATTTTGTGAAAATTCATTGTTTGTTTCTAATAATTTTCTTAAAATTGTCTTCGCATTAATCGCTTTTGACGTATCTATTTTTCTGGATGGAAAAATACGACAAACTGTATAAAGAATTTAAAGTGTCAGTATTGCTTAAATTCCACTACATTTTTTAGAATTATTGCTCAACCATATAACAAAAATATCTAATTTTCCAATTTTCAATATCCATTAAAACGAAAGATTTCCTCTGAAACTATAAAGTTATGTCATCAGATATTTTATTAAAATTTTGTTGCAATATTACACTTTCTTGCAAACTTTAACATTTTTAAAACTAATTTTTGCAGCAATTTCTTGCCTATACCAAGATACAACTTATATCGTCCAGTACGACAAAGTTTACAAAAATTTAAAAATTGCTATATTTTTTGCTTTTTAACGCTTTAATAATGCTTTAACGAAGCGTTCTCAAATCACCATTATAAATGTCTTTAAAAACGCTTTATATAAACCGTTTAACGGTGTTATCATTAGGACTATCTGAAAGCGCTCTGAGGATGGTTTTCCGAATGATCTGAAAGCATTCGTACTACCATGCAGAGCGCTTTAAAAGCGTTTTTACGGTTGTATTTTTCTACCTGGGTTTTGTTTATATTTAAGGCCTTAAAACACAAATCCCTTCGATATATCGGGATTTATTTCCACAAACTCATGAAGAACTAACTGCATTTTGCTCATTAATTTGGTACCTTCCCCTTATAAAAAAATAGGAAAAATATTTTTTAAAAAAATCGAAAACAAAAAAGAACATCTTACTCACATTTTTTCATTAAACTTTTGTTTTTAATTTTTTTTTAAATTAATTATTTTCAACTTTTGTTACAAATCCCCGAAGCCAAACGTTGACGAAAATTTTCCAACTGTCAAACCAACTGAATGGAATTCATGAACGCACATTTTCGTTTTCGAACGGAAATTTTCTCATTTTCTCTTTGATTGGAATTGGATTGGATTCATAAACACACACAGCTGATTTCCGTGAAAAAGTGTTGTCAAACCAATCCGCATTGGTTTCATAAACGCCCCGTATATGAAAAATACTTGGCATCTTATTACTTTTGAACTTGAAGAATAAAAAAATGTTATTACAGTAGAAAATTTCAATGAATTTCATGATTCGGATTGTATTCAAGTGGTCTGCCACACGTTAGATGCCTAGGGAAGTTTTAATAACTTGGCTGATTTTCAACCGATTTTAGTTTTTAGTACCTTAAATGAGAAAACAGAAAAAAATCATATTTTTCCTTGTAATCCGTTTTTTAAAATTCAAGGCCGATGCGGGACGCTTTACCCATGTCCAAAAAACCTAAATTTTTAATGAATGTATCTAGGGTAAGTTATGGTTAATGTCTTCCAATTTAATTATTTTGGAGCACCATATAAAATACACCAGTCTAAAAAAAAACTGCAATTTTCAAAATTTGAAAAAAATAGAACTAATTGTGCTCACATCTCGAATTATGGATTAAAAATTGTGTAATTTAGAGTAGAATTTTTCAAAAATTCGATTTTAATTTTATACGTTAAAAAATATATAATTAAAATAAAAAATATGATAATTAATTCGAATAATTTTTAAATATTTTTTTTCTAAAACTACATTTAAATACCAACAAAACGTCGTCCAAATTATTGTAAGATATCTTTATTTTTTACTGGTCAAAATTAATGGAAAATTTCATTTTTTTATTTTTTTTTTTTGAAAAAACGCCATTTTAAAAAATTTTGATTACTCAACACCAACTTGGTATAAAAGTCTGAAAATTTTAGTGAAAGTTGCATTTAATACGTACTAAAATATATCAAAAAAAATTAATCGAAGGGGGTCGGGTCTAAAAGTGAGTGATTTGGCCTGGAATTCCCCAAATATTTTCCAAAAAGTACACATCTAACTCTTCAAAATCATGGAAACCGATTGTATCCACTAAAATTTTAACGAGGGTCGTTTAAAATAAAGTAATTTCACAAATTTGTATACATCATTTGAAAAATCTGAACTTCAAAGTCAGCTTTGGCCTCTTCTGTAATGAAATTACCCATATAAATTTCAAATGTAATTGGTTTATGAAAACTACATATCTTACTCTACAAAATAATGGATACCGACTATTTGAGTCTCCGTCCAAATTTTAACGAGGGTCGTTTTAAATGAAGTCTTCACATAAATTTTTATTTTAACCGCCAAAAACACCACGATGTCTTAGACTTAGGCCAAAAATTTGTATGAAGGAAATGTTTGCTTTCTTATTCTGCAAAATAAAACTTATACAATATTTTTTGGAAAAACGCATATTTTAAGAGTTATGACACTTAAAAGCTTTGTAGTGCTTTTAGGTCACTTTTGGGGTCAAAAGTTCAAATCGACTGGCCTGTATGCAACCGAGAGATCCAGTTCTTGCACAGATATTATTTTTTATGGCCAATCTATCAGAAACTGCCGGTGGAGCGAACAAAAAAATACTTTTGCAAATCCCATACATTTTTTGGGTGGTCTACTGTACAGGCCCAATATTTTTTAGGCAACTATTCCGCCTCCGATGATTTTAAAATTCAAAAAGGCAAATTTTGCTCCACCCTAATACACATTGATACAAAAGAAATACAAACACTTAAACATATTTCATCCAAAGCACTTCTTGATGGCAAATACAGGCATGATAAGTGACATAAGAGCATCAACTTAAACATACATGATGACACAAATACATTTGAACAAGTATTATTAGGCGGTCTTGTAAATTTTATTTTAAAAGCTGGAAAAACAATTTTTAAAACTTCAACTGCCCCTGGGGGGTCTAAAAACTAATTTACTTGAGCTAATTTTAAAAATATTATTTAATTTTTATTATTTTCAAATAGTAAAAAAAAAATAACTTATGGGAATTTACATTTTTCGCTAGACCATATGGAGTTGGTATAGTGACATATTGTTTATATCAGTATCAATATCGAATCTCATGTGTGGTAGCAAATACTAAACCCCTTTGTGTAAGCTAATTAACATACAGTTCTGCAAATAAATACAGAAGAGTTTTAAAGCAGCAAATATATTTGCAAAATTTAGAATTTCGAAAGCTTCTAAATTTAAGGAAAATAGCAACACAGGCTGATCAGCACCGTAGGCGATGGAACCGCCACATTGATGCAAAAAAAAATATAGACTAAAAACAAATTTATGAAAAAAAATATGGATGGAAAAAAATATTGATGAAAAAAAAAATTGATTAAAAAAAAAATATTGACGAAAAAAAATATTGATGAAAAAAAATATTAATTAAAATAATATTGATGAAAAAAAAATTGATGAAAAAACATGTATTGATGAAAAAAAATATAGATGAAAAAAATATTAATGAAAAAAATATTAATGAAAAAAATATTGATTAAAAAAAATTTATTAAAAAAATATTGATGAATAAAAAATTGATGAAAAAAAAATATTGATGAAAAAAAATGATGAAAAAAATTTATGAAAAAACAATATTGATGAAAAAAAATATTGATGAGTAAAAAATTGATGAAAAAACAATATTGATGAAATAAAATATTGATGAAAAAAAATTTATGAAAAAAAAAATTTATAAAAAAAAATATTGATAAAAAAAATATTGATAAAAAAAATATTGATGAAAAAAAATATTAATTAAAAATATTAATTAAAAAAAATATTGATGAAAAAAAAATTGATGAAAAAACATGTATTGATGAAAAAAATATTGATGAAAAAATATTAATGAAAAAAATATTGATTAAAAAAAATTTATTAAAAAAATATTGATGAATAAAAAATTGATGAAAAAAAAATATTGATGAAAAAAAAATGATGAAAAAAAATTTATGAAAAAACAATATTGATGAAAAAAGATATTGATGAGTAAAAAATTGATGAAAAAACAATATTGATGAAATAAAATATTGATGAAAAAAAATTTATGAAAAAAAATTTATAAAAAAAAATATTGATAAAAAAATATTGATAAAAAAAATATTGATAAAAAAAATATTGATAAAAAAAATATTGATAAAAAAAATATTGATGAAAAAAAAATATTAATTAAAAAATAATATTAATGAAAAAAAAATATTGATGAAAAAAATATTGATGGAAAAAAAAAATATTGATGAAAAAAATCTGCTAAAAGTTTGCTAATTAAAATTGAAAGTCATTTTACAGATTTTTTGATAGGGATTTTCTTTTGAGTGTATGGTTAAAATCGTCTTTTTTATATATGAGCAAATCCATGGGAAATTTATGTGGCGGATCACCAATTTTTATAATATTTGGTTATTTGATAGAGCCATTTTATTTGATGGACCATCTTGGAAAAGTTTTCCCTTTGAAGAACTAAACCAAGTTTTTATACCCTACAACCACAGTATGGGGGTATACTCACTTTGTCATTTCGTTTGTAACGCATCGAAATATCGATCGGGGACCACATAACCTATATGGGCAATTCCATCATGTCGAACGTGACCGTTGAACACATTTAAGTTGAAAAAAAGTCAAATTGAAAATAATCTTTTTCTTGACAATAGGGTAAACTTATAGCTCTTAACTAGCTCTATAATTATTGCTCAAGTTGAATTTGAAAATTGTTTCAAGCTTTCAAGATAATCGCAAAAAACACAACCATTCGCACGGGACAAAAAACAGAAGTGGTTTTCGCGACTATCAATTAAAACTCTGATTTCAGCGAAACCTGAAGCAACATCACAACGCGACTAATTCTAGAATCTTGGCTAATAATGTCTCTTAAAAGTTGTAAAATTTTGCCTCAAAATTATTTGTACTTTTTTTTAATTTAACTTTAATCACTGTCGCACGGGACATGTCGCACGGGACCTTTTTTTCCATCATCATATTTATGTTGTTATACTACCCTCCTTTCTAGTGATAGAGGGTATATATAATTTTATCATTCCGTTTGTAAAACCCTCATGATCCTCGATCGATTTTAAGACAATCTAGCGATGTCCGTCCGTCTGTCTGTTGAAAGCACTCTAACTTTTGAAAGACTTTACGGAGGCTCCAGAAGTTTGGCATATATGTTAGGCATTTACCTGGTCAGGTCGGTGTTACAATTCAGCGAAATCGGTCCAGTGGTTCAAAAGTTATGAGCAAAAGACTGAATTTCGGTAAGTGGTTTTCGTGAATTTACGAGATAAAACACAGGCTAACTTTTGAAAATAAATTCTGAGGATGCTGAGGCTTGGTATTTACATTTTTCGTTCCCCTGACCTGTTGCATGTTGAATTTCAGCCAAATCGGTCCAGTGGTTCAATAGTTAATAGCATAACCGTGAATTTCAGATTAGTTTCATCTTAAATTCACGTGTTGAAACCCCATTAAACATGTTTTAAAAACATTGGTAAGTCACAAAAATATTTTACAACGTCTTTTTGTCACTCAAAAATATTTTTACACTAAAAAAAATACACTCGAAAAAAATTTTACACTCAAAAAAAATTTTACACTCAAAAAAAAAATAGTATTTTTTTTTTTTAATTACTTAAAAAAAAGTTTTTTTATACAAAATAAAATATTTCCAATCAAAAATGTTACTTTTTTTACTTTAAAAAATTTACTATCGTTTAAAAAGGGCAATGTGGAGGAGGGTATTCATAGATTTGACCAAGCCGAATTTAACTTTTCTACTTGTTTTAGTTGTTCTTTGTCAACAAATTATAAATAAGCTTAGAATTTAAAAGTATGTATTTAAATAAGTAAATCATTTATGTAAGAAAAAATATTTTTTCAAAATTTTAAAATCCTCACTTACCATGTCGAACGTGACCAACTTTAAATAAGAACCAAGATCACAGATTTTATTATTTTTTTTTTTTTAATTTTAATTGTTATAAAAATCTGTGTTTGTTATCAATATTTGATGATCTTTCGTCTTGTCCACCTGACGCACTACTTACAAATGTTGTTTTTCAATGTCGCACGGGACATCGAATTATGTGTATCTCCAGAAAGATTTTTTAACAGCAAAAGTCAATATTTAATGCTTCTCTTTAAGAACTTTTATCAAAACAAAAGGTGTAATTGAAATGTCCCAATGAGAAAAAATTGGCTTGCTTTACTTTATATTCGAATGTCTCGAAATGGGTTATGAATAAATGTAAAATTTGTTCAATTTAGTTAAATTTGATTGTTTTCCAATGAAAATATGTTAAAACAAATTGGTTTCAAGAACTTTTGGTTTTTTGGTCTTGGTAGACCTTTCGGTGGAAGTGCCCATATATATTATTGTTCTATGATCGATTCTAAGAATTTCTAGAATGTCCGTATGTCCGCCCGTCCGTCCGTCTGACATGATGTAGTCCAAAATAAAAGAGGTAGACTCGTTAAGTTTGGAAGGAATATGTCTTTTGTTCCAAGGCAGTTTAAGTTCGTAAATGGGAAAAATCGGACCAGGTGGAAAAAAGTTACCCTCTGAAGAACTTAACTAACTTCTAAAAAACGCCATATTTCTCTGTTTTTTTGTATTTTTGTTAAGCAAATGAAAATATTTGATGCAAAAAAAAGTTCAAGGTCCTGCACTTGGACTTGGGAAATAAAAAAAATATTTTTTTTTTGCCCGCCCCCTTTTGTGGGAGTGGATTATAAAAATGTTTTTAAATAATGATAAAATTGTATTACTTAAGCTCAAAAAGCATAATAAATCAACTTTTAAACATTTATCGCATTGGTTTATGTTTCCCCTAATGACCCCTTCTGACCCCCCCCCCCCCAAAAAAAACGCCCCTGCAATTTTTTTTTTTTTTTTAATTTTTTTTATCTGTTGGAGCTGAATTTAACACTCTCACTTGTTTCTTTTGGTATTGATCCATTGATTGGAAGATATGGGCGTTTAAAAAATCGTTTTTTTTTTGGCAAAATTGACTTTTAGACAGTTTTTTTTACCATTCTTGTACTCGGAAACCGTAAGTCGTACGAAAAAGCTTAGAATTTATAAAATTAAAAATATTTAAAATATTGAAAAAAAAAAAAAATTAACAAATGTTGAAAACAATATGGGAATATCCTTTTTTCCTGGCAAGGACACCATGGATTTGCAAAAACAAAATTTTGTATTGAAATCTAGAATGTGATTTTAACGCTGTTAAAATTTTAGAGAGCTGTTTTTGCGTATTGTAAAGCAATCAATTTTAAAAGTTTATTGGAGAGCCCAATCAAATATTTGACTCTAGACAGTTTTTCTGTTATTTTTACCTCAGGAACCGTTTGATGTACGACAAAACTATATTTGACAATATTGTTAATAAAATTATGCAGATTTAAAATTTATAAACCAAAAAATTGTTCAAACAAATTTTAGCAAAAAATTTTGAAAACAATATTGGAATGTCCTTTTTTCAAGGCAAGGACACAATAGATTTCAAAAACCAAAATATTTTATTAAAGTTTGGAATGTTCTTTTAACACTGTTAAAATTTCAGGGAGGTGTTTTTTCGTGTTATCGAGCAATACATTTTCAAAGGTGGTAATAAAGCTAAATTTTTAATTTTTTGCAAAAATTTTGAAAAAAAATTATCTTTTCAAACTTTGAAAATTGATTACTAAACAATACGAAAAAACACATCTGGGAAATTTTAACAGCATCATAACGATATTGTAAGCTTTAACGCAAAATTTTGCTTATGGAAATCCATGGTGTCCTTGTTCGAAAAAAGGACCAATATTTGGTTTAAAAATTTGTTGTTGAAATTTTTTTGGAATTTTTTTTTGAATTTCTTTTTTCTCTTAATTTCAAATGTTTATGATTTCATCTAAAATATTGCTTTTAAAAGTTTGTTCCTACGACTTAAGGTTTCCGAGTGAAAAAATGTAAAGAAACTTGTCATAAAGTCAATATTGGCAGAAAAGCGCTTTTTATACCCTCCACTCTAGTGATAGAGGGTATATATAAGTTTGTCATTCCGTGTGAAACACCTCGAAATATTGGTCTAAGACCCCATAAAGTATATATATCCATGATCCTCGTTCGATTCTAAGACGATCTAGCGATGTCCCTCCGTCCCACATTGGGTTCAAATGGTACCAAAGTGGCGATTAATTGAAATTTATAAATGAAGTTTTTGTTATAAGTTTTGGTATGGGGTAAAAGTAGGTAAAATTCTGCAACACTAGTTATCAAAATCAATAAACTACTTAAGTTGTTTACTTTTTTTTCGCTGACCTGTCAAAGTTAGCAAATTATTGCAGTCTTTGATAAAAGTAAAAAAATTCAAATTTTTTACAATTCAAGCGTAGTATTAATTCTTTTAAAAGAAGTATTAATTCTTTTAAAAGAAAATCTTTTATAATGGAACCTTAAACAACAGGTATTAAACTAAATATCAATTTTTTTTTGTTTATAAAAATTGGGTCTTAACATTTTTAATAATTTTTTTAAAAATGACCCGAAATTGTGATATTTTCCCCATTTAATGGGCCACACATATTAAGTTAGTAATAGTTGGATTTAGTTTTGTGGATTTTAAAAAAGTATAGGATATCAGCTTTTATTTAAAAGAATAAAAAGTACAGACAATGCCCGGCCCTTTTTTTTATTCCCGTTTTTGTGTAAAAAGTCTGGGTATCGTTTATTAAACAAGACCTTTATATGTGTGTTTATACCCTTCAACTACAGTATGGGCTTACACTCACTTTGTCATTCCATATGTAACGCATCGAAATATGGGTCTATGACCCCATAAAGTGTATATTATTGATCACTGATCGATTCTAAGACATTCTGTGACTAACAGTGTGTCCGTCCGTCCGTCTGTTGTTGAGCACACCATAAAGTACATAAAACAAGAGCTAGAATCCTGAAGTTTGTCACAAATATGTATAATGGTCATAGGCTGGTTAAGTTCTTGAACGAGCCAAATCGGACTAGGGGGGAAAAAGTTCCCCCTTGAAGAACTAAAACTACCCCAGAAAAATATTTTTTTTACAAGTTTTATTTGTATTTTTGTTCAATAAATGAAACATCTTAATGCCATATGAAGTTCATTGACCTAAATTTGAACCAAGGGGGATCAGGAAAGCGATTTTTTTCGGTCCGCCCCTTTTTGGGGCGTGTATAGAAAAAATAATTTAAATAATGATAAATTTTTATTAATTAGGTGCAAAAACTGACATCTATTTTTTTTGGCAACGTTTATCGCGAGGGGAAGGTGTCCCCCATAGTCTCCCGGTAACCCCCCCCCCCCCCCCCCCACCCCAAAAAAACGTCCCCTCCATTTGTTTTTTGTAGCTTTAATACATGTTCAATAGGGATATAACCATTTGCATATTTTTGAAAGTATCAAAAAGGGCCTATCATAGTGAGAAAGTACATAGAAAATCAATAAGAAATGCGTCCTATTTTTTTCGCGAATGTTAAAAAAGGTTCGGCACCGATCGCGATGAAGTTTTTGCTAATATTTTTTTTTCAAATATTCATTCAACCCATGTTTCAAATGTTGAAAATCATACTGCTAATTTTTTCTTGTTTTATTTTTGTTGTAAAACGACGAAAAACAAAAAAACGTTGAAAGGGACGGATTCCCACCATAAAACATACAAAAATTAAAATTTGAGGTGTTTTAGAAATTGCAATCGGTGCCGAAGGTTTTTGGACCAAAATGACCCCGTATAACGTTTTTTGCTATCAGTATAACATTGCCCATACCGTTATGATAGGTGCTTATTTTGGTTATACCCCTAATGTTCAAGGGTTTCGTGTTTTTTTCCAAAAACAAAAAAAAACGACTAAAAGATTCAAAAAAAAACATTTTGTTAAATTTTTTTCTCAAATGCTGTGTTTTTATGTATTTTTGATAATTCGTTAATAAAAAACTACATTATTCCCATAAATCACTTTTTTCAGATAAATTTGTACATTTATGAGATTTTGTGAAAAACAAAAATTGAATTTTAAATAAAATTTTGTAATAATATAAATACGTTTTTTGCGTTCTTTCTTTTATTACTTTGATAGCACATTATGTACACTTTAATTTCCATTTTTTTTTATTAATTTATCGCTTTTCATTCCAAAGTTACAGCAAAAATTGTAAACTATAACCCTTTTTCCAGAAAAACAAAAAACGCCTAACAGGTTAAAAAAAATTTTTTCCCAATTTTTTTTTTCAAAATGTGTATTTTTACGTGTTTATATTAGTTCATTAATAAAAACATATACTATTCTAAAACTACTGCTTATCTGAATTAATCGCAATTTTGGGTACCATCGAACCCACTGTGCGTCCGTCCGTCCATCCGTCTGTCTGTCTGTTGAAAACACGCTAACTTTTGAAAGACTTTACGGAGGCTCCTGAAGTTTGGCATATATGTTGGCCATTTACCTGGTCAGGTTGGTATTGCAATCCATTGCGAAATCGGTCCATTGCACAGAGGGCCAGACAGATAGATTTCCGGCCAAAAGTCCTTATTTGTAAATTCTCAAAAAAATGTTTAGCAGTTTGTTGGTCATATGTAGGAGCAGGTTTTCTGAACTTATCTTTATGATCCAATTACACCCTTTCCTTTTACAGGTCTTCAAAGTTAAAAAAGTTGGTGAAAAATTTTTAAAAGTTAAGATACTTTTTTAGTTTTTTTTCCAAACTTCTATAGCTAATGTTTAACTTTTTGTTTGAGTGGTTCAACCTTATATATAAGCCTTTGTAACGAAAATAACATGGACAAATATAACTCATCTGCCTGGCAGCAATTCGCGTTTTTTGTGAAAAAAGTTATAATTTTTTAGCTATTTACCACGCGCCGAAAAAATCCTCAGCGATCTTCAGTTCGATACAATCGGTCTATATTTTTTTTGATATAGAATGGATCTATATCTTTCGAAAAAAGTTGCCCAAACTTGCTCGAAATGATAAATGGCGAAATAACAGCTATATGCAGTGGTCCGAGATTTGTTTTTAAAACAATAATTTAACCCAAAATAATGTTTTACGGCTTGAATAGTTTTTTTTATCGTCAGAGAGTGCCTTAAGTGTAGGAAAAAAAAAAATATCTACATTTCTAGTTTTTTTGTAGAATTATGGAAAATATCAGTTATACCATTTCCAATTAAATTCAAAGATTTTTTTATTGAATTTCCAAAATAAAGAAAAAAAGTGAATAATTTGTCGTCACCATTTCCAAAAGCTTTTCAGAAACTAAGTAAGTCATTTACACCATTTCCATATTTATATCAATAATAAAAAAAAATATATATATATATAAGTTATGTGCCTAGATTTAACTTCAGACACTCTTAATACTCTAAAAACTAATTTTTAGTTAGATCAGACAAAGTTGAAAAATCTACCCGCCATATTATTTCCGCCATATTAAATTTTATCAGTTCGATTTTAAGAAAACAGACTCGGAAATTTACTAGGCCACACTTTCAGCTAGCTTCAACAAACAAAAGGAATATAACTGTTTTTTAATTACTAGTAACAAACTTTACTAAGCATATTTAGTCCGCCATTTTGTTTTTCAAAATTCACGCCAGTAATTCAGATTCAGTAACTACAAGGCCCCATTAAAACAAAATTTAAATTAAATCGGACAATTATTAAAAAAATTTGTCCGCCATATTGGATGCGCCATTTTGAGTTTGTTTTGTTTTTAGTTAAATTTTGAAATCAGCCACCCCGAAATACTCTAGAAGCACATTTTCAGCCGGATCCAACAACGATTAAGACTTTTGGTCGGAATTGGATCATGCTGGCCCACAGTGCATTGGTTCAAAAGTTATGAGCAAAAGAGTAAATTCTTGTAAGGGTTTTTCGCGAATTTACGAGATAAAAACACGATAACTTTCTAAAGGCAATTCTGAGGATGCTGAGCTTGGCACATATATTTGTCGTTCCCCTGAGTTGGTTCTTATTGAATTTCAGCCAAATCGGTTCAGTGGTTCAAAAGTTATTAGCAAAACTGTAAATTTCAGATTCGCTTCACCTTAAATCCACGTGTTGAAAACCAGTTTTTTCGTTTTCATGTTTTAAAAACAATGGTAAGTCACAAAAATATTTTACAACGTATTTTTGTCATTTTTTACACTAAAAAAAAATACACTCGAAAAAAATTTTACATTTAAAAAAAATTTAGTAATTATTTTCTTTTTAAATTAGTAAAAAAATGTTTTTGACACAAAACGAATTGAAATATCAGTAGAGGACCCCATTAAAAAACCAAAAGAGCTGTACATTTCGTAAGTGAGTGCAAAAATAAATGCAAAAAAGTGATTTTACATTTGGAGAGTATAAAAGATTCGGCACCAAAGAATATAACACTCTCACTTGTTTTTTGTACATTTGATAAACAAATGGAAATTTTTATGTGAAAAGCATTGACTTGGTGAATAAGTAGTTTTGGTAAAAAAATTATTTTTTTTTTTTCACGAAAAACAATTATGTTAATAAAATTTAATGAACCCAAAATTTTTGGTGAAAAAAATTTGATGAAAAAAAGTTTTTGGAGATTTTTTTTGATGAAAAGAAAAATTTTTTGATTTAAAAAAAAAAATGATGAAAAAAAAAATATCAAAAAAAAATTTTTTGGTGAGAAAAAAATTGATAATAAAAAATTTGATAAAAAAATTTGATGAAAAAAAATTGATGAAAAAAATATGATAAAAAAAAATTTTTGATGAAAAAAAAAATTAATGAAATAAAAATTGATGAAAAAACAAAAAAATTGATGAAAAAAAATTTTGATGAAAAAAAAATAATTTTAATAAACTACAATAAAAAAGGTCAACTATTCACAAAAAAAAAAAATAATGAAAAAAAAAAAAATTGATGAAAAAAAAATTTGATGGAAAAAAAAAATTGATGAAAAAAAAAGTTTGACAAAAAAAAAAAAAATTTTTATGAAGAAAAAAAAAAAATTGAATGAAAAAAAAAATTTTTTTGTTGAAAAATAATTATGTTACTTTTTATTCACCAGCTGGTAAAAAACGGTTTTATTCACCACGAGGTGAATTATTATCTAAGTTACAAACCCAAGTTATTAAAGTTTTAGGTTATAAGAAAATGAAAATAGTAATTCTTGTTTTCTTTTTCGATAATTGTTAGCTTATATAGTCAAACTGAGGTGGCGTCCAGCAACTTTTTTAAAATTAGACACCAGCACAGTGGTTCCAAGTCCAAATCTAGCTGGACAAAATTATTTTATCACCGTTTTATATGTTTTTGGGGTCGCTGAGTTCAGAAAACATGTTTAAATTTTTCTAAGTCGATTACACTAATCGACAAATTTTTATTTTTTTTTCTAATTTCAGTAATTCATTAATGACAAAAATGGTTTATATGCAGAACAGAAATATCAAATGTAAAAACTTATTTTTTGAAAGTTTTGTAATCTCTAAAAAAAAAAAAAAATTTTGTCGAGAAGTGTAATTGAAAAAAAGCAAGTGAGAGTGTTAAATTCGGCTATGCCGAATCTTATATACCCTTCAAAATGTAAAAAAAAAACCAGTGAGAGTGTTACATTCGGCTGTGCCGAATCTTTTATACCCTCCAAAACATAAAAAAAAAAAACAATATAAAAAATATCCAGGGGCGTCTTTTTTTTTGGGGGGGGGTGGTGGGAGACGTTTGGAAGCACCTTCCCCTTGCGATTTCGAACTTCATCTCAGAGAAGAATGTTTAGCTTAGCAAAAGTACAAAAAACCCTGCAAAAAATTCGATTTTTCTTAGGTTGGTTTAGTTCTCCAAGGGGGGACTTTTTTCCCCTTGGTCCGATTTTATCCATTTCCAAACTTAACCTGCCTAGGAATATAAGACATATTTGTGGCAAACTTCGGAAGTGTAGCTGTTTTATTTTGGACTGTATCGTGTCCTCTACAGACGGACGGACATTTTTGAATTTAGTCGAAGTGTGTAATTGGCCGCGGTTTAATAGGAAACATCACATTTAGTGCTTTATTTAAGCTAAGCATAATTATAATACTTAAGTTATCAAAAACTTACAAAAATTCGATACTTTATTTAGAAAAAAAAATTTTAGGCGAAAATCTATTTTCATAAAAACTGTGATTAATTTTAAACCTGCAAAAACCTGCAAGAAATGTCTGCATGCCAACGTTCAGTAATAAATTACCTATAAGTTGTATGTAGTAATTCGACATGATATGCCTGGATTCGGTTTTGGCAAGCTGCGGAAGTTTCATAAGTCCTCAAAAATATTGTTATTATTGACCATACTTCAAAATACAAAAAATGTAAGAAGAAGATCAATAATAAATTTCTTATTAATGTACAGAATAAGTATAAATCTGTAGCTTTCTTGTACATAACCCGTTTTGAAACCATTGATGTAACATGGATAATATGATGTTATTAGTTGAACACTTATAGATATATATTTTTTTTTAAATATTGGATACCAAAAATGTTATTTCATTCGCATATTTAACAAAGTTAAAGACCTAATTCCAAGAAATGGTTATTAGTTTGATCAGAACACACCCTTAGCTTGCCCCTAGCACTATTAATTCCCAATTTTAAGGACACTAATTTTTGGACTTTTGTCCAGCTAGATTTTGATTTGGAACCAATGTGACCAGCCTAAAAACATTATCATGTTAAAAAAAATAAATATAGTTTTTAATTATTTATGAAGCTTTACCAAATAACTAAAAATTTACAAAATCGTTGATCTGACATTTAAATTTCCCATGGATTTGCTTATACTTATATGTTTTAAGTTTCAGACAAATCGTTGTATAACGGTTGTAGTACTTCCCTTGTTAGTCAATTATGATTCTAAAATGTATCAGAATTTTCATTAATTACATTTTTGTTTTTAGTTCTAGGTATTCCATCTCATTAAATTCTTTGTTCCATACAATATTGTATTAAATTGTTGTGTGAATGTATGTAATATAACAAAGGAACTCTCAATAAAATTCTTGAAAATATTAAACTCTATTATGGGAGAAATTCTATGCATGATTAAGCCATAGAATTTTTATATTTTTTTTTTGTTACATTTTCTTTATTGTTGATGCTGGCATAAAAATTTTTGACATTGTTTTTTTTCGTATTTTCATTATATACACATGAATCCATATCATGCATAAACTTTTATTCATCTCATTAAAATTGTATGACATGTTATAGAACAAAGACATGGTATTATGTCAAATACATCATCATTTTACATCAACTGTGTAATAACAAAACATTTTGCACTATGATTTAAAAGTGTAAGGAAATTTTTAAAACAACATTTTTTTAGAAAAGGATAGCAAACAATTTGATGTTTCGTTTTTCCAAAGACTTATCAGTAAAAATATGCTGTAAATATTTAACTTTGTTCTGAAATTTATTATACTTTTCGATCATAGTGTTCTTATAACTATTGAAGTGTTGCCATTTTACTACTTAATCATTGTGAGTGTGTATTTTATTATTTTTGTGTGTTGTTAGCCCAACTAGTGTTGAGTTCAATATTATGAAATTCAAACAATTTGACACCTAAATACCATTTCAATGTAACGATGTCTCACTTGATGTATGACGAAACATTTTTTGATGTTTTTATATAAAAATAAAAATTGAGCATTTAATTTGAAAGAAAAAGCATTAAATGGATATTATATTTCAAAGAAATTTAGGTGTCAAACTAAGCTATATGACATTATTTTTATAAATAGAGCCTTTGTGTAAGATATTTTGAGGATTTTTAATTTAAAATTTTTATTTTACTAAATTTTGTTGAATTTCAAACACTGCCCAGTAACATGAAAAAAAGCACAAGTCTTTGTATGAAAGATTTAACTAAGATTTAAGAAACATATGAAAATATTAAAACTTTTTTAGTCGTGATATTAAAAGTTTTAAATAAAAAAAAATGAATTAAAAACATAAAATGGTATGGAACAACATAAAAATAAAAATATATAAACCTAAACTCAATATTTTAATTTTAGATTTCAAAATGAACCAAATTTGATTATAAAAATTTAGTTTTTATTCGCCCATTTTAAAAATGAAAATGGGCTTTCCCAAATTATGAACTAACAAACTTTGTTGAATTTTGTCGCTGCACTCAGAATATTATGTTAGTAAAATCAACTGAAAATGTCAGTAAGTAATTTGTAAGTTGTTTTGGGGTCAACTACTATTTCAGTTAAAACAACTAACAATGCTAGTTATTTGAACTGACAAAAAAACAACTGACTTATGTAGTAAAAAATGCCTGCGAATTTTGTACTCTTGCCCAAAACATTAAATCATGATAATGTTTTGCGGAAGATTTGGGTGTACTTGCCAAAACAAAGTTTTTTTAGAAAAAATTTTTTTACTTTGCTATTCCATGCAAAACGAATTGAATTATCAGTCGAGGACCCCATTAAAAAACCAAAAGAGCTGTACATTTCGTAAGCGAGTGCTTACGAGTGTTTTTACATTTTGGAGAGTATAAATGATTCGGCACCAAAGAATATAACACTCTCACATGTTTTATGTACATTTGATAAACAAATGGAAAATTTTTATGCGAAAAGCTTAGACTTGGTGAAAAAGTAGTTTTGGTTAAAAAAAATGTTTTTTTTTTTACGAAAAACAAAATGGTGTTAAAAAAAATTTAATGAGCCCAAAATTTTCGGTGAAAAAAAATTTTGATGAAAAAAAGTTTTTGATGAATTTTTTTGATGAAAAGAAAATTTTTTGATGTAAAAAAAATATGAAAATAAACAATTTTTTGGTGAGAAAAAAATTGATAATAAAAAATTTGATAAAAAAATTTGATGAAAAAAATAATATGATAAAAAAAAATTTATGAAAAAAAATTTTGATGAAAAAAAGTTTTGATAAAAAAAAACAAAATTATGAAAAAAAAAATTTATGAAAAATAAAATTAATGAAAAAAAAACTTGATGAAAAAAAAATTTCCATGAAAATAAAATTGATGAAAAAAAAAATTTGATAAAAAAATGATGAAAAAAAAAAAATTGATGAAAAAAAAATTTGATGAAAAAAAAAAAATTTGATCAAAAAAAATTTTTTTTTGTTGAAAAATAATTATGATACTTTTTATTCACCACCTGCTTAAAATTGGTTTTATTCACCACGAGTTGAATTATTATACAAGTTAAAAAAAATTATGAAAAAAAATTGATGAAAAAATAAAAAAAATTATAAAAAAAAATTTGATGAAAAAAAAAATTTTTTATGAAAAAAAAAATATGAAAAAAAATTTATGAAAAAAAAACTTGATGAAAAAAAAAAATCCATGAAAATAAAATTGATGAAAAAAAAAAATTTGGTAACCTGAGTAAAAAGAAACATATATTACAATATATAACTTGATACAAACGTAATAAATTATATATGATTATACATCCGTGCGATATTTCCTAAATTTTTTTAATGCATGTAATATATGATTTAATCATGATTCGGATTAAAAGGTGTACGGTTGATATAATTAAATAAAATAATATGAGGGTCAATACAAAATCTTTTTTTCTGTATAATTTAATATCAAATTATATATATAACTTATTCTGTTCCATATAAAACTACACTCAAAATAATTCTACAGTAAAAGGTTTAGTAAGTGATATTGTACCAAAATCTACTAATTGGTTACTAATTTTAGTATCTTCAAAGTACTAACATTAGAAATTTTTACTGATTTTGACTAATATTAGTTAAAAATTTTAGTATTGGTTACCAATTTCTGCACTACTTAGGTTATTTTGGACTAAAATTAGTTAAATTTTTAGTATTAAATACCCACGTTTTTTTTTGGGTGTATATGTTTCCAATTAACCAAAAATTTTCTAAGTTTTTTAGGCAAAATATAAGAAACTTTTTAAAATGTTCCTAAACATTTCCTTATTAGGGTTATGTATATAACCTATCTGGTTCGAAGCGTACCCAAAATTTTTTTTGTTTTTGAAAATTATATGTTTGGTGAATGTATCGTTGACCTGTGGTGTATCTCGACCCAAACCAAAAAACACCAAGATTTTATATGTTTTTATACAATTAGATTTAATTGGATCCACAGAAATATGGCAATGTTTGGTCAAAACTCGGATGAAATTAAATCATATTTTATACAAGTTGATCTTTTTTAATGTAAAAACATCCACCATTTTTCGGATCAATTTGCGTATAAATATATATTGTATTACATATCATTATATATTGCATCATTTAAAAATTTTTACTCGGGGACAAAAAAAATGATGAAAAAAAGTTTGATAAAAAATTATGAAAAAAAAATGATGAAAAAAAAATTTGATGGAAAAAAAAAATTTTATGAAAAAAAAAATTATAAAAAAAACAAGTAAGAAAGCTATATTCGGCTGTGCCGAATCTTTAAATACCCTCCACCAATGTAATGATTTAAAAACAAAAAAGTTTGTTTTATTTATACCTCAAGAAATTAAAAAGTACCAAAAAGTGTACTTTCGGTACTTTTAATAAAAGGTACTTTTAATGAAAGGTACTTTTTATAAAAGGTACTTTTTATATAAGGTACTTTTTATGAGAGGTACTTTTTATAAAAAAAGGTACTTTTTATAAAAAAATGTACTTTTTATAAAAAAAGGTACTTTTTATAAAAAAGGTACTTTTTATAAAAGGTACTTTTATAAATGGTACTTTTTATAAAAAGTAATTTTATAAAAGGTACTTTTTATAAAAGGTACTTTTTATAAAAGGTACTTTTTATAAAAGGTACTTTTTATAAAAGGTACTTTTAATAAAATGTACTTTTTATAAAAGGTACTTTTTATAAAAGGTACTTTTTTTAAAAGCTACTTTTTTTAAAAGCTACTTTTTTAAAAGCTAATTTTTATAAAAGGTACATTTTATAAAAGGTACTTTTTATAAAAGGAACTTTTTATAAAAGGTACTTTTTATAAAAGGTACTTTTTATAAAAGGTACTTTTTATAAAAGGTACTTTTTATAAAAGGTACTTTTTATAAAAGGTACTTTTTATAAAAGGTACTTTTTTTAAAAGGTACTTTTTTTAAAAGGTACTTTTTATAAAAGGTACTTTTTATAAAAGGTACTTTTAATAAAAGGTACTTTCTATAAAAGATACATTTTATTAAAGGTACTTTTTATAAAAGGTACTTTTTATAAAAGGTACTTTGTATCAAAGGCACTTTTTATAAAAGGTACTTTTTATAAAAGGTATTTTTCATAAAAGGTTCTTTTTATAAAAAGTACTTTTATAAAAGGTACTTTTTGAAACGGTACTGAATTTTCAGAAAGTACTTGTTCCAAAATGTTTTATTTCACTAAAGGATCCTACATTCTAAATTTCAGGTTTGAATAACCATTATTTCAGTAAATAAAAAAAAAGTACCAAAAGTACTATTTTACCCATTTTACCCCCGTAGAATCAACATTGACAAAACCCGAGCCTTAGTGAATCTTTTTTCCGGAAGGTAAACCGACATTGCAAATTTCAATTTTCTAGTACCATTATTTAAGGAAATATAAAATGTAACAAAAGTACATATGTTTACCCTTTTTACCCTATTAGAAACATCATTGGCAAAAACCCAGCCTTAGGGGATCTATATTCCGGGAGGTGAACATACAGTCCCAATTTCAAGTCTATGTGACAATTTTTTAAGGAAATATAAAAGGTACCAAAAGTACAGATTTTTTCCCTTTTTACCCTCTTAGAATCTACATTGGCAATAATCCAGCCGTACTGGATCTACATATATTCTAGATGTGAACATACTGTCCAAATTTCAAGTTTCTATGACCATTATTTCAGGAGATATTAAAAGCACCACAAGTATTTTTTTTACCCTTTTGACCCCCTTAGAATCAACACTGGCAAAAATCCAGCCTTAATGGATCTATATTCCGGGAGGTGAACATACAGTCCAAATTTCAAGTTTCTATGACCATTATATCGGGAGATATAAAAAGTACCAAAAGTACAGTTTTTTACCCTTTTGACCCCCTTACAATCAACACTGGCAAAAATCCAGCCTTAGTGGATCTTTATTCCGGGACGTCAACCTACAGTCCAAATTTTAAGTTCCTAACTTTAGCGGTTTGGGCTGGGCGATGATGAATGAGTATGTCAGTCAGTCACATTACTCTTTTATATATATATATATAGATTTTCCGGATTTGGGCGATTTTTGCCATAAAGTTTATTTCTGTCTTTTATTATTTAACAAAATTTATTTTTTTTAAATAAAAATATTTTTTTTTTAAGAAATCTGAACAAAATTGAATTTTGGCGATATTTTACATCCGAGTTTGCGACAAAGCCAAAAAAAGTCTGGCAACCCCGTTAATATGACGAAGCAAAAAAACGGACACACACACATGCTTTGTACATAAAAATAACAATTAATTTTTTTATTATTACTTAACGAACTTTTTTTTAATTAAATTTAGATTTTGTTTTACATATTTTAAAGTTTTTTTGTAAACATTTTTTTCTTTTTCTCCGTTTTTTTTTTCATTTTCGTATTCTTTGTTATGTATGTATGTATCTACACAAAATATGAATTAATTTAGGGTTATGATGAAAATCACTAAGAGTTTTTGCAGTAATTCACTCATAACTTTTAAAGTACTTAACCGATTTCAAAAAAAATACACTAGTTTTTGCCTGGATAAATTCCGCAACTTTTGGTACCCCAAGCGTTAAAATCGGTTCCGGATTATTGCCAAAAACGTGATTTCAACAGACAGACGGACAGACAGACAGACAGACAGACAGACAGACAGACAGACAGACAGACAGACAGACAGACAGACAGACAGACAGACAGACAGACAGACAGACAGACAGACAGACAGACAGACAGACAGACGGACATCGTTAGATCGACTTAAAATCGATCAAGGATCATGAATATATATACTTTATGGGGTCCTAAACCAATATTTCAATGTGTTACATACGGAATGACAAACTTATATATCGAGGGCCTATATTCAAAACCCTCTATCTAAAAAAACACAACTTTTCAGGAGAGCCAAAAAACTGTTTATTTCGCGAATTATTAGAGTAATTAAAATTCGATATTCTACAATATTTTTTTAAATCAACTACTGAATCTCACATATGATTCGTTTTTAAAATTTTGCACTATTGGGGGTTTTAGAGGATAGATAGAGGGTTTTGTTTCTCAAAAATGTTGAGTACATGAATGAAAATGATCAGATAGAGGGTTTTGCATTTTAATAAAAATTGATTATTATGATTTCATTTACGACATCGTTAAATTTTTAACGTAATTTATTAATGATAACGGCTTATAAAAATTCCGAAATCGCGGTTTTGGTCCACAGATGCGGATTTTTGAGACAAAAATTATTTTTTTTACCGAATTCGTCTCAAAAGTTGACAAACTGTTGAGTATGTTATGTAAAAAATAGTAAAAAAATTAAAAACACGATTTTGGTCCACAGATGCTGATCAGCATCGGGATTTTTAAGATTAAAATTTTTGTTTCATAATGTACACAAGACATCCAAATTTTGAGCCATATTTTTCAAAAAAGTCAAACAAGAATTTTCAGAAAAAATTAGCATCAGTGGACCAAAATCGTGGATCTGGAATTTTGTTGACAAATTCATGTGCAGCATGCAAAAATTAGTATGAAAACGTGTAATGCACGATGAAATTATTCAAAAAAAATATTTATGAATTAATTATTTGAAAAGATAGAGGGTTTTGCATTCAGAAAAATTAATTGTGTAAGAGATAGAGAAAACCAAAAATGCAAATAAAATAGCAAAAAAAAATATTTTTGTTCTGAATTTTACACCATAGATGAGGGCCGTTTTACTGAATATTTTGCCATCAAAAAGTCATTTTCGTGAAAATGGAAGATAGAGGGTTTTGAATATAGGCCCTCGATATACCCTCTATCACCAGAGTGGAGGGTATAAAAATTCATGAAAAAAATTTGATGGAAAAAAAAAAATTGATCAAAAAAAATTTTTTTTTTTGTTGAAAAATAATTATGTTACTTTTTATTCACCAGCTGGTGAAAATCGGTTTTATTCACCACGAGGTGAATTATTATCCAAGTTACACAAGACCAAGTAATGAAAATTTTTGGTTTTAAGAAAATGAAAATAGTAATTCTTGTTTTCTTCTTCGTTTATTGTTAGCTTATATAGTCAAACAGAGGTGGCGTCCTGCTACTTTTTTTAAAATTAGACAACAGCCTAAAAACATTATCATGTTAAATAGTTTTTCGTTCATATAAGAATATCCCAAAACTTCAATAAATTTTCGGCACGAGTTATTTTTAGCCGATTGTCCCCAAAGATTGGCTCACTCATTTTTAGATACTAAAGTCCAATGTAGGACCCCACCAGGTATAAAAAGGTGGTTTTCGTTTTTAAGGACACCTCTAATGACTAATTAACTAAAACTAGGGAAAATAGAAAAAAATATTATTTTTAATGAACTTGTAAACTTAACCTTATTTTACCACCACACTATGGTTCCATATCAATTTTTTTTTGATAAATTCCAAAAATGGAGCTTTGGAAATTTTTTTTTAAAATTTTTTTTTAATTAATAAAAAAAATTGTCAACAATAATATATTTCTAGTAGTCAGTTAGCTCGGCCGAAGGCAAAAAAATTATATTTAAAAAAAATTTAAAGATGTGCCACGCAAAAAACAGAAAATTTTGCTGAAATTTGTGCTAAACTAAATTGGCAATTGTGAGAGTTTGCCGAAAAATGCTGGCTAGATGTTAATTTTAGTATTAAAAAGACCATCTAGAAAACACTTTCACATTTGAAGACTCATGCAAGATCGTGCCCAAACACAACTTTTTGTCCACGAAAGATATAGGCTATTTTGGCTTCAAAATCCTTAAAACCACAACCCCAAAGAATAGCGCCAAAGATGCATGGAATTAAAAATTGGAGTTTCAAATAAGAACTACTTTTCATAGGCTTCAATTTTCCTTTTTAGCCTTTTTATAATTTTATTTTTTCCCATTTGCTGTTTGTTTAAGCCAAATGGTCACCCTACTTATGGTCACCCCTTTTTGAAGCCATGTTTAGATGGGAGTAATTGACACCTAGGTGGCGCTAATATTATTATAGTTTTTCTTTAGTTTATTAATTCCTTTTTTAACGAATGCCATTGTACAATAATTTAGCTTTATCGTTGTAATTTTTCGATATAACAAGTTGTAATTTTTGTTCGCGCTCTTCGATTTTTTTCTAAAATAATTTAAATTGTAAATTATTTGTTGGATTAACTTATAATAAACAGGAAAGTATTTTATACTTCACCATTTAATACGAAAAAACAATAAATTGCGTTTTTTTTGGTTTTATTTCTTTTCTGGTTCCAGCTGCAAGCCCAGGCATACATCCATTGCCAACCCCCTTTGTTGTTTTAAAGGAATTCAATTGGAATTTTTTACTGTTAGTAAAATTGTAATATGGTTTTGATCCCGATTAAAAAATACGTCTTAAAAACTTTCAACTTTGAAACGTAATTATATCAGTATTGCCATCAAATTTTTTTTATTATACTTTCTTAATGGCTTGGAGTGTCAGGAAATTTTGGATTTTCTTTAGGGCATACCCCCAGAACGATGTTTATTGAAGAGCTGATTATGGGAAAAATAATTAAAAAATTGTTGGATGTCATCTTCCGGGCGCAACTAGCGCTTAAAGTTTTCATCCGTGGTGCATTTGGTCAAAAAATTTTTTTTTTTTTTTATTTTTAAAATTGGTGCCAAAAGTTTCGTTAGGTAGAGTACATTCAGGAAAAAAATATTTATAAAGTTTTCGTTTAGCAATTTTGGTCCAGCGCAACGTTTTGAAACTTCAAAGATGCTTAATTTATTACATATTTTTTTAAGTTTTTGTAAAAAACAGCTTTTTATACAAAGGCTTGAACATAAACTCCGTTTTATACAAAATCTTAAAAGAACTCTTACAAACTCCGGTTTTTACAAAAACTTAAAAAAATATATAATAAATTACACCTTTTTAGAATTTCAAAACGTTGTGCTGGACCAAAATTGCTCCATAAAAACTTTATAAATATTTTTTCCAGAATGTACTCTACCTAACGAAACTTTTGGCACCAATTTGCAAAATAAAAAAAAAAAAATTTCACCAAATTCACTACGGATGCAAACTTTAAGCGCTGGTTGCGCCCTGAAGATGACCTCTAAAAATTTTTTAATTTTTTTCCCCGTAATCAGCCCTTTACTAAGCATCATTCTAGGGGTATGCCCTAAAATTTATCATTTTCAGGACACGCTACTGTATAAGCTTTTGGAAATTTGTTAATTTTTTTTTTAAATTTCTTCAAAAAAATATGCATTTGGAACCATATGCATTTGCACCATTTGTTTAAAGTTAGAAAATTTATGATTTCTTTCTTTTAGGTCGTAAAAGCTTATTAGTAGTAGTTAAGGCCGCATGAAAATTTATATTTTTTAGTAAAATTTTTCTTAAATTTATTAAAATTCGTGCGATATTTACGAGTGTATTTTTTTTTTTAAATTTTAGTAGATTTTTTCTCTGCATATCAAACATGCATTAACAGTTCAGATTACAGATGTTTAAAACATTCCAAAAATATGTGCATTTTTAAAATTTTCTAAAATAAAATTTTATTGATATGCAAATATTAAAATATGCTAAATTAAAAGCAATTTATCAAAATTCAATTATTTGCAATAAAAGTACCTACTACAACATACATTTGATATTTCTATAGTTTGATAGAAATAAATCAAATGACATTTTTATTTTTTAAATGCCAAATAACATGAATCGATTTAAAAAATCTAGATAAAAACAGGACAGAAAATTGTAGTCGACCAAGACCGAATATAAAATACTCTACGGCAAGAAAACAAAATTTTGGACACAGTTTTATCAATTTTACAGTATTTATCGTTAGGACGGACATTGCAAATTGTATTCGGAAAGTAAATCTGAACTGAACGGTAACAAACATCATCACAAACTTAATATACCCAACACCATAAAGTGTTGTATTACATAGAATTTAAGCCTGTTATATGGTATATACGAGTTTATTCTTTTTTTTTTTAGATTTGCGTGAAAATGAATAAAAAAACTGCATTTGTTTACATTATTTTTACAAAAGGAAACCAACTGAAACTAATCGATGCATATAAATGTAATCAAATACACAGCCATACATAAGTTTTTAGGATATATTGAGTATTGAAGTGATATGCTCGTATATAAAAATGCATCTGTTGTAACGTAGACATTGTACAGTGGTATATGTAGACATTGCACAGTGCTTACCAAAAATTTGGTGGTCAAACGAATTGGAGGTAAAGCTGGAGGCGAGTTTTTTCTACTGTATTTAAAAAAATATATTTTTTTTGGGTAGTTGGAAAAATAAGTTGATAACTGAATAAAAACTATTTAACCATTTTTAATATTTGAAATTAGAAGAACTCGACTTAGAAATATTTTTAAAAAATTTTCTGAAAAATGTCTATAAATAATTTCATTTTCCAAATCGACCCTCCTAGCACATTTACTATTTACTTAATCTAGACGCTATCAAGCTTTAATTAAAGCTTTTTAAATTGTATTCAGTAACTCGCAGCTTATTTCGTGTGTAAGATATCAGTTAGCAATCCATTAAAGACAAAGTTTCCAATAAAACACCTAATTATTATCAAACGAGTAGTTTTATTAAAAGTGCTGTTTAGGTAATTTATTGAGCTTTAATTTAAGCTTAATGGTGTCCAGATTGAGTAAATATTAAACGTGCTACGAGGGTCGAAATGGAAATTGAAATTATTGAAAGATGTTTTTAAGAAAATTTCTTAAAAATACTTTTGAGTCGATTTTCCCCCAGAAGAATTGGAGGTCAAAAAATTCGGATTTCATCTACTGTGTTTTAAAAATTTAGGTTTTTGTTTGGGTCTCTGGAAAAATTATGAATATTAACTATTTGACTATTTTTTTTAATTTTTAACATGATAATGTTTTTAGGCTGGTGTCTAATTTAAAAAGTTGCAGGACGCCACCTCAGTTTGACTATATAAGCTAACAATTAACGAAAAAGAAAACAAGAATTACTATTTTCATTTTCTTAAAACCAAAAATTTTAGTAAGAGTAGAAACAGAACAAGCACGGTACGGGGGACGGTTGCCGTTGCCAGAGAATATAGGCCCAAAACGATGACGGGGGACGGCGACGGCAAAAAATGTCATTTGGTCGTTCAGTGGTGCTAACTTTTAATAAAATTAGAGTAATTTTACGGAAAAATCGCTTATCACATAGTCAATGTGATTAAATTGGCACTACTGTACGTTTGTTACACCATTGTGAATGAAAAAATAAACAAATGATGTGAAAATGCGGCAACCCTGGAGTGTGAGAGGGTGGGAGATTAAGAGAACCCAGAGATAAAATAAAATAATTTTTAATTTTTTGTCGTGCCGGTCACGGTTTTTAACTGCCAAATCGTATGAAAAAAGTCGTGCCGGGCTTGTTCAGTTCCTACCATTACTTGGAGAGTAATTCACCTAGTGGTGAATAAAACCATTTTTCACCAGCTGGTGAATAAAAAGTAACATACATATTTTTCAACAAAATTTTTTTTTTTTCATCAAATTTTTTTTTTTTTTTTCACTAAATTTTTTTTTAACATGATAATGTTTTTAGGCTGGGGTCTAATTTTAAAAAAGTTGCAGGACGCCACCTCAGTTTGACTATATAAGCTAACGATTCAACAAAAAAGAAAATGAGAATTACATTTTTCATTTTATTACAACCTTAAACTTCGACAATAATTTAAAATTAATAAATAAAATAAAAAAAATAGTTCTAGTAGCGACACCTAGCGCCGTTACTCTATTAACGCAGTATTGCAATACCAAATATCGCATTTCCAATTAGATTAGTTACCATCATCGCAAATTTTTTTCAATTAAATATTACCACATGGCAACATTAACCAGTATAAGTATTTGAAAATCGAAAAGAGCAACATAACAAAATGTAAATCATTATTTAAATAAGCTACGGTGGCCTAGCTGAAGTGAGCCAGACTGGAAAACAGAATGTCCGGTGATCGAATCCCTGATCTTTCAACTTTTTTTTTTATTTATTTAGTTTTTTTTAGCTTGTAGATTTCTTTTTGTTAGGACAAAATTTGTTTGCATTAATTCTTTATACTTCTTTATTTAATTATAAAGTTTTTCAGTTTTTTCTAATTTTTTTTATTTGTTTTTCTTTCTGAATTTTGTAATTTTTTCTGAATATATCTGCATTTTTCTGACTTATTTTTTCCATTTTCTTGATTTGTTCTTAGTTTTCTAAATTTTTTGTGAATATTGAATAAATTTGAGAAATTTCTTGGAGTTTTTTTTCTGAATATTTTTTTAACCCTTACATATTTTTTTGCAAATATGTGAGGGTTATTCGTAAAAAGTTTTTATTAAATAAAACATTATCATGATTTAATATTTTGGGCAAGAGTACAAAACTCTGCGGCATTTTTTCATAAATTTTTTTCATAAAATTTTTTTTTCGTTAAATTTTTTTTTCATCAAATTTTTTTTTCATTAAATTTTTTTTTCATCAAATATTTTTTTCATTAATTTTTTTTTTCATTAAATTTTTTTTTCCCACCAATTTTTTTTTTTTTTTCATTTATTTTTTTTTTTGTTCCTCAATTTTTTTTTTTCATAAATTTTTTTTTTTTCATCAAATTTAATCATATACTAATTACGCATCATCCCACAGCCCAAACCACTGAAGCTAGAGTCTTGATATTTGGATTGTAGTTTCACATCCCGGAATACATATCCGCTAAGGCTGGGTTTTTGGAAATGTTGATTTTAAGGGGTAAAAACAAAAGGGTTGAAAAAGTGGAAAAAGCGAGTACTTTGGTACTATTCATTTTTTCTGAAAAAAGTTCAATTAATTGGAAATTTGAAATGTAGGATCCTCTAACGGAAAAACATTCCCAAAAAAAGGACTTTCTGGAAATTTGGATTCTTAAGGGCAAAAAGGTTACTGGTACTTTTTATATTTTTGGAAATTAAGGTCCTAAAAAAATATTAAAATCTGCAATGGTGGTTCCAACAACGGAAAAAATTCAGAAAACGTACTTTTTCGAAGTTTCGATACTAAGGGGGATGAAAAGGCGAGTACTTTGGTACTTTTTATTTTTTCTGAAAAAAATCCTATTAATTCGAAAATTAGAATGTAGGATCCTCTAACGGAAAAACATTACCATAAAAGTACTTTCTGGAAATTCGGATTCCTTCAGGAAAAAATAAAAAGTACCAAAGTGCTCGCTTTTTACCACCCTTAGAATCGGTAATTCGAAAAAGTACTTTTTCAGATTTTTTTTCGTTGTTGGAAACAACATTGCAAATTTTAATTTTTTTGTAAGACTTTAATTTCAAAAAACAAAAAAAAGTACCAAAGTACAATTTTTTTGTTTTTTGAAATTAAAGTCTTACAAAAAAATTAAAATTTGCAATGTTGTTTCCAACAACGAAAAAAAATCTGAAAAAGTACTTTTTCGAATTACCGATTCGAAGGGTGGTAAAAAGCGAGCACTTTGGTACTTTTTATTTTTTCCTGAAAAAAATCCTATTAATTTGAAAATTGAAATGTAGGATCCTCTAACATAAATACATTCCCAAAAAAGTACTTTCTGGAAATTCGGACTCCTTAGGGTAAAACGATGTAAAAAATGTACTTTTGTACTTTCTACATTTTTTGAAATTAAGGTCCAAAAAAAAAATATTAAAATGTTAGTTCCTACAACGGGAAAAATTCTGAAAAAGTACTTTTTCGAAATTCCGATTCTAAGGGGGGCAAAAAAGTGTATTTTGGTACTTATTATAATTCCTGAAATAATGGTCCTTTTTTACTAAAATATTTTTGTGTACTAAAATTTGTTTATCAATAAATTTTTCAGTAATTTTTTTGTTTCATTCATACATATTTGTTCATATTTTTATAAAATTTTTGCATTAAATTTTTGACTCAAAGTATTGTGAAATACCCTGCGCACGCTATAAACTTAATGTGGTCCTCGACTGATATTTCAATTCGTTTTGCATGGAATAGCAAAGTAATATAAAATTATTTTTTCTAAAAAAAAAAAACTTTGCTTTGGCAAGTACACCCAAATCTTCCGCAAAAAATTATCATGATTTAATATTTTGGAGAAGAGTACACAATTCGTAGGCATTTTTATACCCTCCAACTACAGTATGGGGGTATACTCACTTTGTCATTCCGTGTGTAACGCATCGAAATATCGGCCATGGACCCCACAAAGTATATATATTATTGATCAGTGATCGATTCTAAGACATTCTAGCGATGTCCGTCCGTCCGTCCGTCCGTCTGTCCGTCCGTCCGTCCGTCTGTTGTTAACACGATGAAGTCCAAAATAAAAGAGCTAGAACCCTCAAATTTGGCATAAATATGTCTAATGGTCCTAGGCTGGTTAAGTTCGGAAATGGGCCAAATCGGACCAGGGGGAAAAAAGTTCCCCCTTGAAGAACTAAACCAACCTCTTAAAAATGCCATCTTTTTGACGTTTTTTTGTATTTTTGTGAACCAAATGAGACATTTTTATGTTCGTAGAAGTTTATAGTCCTGAGCTTTGACCCAGGGGATTAAAAAATGTCTCTTTTTTTGCCCCGCCCCTCTTTTAGGGCGTGGATAAAAAAATAACTTAAATAATTATAAAACTATAATACTTAAGTGCACAAAGCAGACAAAAATTAACTTTTAAACATATACCGTGAGGGCCAAGGAGTCACCCCAGCTTACCGACCCCCCCCCCATACCTTGCCCCCCCCCCCCCCCCTTAAAAAACGCCCCTGTCAAAATTTTTTTTTAATTTTTTTACATGTTGGAGGGTATAATAGATTCGGCACAGCCGAATTTAACACTCTCACTTGTTAAGTTTGAGCTTGGATAAAATCGACCTATAAATATTTTTAAGAAATTTTTTAAAAATCGTCTTTCAATAATTTCTATTTCCATTTCGACCCTTGTAGAACATTAAATATTTAGACAATCTGAACATCATTAAGCTTTAATTAAATACTTAATAAAAAACTTATTTGATAATAACACTGCGTGACAAAAGTGACCACTATTTTAGAAAACAAGAGGTACGACCATCATTTCTATATATTTCGGACATGCTGAATCGAATGGCGTACTCCGTTTTTCGATGTATGGTACAGTTTTCTTGCAAAATGTCGATAAAGATTTGCTGATTTCGAGCCAGTTTTTCAACAAAAAAATTTGCAAAGTTAATGATTTTTAAATTGTATGGCATGGAAAATAAAGATATGACTTGTAGCAATATTTCTTATGCCAATTTGGTTTAAAGCTTTTCATCTTAAGCCCTTAAATTCGCGAATTTATTGATTTTTTGAGGTTTTAGCGAAATTAACCGCCAAGTTGGTCTTTGATTAAGAACTTGCTTTTAGTGAATCAAAAAGGCATCCCTAACAATACGAATAGTGGACAAAAAACAGCTATGTTATATGGACCATCATGATGAAAATCACGAAAAACCGTTTTTTTGTATATGCCAGCATCACTTTACGAGATGATTTAAGACTCCACATTTTAGTATATAATGTGGGATTCTTAAACAATTAACTGACCAAAAATTTGGCCAAAAAAGCTTTCATTTGCAAAAGTTATCTTAACAAAAACTATTATTTCAGTGTTTACCCTACAATAATTATAGTTTTTGTTAAGATAACTTTTGCAAATGAAAACTTTTTTGGCCAAATTTTTGGTCAGTTAATTGTTTAAGAATCCCACATTATATACTAAAATATGGAGTCTTAAATCATCTCTAAAAGTGATGCTGGCATATACAAAAAAACTGTTTTTCGCGATTTTCATCATGATGGTCCATATAACATAGCTGTTTTTTGTCCACTATTCGTATTGTTAGGGATGCCTTTTTGATTCACTAAAAGCAAGTTCTTAATCAAAGACCAACTTGGCGGTTAATTTCGCTAAAACCTCAAAAAATCAATAAATTCGCGAATTTAAGGGCTTAAGATGAAAAGCTTTAAACCAAATTGGCATAAGAAATATTGCTACAAGTCATATCTTTGTTTTCCATGCCATAAAATTTATAAATCATTAACTTTGCAAATTTTTTTGTTAAAAAACTGGCTCGAAATCAGCAAATCTTTAACGACATTTTGCAAGAAAACTGTACCATGCATCGAAAAACGGAGTACGCCATTCGAATGAGCATGTCCGAAATATATAGAAATGATGGTCGTAACTCTTGTTTATTTTTTAGTGTTCCGCAGTGTAATTAGGTCTACTTTGGTTAACTTTGTCTTGAATGGATTGCTAACTAATATCTTTCACACGAAATAAGCTGCGAGCCACCGTACATAACATTTTTTTACAACTATACTCGTTCGATAATAATACCGTTAAGTATTGTTAATTTTGTCTTAAACAAATTGACTTTGTCAAAACTCAAATTGAGCTAAAAAATTTTTGACCATGTATTTGCATTTGAAAATTGTTCAGTCAGACCACTGTTTATTTTAAAATAGTAATATAGTTTGGTTGCCAATATATTTTATTGTAACAGTTTGTTGCCTGTCATACTAGCTACTACTACAACTACTACTACAACAATTTTAAATTCAATTGTATTGCATGTATTATGGCTAGGCTGACCATTCGTACTGATTTAATCAGTACATGTACTGATTTTTGATCACGTGTACTGATCAAAAAACGTTGTACTGATTTGTACTGATTTTTTGAAATATGTACTGATTGTACTGATTTTTGAACATTTTTACATAGTCCAATTTGTTTTTATAACTTAAGTCTGTCTGACCATGAGATAATTTAAAACTAATTAATTCTAAGGAGATTGGAGCTAGTGAATCAAGAGGTTTCTTAAAGCAAAAATGTGTCTGAGCATGGGGTTATTTTGATCTTTCTAAATTTGTATAAAATAGCGAACAAAATCTTTGACGTTTTTTATAAAGATGGATTTTTTATTTTTAGAAAAATTATGTTAATTGCATGAATTCAAATCATTCTGAGATCTTAGATGAGGTAATGTCATCAGAGATTATTTCAAAAAGCGCTTAGAAAATCAGGGCCGTTAAAATAAACACGTACATAAAAGCTGGGAAGTTTTCTTAAACAAAAAGATTTGAAAATTTACGAAAAAAAATTCTCAAAATCTAAGGGGTTTTCTTATTCTTAAAACCTGTGGAATTTTGTTATATTTTCTGCAGTGAAACGATCAAAACTTTCAAATGAAGTCGTTTAAAGTCAACTAAATTTTCTGAAAAATTACGATAACAGTTGTTTTTAACAGTTGTTTTTTTGCGGTTGTTTTTTAACAGTTTTTTTTGCAGTTTTTTTTTACAGTTTTTTTTTTACTTAAAATACTCGGGGTCAAGTTAGTTAGTGTAACCGAGTTTTTTGAGTGTTGAAAAAACAGCAGTGTTTTCCCGTAGAAAAAAAAAATAGAGAGTTATTTCTAGAAAATAAACATAAAAACTTGGGCGTACTGATTTGAGCTCAAAAAAAAATGGTCACCCTAATTATGGCCAACTTGTAATTGATGAATGTAGTAGTAGTTTTTTCTCTTTTTTTTTTTACGAAATAAAATCCATTTGTTTACAGCTAAATGCCTAAAAATATTTTAACATGTTTTTTTTTTATTTGTCTAAATTCAAATGTAATCGCTAGAGAGTATGTATTGTACAACATTTATTGAAAAAGGTTTATGGGATTTTTTTTTGTGTGTGGTTGAATTGAAGCATACTCTTAACAATTTTTTTTTTTTTTTTAATAAAATAGAACCACAAATGCTTAAAATTTTAACATTTGGATGTTTTCAATGAGAAATGAAGCAAAGGAACAAAATTTTAATAACAACAGCCACACTTAAGCGATTTTCGCTATTGATTATGCGTTTTTCGTTGAGAACAAAAATGCAAATAAAACCAAAAACTAAAGTGGCGTTTTTCAAAGGTCGGTTTAGTTCTATAAGTTCTATCGTGTCTTCCAAAGACGGGCAGATGGACAAAAGGACGTTGTTAGAATGTCTTAGAATTGATCACAGATCAATAAAATATATCGAGGGCCTATATTCAAAACCCTCTATCTTAAAAAAACACAATTTTTCAGGAGAGCAAAAAAACTGGTAAAAACTGGCAAAGTACATGAATGAAAATGAACAGAGAGAGGGTTTTGCGTTTAAATAAAAATTAATTATTATGATTTAATTTACGACATCGGTAAATTTTTAATGTGATTTTTTTAATGATAACGGTTTATAATACAACATTAGATAAAAAATTATAATAAACCGTAATATCTGTTTAATAACCATGTCCACGACATGTGCGGACCAATTTTTTTTTTTTTTGATTTTCCCAATTTGTTTACAGTTTTTAGTACCCTTCGAAAACTCTTTCGTGGCAAATTTTCAGATTTTTTTGATGACCCGTTCAAAAGATATAGAATTTTTAAAAATTGATAGTTTGTTTCTTTACACAGAGAAAAATAAATTTTCAACTGAATTTTTCAGTTGTATCAGCTCAAAATTCGGATGCTGCAACTAAATTTCGCTGTGGCAGACCAATTTTTTAGTTGTTTCAATTAAAAGACTGTTGTATTAACAAAATATAGTTGTAGCTACCGATATTTAGTTGTTTTAACCTCAATACAAATGCATCAACAGAATTTTTGTTGCAACAACTGAATTTCAGTTGGAAATTAGCAAATTTGTTTTCTGTGTGTACTTAAACTTCTTTTACTCATAACTTCTTCTATAATCTTACAAATTTAATTTTTTTTTCAAAATTTTTGTTTTTTTACGTACTTTATGAGTGTGCGAGGAAGGGCTCTGAATCGGTGGGGGAACGTGTAGAACCTGACATCTCGGTTCCTATAGTAGAATTGATGAACGAAATTGATAGGATATCTGAGAATAGTATGAAGGATAGGTGGACATCACTGACTACGTGCAGGATATCTAGAACCCTGTGGCCATTGCCGAATCCTAAGAGGACAAAATGTCTTCTTACTTTTAGCAAACGGACGGTTAGCCTATTAGTTGGAGTACTTACAGGACACTGTATGATTGGCCAAATGGCCGTGCGTATGGGAATTTCTGATAGGGACTATTGTAGGAGCTGTGGGGAAGTGGAGGAAGAGGAGTCAGTGAAGCACTTGCTATGCGAATGTCCGGGTCTGATGAGGAGCCGCCTTAAGCATTTAGGGCAAAGATTTTTCGATGACCTAGACTGCCTAAGCGGTGTCTCATTGACGTCTCTAGCGGAATACCTCAGGGAAACGGGGTGGTTTAAAAGATAGAATTTTATATTAGGGAGAGAGAGGGGGAATATGATTAGGGGAATCACAATGGGCCTTATGGCCTCCGAGTGAACTCGCCAAATGGCGAGCGCCCATCCAACCTAACCTACGTACTTTAAAAAAAAAAAATCCCAAAAAATTCTTAAAACCGCTCTAATATGCGATTTTTAAGTTTTAAAATTTAAATCTCATTTTTTTAATTGTTTGTGCTCTTCGATTTTTTTTGAAATTTTTCAGATTTTTTTGATGACCCGTTCAAAAGATATAGAATTTTTAAAAATTGATAGTTTGTTCCTTTACTTAAACTTCTTTTACTCATAACTTCTTCTATAATCTTACAAATTTAATTTTTTTTTTCAAAATTTTTGTTTTTTTACGTACTTTAAAAAAAAAAAATCCCAAAAAATTCTTAAAACCGCTCTAATATGCGATTTTTAAGTTTTAAAATTTAAATCTAATTTTTTTAAGTGTTTGTGCTCTTCGATTTTTTTTGAAATTTTTTGGTGTAAAACTTCTATCGATTCTACAAATTTTTTGTCCAGAAGGATCGTGGGATAACGACTATTACTATTTTTTTAAATTTTTGAAAAAATTTTAATGTAATTTTCCAATGTTAAAACCATGGTGCGTCATAGAGGGGTCATTTATAAGACCGATCCCCATTAATTTTTACGTCTTAGCATTTCTTTGAAACAAACTAATACCCTATCTCCAATTTCTAAGGGGAGCCCCCACACAAAACGATATTTTTTAAAATTTGCTCCAACCGCTTTAACTGCCCTAAAAGTGCCCTTAGAGCAACAAAATGTATGACCGACCCACAATATTTTTTTAGTCCAAACATTTTCTCTGAACACACCTACCCTCTATCTCTAATTGTTAAGGCGGTCCCCATACAATTTTTTTATTTTTTGTAAATTTGTTTTATTTAATCAGATTCTACCGGTCCAATGGTGCGCCCGAAAGGTGTCATTAGTGAGACCGACCCCATTTATTTTTACCCTCCAACATTTTTTTTAAAACATACCTAAGCCCTATCTCCACTTCCTAAGTAGGTCATACATTTTGTTGCTCTAAGGGCACTATTAGGGCAGTTAGAGCGGTTGGAGCAAATTTTAAAAAATGTCGTTTTGTGTGGGAGCCCCCTTAGAAATTGGAGATAAGGTATTAGTTTGCTCCGAAGAAATGTTAAGACGTAAAAATTGATGGGGGTCGGTCTTATAAATGACCCCTCTATGACGCACCATTGGAGCAGTAAAAATGATTTTAAAAAAATTTAAAAAAATAGTAATAATCGTTATTTCACGATACTCCTAGGCAAAAAATTTGTAGAATCTATAGAAGTTTTACACAAAAAAAAATTTAAAAAAAGTCGAAGAGTAATCAGAGTCGCTATATCATTTATAAATAATTAATTTAAATCTATACTAATATTATAAAGAGGTAATGTTTGTATGTTTGTTTGTTTGTTTGTTTGTTTGTAGAGGGTAATCTCCGGAACTACTTATCCGATTTCAAAAATGTTTTCAGCAATATTTAAAGTGTTCCTCCAGGATGGACATAGGCTAGGTTTTATCGACCACGCCCACTTCTACGCCCACTTTTGGCCAAAAAACTGAAAATTGAAAAATCTCCAAAACTACTGGACCGATTTCAAAAATTTTTTCACCAATACATACTTGGAATGGTACTTCATGTTAGACATATGCTGAGTTTCATTCGATTTCAAAAAAGTTTTCACCAATATTTAGAGTGTTCCTCGACGGTCGACATAGGCTAGGTTTCATCGATCACGCCCACTTCTACGCCCACTTTTAGACAAAAAACGTAAAATTTAAAAATCTCCACAACTACTACACTGATTTAAATTTTTTTTTCACTAATACATGCTTGGAATGGTCCTTCATGGTGGACATATGCTGAATTTCATCGACCACGCCCATTTCTACGCCCACTTTTGGCAAAAAAAACTTAAAATTTAAATATCTATAAAACAACTCATCCGATTTCAAAAATGTTTTCTCCAATTTTTAGAGTGTTCCTCCAGGGTGGACTTAGGCTATTGTTCATCGACCACGCCCACTTATACGCCCACTTTTTGGCAAAAAAGGTTTAAATTTGAAAATCTCCAAAATTTTCATCCGATTTCCAAAATTTGTTCACTATTACTTGGTCCTTCAGAGTGGAAATATTCTAGATTTTATTGACCACGCCAGTTTCTACGCCCACCTTTGGCAAGAAAAACGTAAAATTTGAATATGATAAAACTACTCATCCGATTTAAAAAATGTTATCACCAATATATATTAAGAATGGTCCTTCAGGATGGACATGGGTTAGCCCTCATCGACCACACCCACTTCTTCAGGTTAGACATAGGCTTTGGCTCATCTACGTAAAATTTGTAAATATACGAAAGTTATAAGATTTCAAAAATGTTTTCACCAATATTTAGAATTTTCTTTCAGGGTGAGTTAGGGCAGGTTTAATTGACCAAACCCATTTTAAGGATTACTTTAGGTCAAAAGATGTAAAATTTTAAAATATCCGAAACTACTCATCCAATTTCAAAACATTATGAAAAATGTCCTTTTTGCAAATTCTTATTTTACTGGAGCAAATACGTACAAAGTAGTGAACTTTGTAACTTATTCTATCTCCTAAAAAGTTGGTCATAGTTACTTGAAATGTGGGATCCTCCATCCCAAAAAATCATTCTGAAAAGTACCTTCTGGGAATTTAGATTTTAATAAGGTTATAAGGGTAAATTATTGTAAGTGTAAGAATGAAGCCTACATGGAACAAAATGGAATAAAATAGGGAACAAATGATTAGAAAAGGAAACGAAATGGAATAGAAGGGGGAACGAAATGATGTGAAACGGGGAATGAAATGGTTTCAATAATTACGATATAAGGTCTCGAAAATTTTCAAGAATATTATTTACTGAAACAAACATGATTCCAAGCTAAACGGGGCTGTTTTAATTTTATTGTTTGTTCCAAATAGTTTTCATGAAAGACTTCAACGATAATAATTAAATAAAAATTTTGTAGGGGAGAATTTTAGAAATGGAGACTCTTATCTTGATCCTTCTTTAATCCGGTAGCGAAGTTCCGGGCGGGCCTGCTAGTATTATATATTCAGATTTTAATATTTATGGCCGCCATTTTGAATTTTAAATTTTTGTTTCCAGATTTGTGATCAGCCACTGCCTAAACCTCTTCTGGCATACTATCAAGACTTCTATCCTCTGTATTCTAGTTTTGGCCAAAATTCTTGGATGCTGGCCCACAGTACCCTGGTCCAGTTGCCCATCTTCGAACCTAACCTTACCAGTAACATATGAGATATTCTTGCCCAATTTCAGGCGTCTAGCTCTTTTGGTTTGGACTGCATCGTTATTTCTACAGACGGACAAACGGACGGACGGACGGACGGACGGACGGACATCGCTAGAATGTCTTAGATTCTATCATGGATCATAATATATACTTCGTGGGGTCCCCGACCGATATTTCGAGGGTATAAAAAAGGGTTTATTAAAAATGTTTGTTTTACTTAAAAGAAAAAATATTAAATTGTATGCAAAAAAATAAGTAAGTACGTAACTTACTTAAAAATAGTACAGACATTTTCAAGACCTTAAATCAAATTATCCACAAACATTACTCCCTCTTTTCTCCTTCCCATAACCTATTTTCCTAATTACCAACACAATGCACTGCATTTATATGGGATATCCCCTGAGTGTTGGTTAAGTCAAAAAAAAAAAAATTAAATCCTAAACGCATTTTCTTTAATTTAAAAAAATTTTGTTTAAATTTAAGAAAAAAGTAATCTTTATTTTATTGATTTCATTGACTTTATTTGAATCCATATCTTTATCAGTTTAAAAAAAAAAATTTACTTAACTTAAGGAAAAACGCGGAATTTTCAAATGCCAATAACTCTGCAAATACTATAGATACGAAAAAAAATCTAAATGCATTTTTGTAGTCATTAACTCGTAGAATATGACCGCCAAAGACCCGAAAGCCCTCCGAGTTAAAGTTTTCGAGTTATTTCATGATCAAATTTCTCAAGACCCATTCCCATATATCGAAAACTAAGTAAGATGCAGCGATTCTGACCAAAATTTTGGCTCAAAATAAATATTGACCCTATAATAGTGTACGCACATACTCATGTGCGGATCCCATATATTGGGGGCCCCGTAGGGTCCTCACATTGGGACTCCATAGGGTCCGCAGAGCCTGTTAGTTTAAGAAAATTTTTACTTATTGTAAAAAAATATTTTTGCTCTGGATAAAAACAATTAAACTTATATTAAGTACAATTTTACTTACTTTTAAGATATATTTCAGTAAATGCATTACTTTTTTTTAGGAAAAAATATACTTGGAATAAGAATTAATAATATCTTAGCCCTCTCTTCCCCTCCTTTTCTTAAATTAAGTTCAACATGCTTTTAAATTGACTAGTTTTTTTTCAGTGTATAGAAAGAATATCAGATTCTGAGACATATTGCGTAAAAAAAATCTCAGACTCTGACGCATTTTTCGTTCTGAAAATATATCAAATGAAATAATGTCAGATTCTAAGACGTTTTTCGTATAGAAAATGTATCAAATTTTGAAACATTTTTCCTGTAGAAAATTCTCATAGTCTCAAATTCTGACACATTTTTAGTATAGAAAACGTGGGATATTCTGAGACATTTTTCGTATGAAAAAATATCAGACAATGAAACATTTTTCATATAGAACAAGTCTCGGATTCTGAGATATTTGTCGTATAGAAAAAATCTCAGATTCTGAGGTATTTTTTGTATTACACTTTAAGATTTTTTTTTGTATCATATCGTCGAACTATATTCAATAAATGCCAACTCGAAAAAGCTTACTGTTCAGGAGAGCTAAAAAACTAGTTATTTCGCATATTATTGCAAAAATAAAGAATGTACCTTCCACAAGATTGTTTAAATATTCTAAACAATTTTTACCTATGCAAAAATTTTCATATTTTGCACTTGTTTGCGTATTTTTCAGAGATGGCATTAATTACTATATCAAAAAACAAATATTTTTTTAGAGTTGGCATATTTTGTCGGAAAATAAAAATAAATTTTTTTTGGAAAAAATTTTAATTTTTTTTTTTTTTTTGGTTTTTGTTATCCTTAGTACGGTAATTGCAAAAACTGAACAAAAAATTAAAAATCTTTGCATATTTTTAAAAGTTACTAGCTCCGAAAGCCTTTTAATCTCAGGGTGGTCAACTTTGGCACTCTGTAACTCACGCTGTATTGCAATAGGGTCACTCCAAACCAGATATTTTGAAAGCTTATATCATTGACTTTATTTGCCCCATTCATAATGTTTCAATCTGATAAATAGTTTGAAAGTTACATAAATATAAGCAATTTTTTTTTTGCAAACACTATTTACCGATATTTTTAAAATGGCAATATCTCGAGAACCAGTCATTAGATATCAAAATCTTTACAAGATTCGTGTTCAGTATGGCAAATGCAATAAGATATGTGGTCTAATTTTTTTTTAAAAATTTTTTGAAAAATTTTTGGAAATTTACAATGGGAGTTGGCATTTATTTCCACCAAAAAAATATGTACTTTGAGTTAGCAGAATAACAAAAATGGATGTAAAACGACAACAAATTATTTTTTTGCTCTGAAATTTTTATGGCAGATAGGTATTACATAGGGGAGCTATTTGCCATCGGAAACTCATTTCCGTCAAATTTGAGTTGGCATATTTTGAATATAGGTTCACGATATAGAAAAATTCTCCTATTTTAAAAAATTTTTAAACTATTCGTTCCGAAAGAGAAAACCTCTGATTGTGATACAATATAAAGAAAAATCATACTAATTGCTGAGTCAGATAAAACACTCCATAGAAATTATTTACCTGCTAAATTTCATACGACTCTCTGTTTAAATTTACTTATTTACTACTAAATCATAATAAATGTAATCCTTATTTAAGTTGGTATATCTTTTTATCTCCCAATTTTTTAATAAAGATATTAAATTTAATGTTAAAAGTCGTAAAATTTAACAAACAAACTTCTCTTACCAAAAATATATTAATTGTTGTTTATTAAAGAAATGCAAACACATAAAACATTAAAGTGTTGCTTTTTTTTTGCAAATCAGAGTACGAGAAAAATAAACAGAATTAATGTTTTTTTTCTGAGATGTGGCTGCTTTTATGAAATTCTACAAATCATATTTATTTGTTCAACACAATTAAGTAAAGAATCCTTATTCATATATGGGGCATTCCATGCCAAATCACTCACTTTTAGGCCCGACCCCCTTTGATTAATTTTATTTTTGGATATGTTTTAGTACATATTAAATGCAACCTGCAGCCAAATTTTCAGCCTTTTATACCAAGGTGGTGTTGAGTAATCAATTTTTCAGAATGGCGATTTTTTCCAAAAAATGAAAAAATTTAAATTTTCAATCAATTTTGACCAGTAAAAAATATAGATATTTTAAAAAAAGTTGGACAACGTTTTGTTGGTATTTAAATGTAGTTTTAGAAAAAAAATGTGAAAAAATTATTCGAAGTAATTATCACTTATTTTTTGACGTTTAAAAATTAAAATCGACTTTTTGAAAAAGTCCGAAACCTTCGATTTTTTTGTAAAAAACTAAAAGAATTCTACTCTAAATTATGCAACTTTTAAGCCATAACTCGAGATGTGATCACAATTCTTTCTATTTTTTTTTTTTAATTTTTAAAATTGCACCTTTTATGTTTTGGCTCTGATTTATTTTATATGGAGCTCCAAAAAAAAAAAAAATGGTAGATACTGACCCTAACTTACCCTAAATATATTCATTTGGAGGTAAATATATGTCTCACAAAAATTTGGGACGATCGGACATGTGTAAGGCGCTTAGCATGGTTCTTGAAGTTTAAAAAACGGATTACAAGGAAAAATATGATTTTTTTTCTGTTTTCGCAATTTCTTTGGTATTTTAAGTTAAGTTTTAATTCAAGTGATTACAGAATTATGATGTGGAGTAAAATGCCTTTGTAATAAGGTACTAAAAACTAAAATCGGTTTAAAATCAGCCAAGTTATTACAACTTCCCCAGGCATCTAGCGTGTGTCATACAACTTGATTAAAAAATACGAGGCCCTTTTTTTAAATTTATTGTAATTTTCTACTGTAATAACATTTTTTCATTATTCATGTTTCAGTGTAATATTTTTTTGACTTTTCCAAATTTTAAAACAAAAAAAATATTTTTTTTTAAAATAGAGATTTCAAAAGGGTGTGGAAAATGCAGGCATTTTTAGCACTAATTTAAAAAATGTTAGCAAAACACAATATGAAAAATACTTGTCATCTAATAACATTTGAACTTGAAGAATAAAAAAATGTTATTACAGTAGAAAATTTCAATGAATTTCAAAAATCGGATTGTATTGATTAATCAAGTTGTCTGCCATACGTTAGATGCCTGGGGAAGTTGTAATAACTTGGCTGATTTTAAACCGATTTCGGTTTTTATGACCTTAATAGAGAGACATTTTACTCTACATTTCAATTCTGTAACCATTTGAATTAAAAATTAACTTAAAATACCAAAAAAATTAAGAAAACAGAAAAAAATGCATATTTTCCCTTGTAATCCGATTTTCAAACTTCAAAGCCGATGCGGCACGCCTTACCCATGTCCGATCATCCTAAAATTTTCTGAAACGTATTTTTACACCCAAGTTAATATATCTAGGGGAAGTTACGGTCAATATTTACCAAATTATTTTTTTTGGAGCACCATATAAAATAAACCAGAGTCAAAAAAAAAAAGTGCAATTTTCAAAATTTGAATAAAAATAGAACGAATTACGATCACATCTCGAATTATGACTTAAAAGTTGCGTAATTTAGAGTAGAATTTTTTGACATTTTTAAAAAAAAATCGAAGGTTTCGGACTTTTTCAAAAAGTCGATTTTAATTTTTATACGATAAAAAACAAGTGATAGTTACTTCGAATAATTTTTCATATTTTTTTTTCTAAAACTACATTTAACTACCAACAAAATGTTGTCCATCTTTTTTTAATATATCTATATTTTTTACTGGTCAAAATTGATTGAAAATTTAAATTTTTTCATTTTTTGGAAAAAATCGCCATTTTGAAAAATTGATTACTCAACACCACCTTGGTATAAAAGGCTGAAAATTTGGCTGGAAGTTGCATTTAATACGTACTAAAACATAACCAAAAAATAAAATTAATCGAAGGGGGTCGGGCCTAAAAGTGAGTGATTTGGCATGGAATGCCCCATATATACTCTCTCATACATTAAGTAAGTAAATAAACAAATATGTATGTTAGGGCGGGTCGATTTTTTTTTGTCAAAAATCGTATAGCAAAAACATAATCTACAAGAAATTCTAAGAACATTTCCCACAGAAACCATGTTTCTAAAATCAAACCCTATACCGCGCCTAACGACATGAAGATTTGTCCGTCCGTCCTTTTTTCATAAGCAAAACAGAGAACTTCACTCTTTTTTGGTGTTTGTGTTAATTTTTGGACTTTGGTGTTCTCTTAGGTATATAGTAAAATTTTATTGGCAACATTTTTGTAAAACATTTCATCCCCACCCTCCCCCTCTTTCGAGGTGTTTTTTGCGATTTGTTAGAATAGAGAAAAAAATACCGTTATGAGAAGGAGTTAGAGGGTAAGTATGTTTCACAAAAATATTTGCCATAATATATTCTACAAAGTTGCTGAACATACCCTACACCTCAGATGTAAAGAAAACATAGTTTTATATACCGATATGCTGCAAGAACATATCCAGCAATGTTTTACTAATTGCCGCTGGATATAATTCGAACAAATTTTGGGATTATGACCGGCAAATATATTAGACATAATCCCTGAAATGGAGAAATAAATAATTAGATTGATTTGTAATGAAAACGCCACAGACGAAAAATTATAGTAAGAAATCTTAACAATACTTGCTGCTTTTATCGTTAATCCATGATAATTTTACTCCATTATTTATTTTATATTGGGCTGCAATATATTAACATGTAGCGTGATACTCTGAAAGTAAGTGGAGGGGTTGTGGTTTCGATTCCCTCCAAAGCCTTTGTGTGTTAATTACAAGGGAAGCTGGTGCAGCGGATTTTTCTTAGCAAATAAAAGTATGTAGTTAAGGATCGTGCTGATATTTCGTCAAAAAAAAAAAATTACATTGATGCGTTTGTGGGATGAAATTGGAGAGTTGCATATCGGAGAGAAAAAAAAAGCTGTGTTCGATAAAAATTTTTGATAACTGAATATTTTTTTTACATCAGTATTTGATTTATTTTGAGAAAATTTTTTTTTTAATTTTTGTAAACAAAAATACAAGTGTAAATTTTTTTGAGTGTAATTTTTTTTTTGAGTGTAATATTTTTTTTTTAGTTGTTTTGAGTGACAAAAACAGTTTCTAAAATATTTTTGTTGGCTTACCATTCCTTTTCAAAGCGTGTTTAGCGTTTTTTTCAACACGGGAGTTCGGGTTAAAACCCATCTGAAATTCCCCATTTTGCTAATAACTTATGAACCACTGGACAGAATTCGCTGAAATTTAGTATTAATCTGACCGAAAGTATAACAAATATATACGCCACGCTTCAGCAGCTTGCCGTATATATTTTATATTCTTCTGCTAACATTTGAAAGTTAGCGTGTTTCACACAGACAGAAAGACAGACGGACGGACGGATTTTCATGTCGTTAGGCGCGGTATAGGGTTTCATTTTAGACCAATGGTTTCTTTGGAAAAGTTTCTTAGAATTTCTTGTAGATTTTGATTTTTCTATACGATTTTTCAGTTTTTTTCGTTCCATACAAATCGACCCGCCCTAATGTATGTATATTAGAGTGTCCCTTATTTTGGAAATGTTGGAAATCTTGAGACGGTACCCGCTCATTTTTTTCCTTTTGACTTAAAAATAACTCAGGAAAAATTTTACGCCCCTAGGACCACGCCTTCCCTACGCGACGGGGCCTTAAAGAGCGGGGCCTAAAAAATCATTTTTCCATACAAACCAAAAAAATTTTTTTTTGATTTTTAATTTTTTTGTTATTAATTATTATATTACTTGGTTTGCTTATTCACGACAAAAAATTTGATTTTGGAGGGATAAGTCTTTCAGCGCTAAAAAATTTTTCGCAAAAAAAAAATTTTGGGCGGCCGGGGTCCTACAGTAAAAAATTTTTAAAAAATATTTTTTTTTAGTTTTGACCAGCAACGGTTTTAGCTGCTATGTTGCTTTAAATGATATATATTCCAAAAAAAAAATTATTCATATCTGTGACATCTTTATCTTTTTCGAAAAAAAAAATTTTGAGCCGTAGGAATCCTACGGTAAAAAATTTTTAAAAAATATTTTTTTTTAGTTTTGAAAAGCAATGGTTTTAGTTTTTATGTTGTTTTTAATGATATATATTCCAAAAAAAATATTATTCATATTTGTGACATTTTTATCGTGTATCGAAAAAAATCATCAATGCATTTTTTACCGTTTTTTAGAACACGATTAAGATGTCACAGATACAAAAAATATTTTTTTATGAATATATATCATTTAAAGCAACATAGCAGCTAAAACCGTTGCTGGTCAAAACTAAAAAAAAATATTTTTTAAAAATTTTTTACTGTAGGACCCCGGCGGCTCAAAATTTTTTTTTGCGAAAAATTTTTTAGCGCTGAAAGACTTATCCCACCAAAATCAAATTTTTTGTTGTGAATAAGCAAACCAAGTAATATAATAAATAATAACAAAAAAATTAAAAATCAAAAAAAAATTTTTTGGTTTGTATGGAAAAATGATTTTTTAGGCCCCGCTCTTTAAGGGCCCGTCGCGTAAGGAAGGCGTGGTCCTAGGGGCGTAAAATTTTTCCTGAGTTATTTTTAAGTCAAAAGGAAAAAAATGAGCGGGTACCGTCTCAAGATTTCCAACATTTCCAAAATAAGGGACACTCTAATGTATATGAAAATAAAAACATATTCATAAAATAAAATAAACACTTTAATAATAAAAAAGATAGAAGAATTTTAGAAATGATTTGAAAACAAGTCAGAATATTATTCGGCTATGCCGAATCAAATTTGCGCTACACACTTTTCCCATTTTTATACCCACCACTCTAGTGATAGAGTGCTACAAATGTGAGAACACCTTGAAAATGTTAATACATTTTTTTTTGCTAACTCCTATTTGACTAGAATTACTAGTAATTTTAAAAGCTTTTTACCAATAAGTTTGTAATTTTAACAGATTTTTACCACACTCAAAAAATTATGTCATTAACTGTTTGTAGTTTGTTAAAAAAATTTTACGTTTAGTCGTTTTAAAAAAAAACATTTGTTTGATGTTCAGTTTTTATTAATGACTCCTTCTGTCCTTTGTTTCAAAAATAACACACCAAAAAATAAAGACTTTCATTAACATTTAATTTTTAAAGTCATTTATTTTTGTTCTGTAAGTAAAAACTAATGATCATTCTTTAAATTTTTAATGATGGTATTTTTTAATGCTATATCAGTAGTTTTTACCTACAAAAGTAGGCTATTTTTTTTGTAAAAAAAAAAAAAAATCAAGAAATTATTTATAGAAATATAAAAACATTTTTGAATCAAGTGACTTTGGCACGATGGGTAGAGTGTCTGGCCAGAATGTAGTTGATTCCCCAAAATTTTATTAAAAATTTTTAAAAAAATATTTCAATAGAAAATTGTAAAAAATAACCTACGAAAACATTAAAAATTAATGATTTCGTAGGTTATTTTTTTGGAAATTTGTTGGTAAAAACAACAGAACTATCATAATTTTTTAATGTTTTAGTAGATTATTTTTTTCGAATTTGTTAGTAAAAAAGAATGACAAAAACGTAATTTTTTAATATTATTTATTTTAGAAAATTTTGTCAACAGTAAAAAATAAATGTTGATGTTTGTTAAAACAAATGAATAATTACTGGAATGGTTTTCAATTGTTAATTCACTGGTTTTAAATGTGGTTTTCATTTGTTTTTGCAACAAAATATTTTGAGTGCAATAAAATTGTAAAGTATCAATTTTTTGACGCGATAATACTTACAAGGAGGTTTCGTGATTTTACTAAAATTTCTTTCTCCTATTTTACGTGAATTACTGATAAAAATTACGAGCGTTTTTTTGTAAGTTTACCAGCCTTTTACCAATAAAACAGTAAATTTACAACTTTTTTGGCGAAATAAAACTTAAAAGGAATTCTCGTGAATTTACTAAATTTTTTAACATGATAGTGTTTTTAGGCTGGTGTCTTATTTTAAAAAAGTTGCAGGACGCCACCTCAGTTTGACTATACAAGCTAACAATTAACGAAAAAGAAAACAAGAATTACTATTTTTATTTTCTTAAAACCAAAAATTTTAATAACTTGGGTTTGTTACTTGGATAATACTTCACCTCGTGGTGAATAAAACCGTTTTTCACCAGCTGGTGAATAAAAAGTAACATAATTATTTTTCAACAAAAAAAATTTTTTTTTCATAAATTTTTTTCCAAGGACATAACTATTATAAGTTTTATGGTGAATTACTTATGCCATAACTATTATGGGTCAATTTTTATTTTATTTCTTATGGATAACTATTAAATCCTAATTAATATTTTTTTTATTGTAAAATAATAGTTATGGGCCTAAGTAATTTTTATAAATTGAGCCGTGGTCACTTTATTATTTGTAAAAAAGTAAGATTTTTAACGAATTTTTTTGTTTCATTAAATATCCTTCCAAAAAAGGATATCACTTCATTTGAACCTGCAAAGGATAAAAAATAACTATTACAAAATAATACTTATTTAATAGTTATTTTGTTGATAATTATTATTTTCAATTTTTATAAATAACTATTAAAAATTCGCAATTTTTTGGAAATCAAAAATGGTCATAATAGTTATTTTGGGTCCTTGTTTTTTTCCCATCAATTTTTTTTTCGTCAATTTTTTTTTTATCAAACTTTTTTATACCCTCCACTCAAGTGATAAAGGGTATATATAAGTTTGTCATTCCGTTTGTAACACCTCGAAATATTGGTCTATGACCCCATAAAGTATATATGTTTATGATCCTCGATCGATTTTAAGTTGATCTAGCGATGTCCGTTCGTCCGTCCGTCTGTCTGTCTGTCTGTCTGTCTGTCTGTCTGTCTGTCTGTCTGTCTGTCTGTCTGTCTGTCTGTCTGTCTGTCTGTCTGTCTGTCTGTCCGTCCGTAGAAAACACGCTAACTTTTGAAAGACTTTACAGAGGCTACTGAAGTTTGGCATATATGTTTGTCATTTACCTGGTCAGGTTGGCATTGCAATCCAGCCAAATCGGTCCAGTGGTTCAAAAGTTATGAGCAAAAGAGTAAATTTCGGCAAGGGTGTTTCGCGAATTTACGAGATAAAAAACACGATAACTTTCGAAATACAATAATGAGACTACTGAAGCTTGTCATGTATCCTTGTCGTTCCCCGGGTCTGTTTAGTATTAAATTTCAGCTCAATCGGTACAGTGGTTCAAAAGTTATAAGCAACTCCCTGAACTTCAAATTAGTTTCATGTTAAATGCCTTGTGTTTTAACCAAGGACCCAAAATAACTATTATCGACATTTTGGATTTCCAAAAAATTGCCAACTTTTAATAGTTATTTGAAAAAATTGAAAATAATTATTATCACCAAAATAACTATTAAATAACTATTATTTTATAATAGTTATTTTGTATCCTTTGTAGGTGCAAATGAAATGATATCCTTTTTTGGAAGGATATTTTCTTAAACTAAATAATTCGTTAAAAATCATACTTTTTTTCAAAAAATTGAAGTGACCGCGGCTTAATTTTTAAAAATTACTTACGCCCATAACTATTATTTTACAATAAAAAAAATATTAATTAGTATTTAATAGTTATTCATAAGAAATAAAATAAAAATTGACCTATAATAGTTATGACATAAGTAATTAGCCATAAAACTTATAATAGTTATGTCCTTGGTTTTAACAAGTTTTAAAAGCATTGGTGGTAACTAAACAAAGCTTTTCAAACTTGTTTAATTTTTTAAGCAATGCTTTTTAAACTTGTTTAGTTCTAAAAGCATTGGTAACTTAAAAATTATACTGGAAAAAACTTTTACACTCAAAAAAAACTTTACACTCAAAAAAAACTTTACACTCAACAAAAAAAAATACACAAAAAAAATTTTTTTTTTTTTTGTTTACAAAAATGACAATATTTTGCGTACATACGTACGTGCAATTACTCAGAAATATTTTTACAGTAAAAAAACATTACACTCGAAAAAAATTTTACACTCAAAAAAAAAAGTAATTTTTCTTTTTTTTTTTAAAAAAAGGCAAAAAAAAAAAAGGGTTTTTTACTCAAAATAAATTATTTTACACTCAAAAAAAATTTTACACTCAAAAAAAAAAAATTACACAAAAAAAAATTTATTTTTTTTTTTTACAAAAATGACAATATTTTGGGTACATACGTACGTGCATTCATTCAGAAATATTTTTACAGTAAAAAAAACATTACACTCGAAAAAAAAAATTTACACTCAAAAAAAAATTAGTAATTTTTCTTTTTTTAAAAAAAAAAAAGGCAAAAAAGAGTTTTTTACTCAAAATAAAATATTTCTAATCCAAATTGTTAATGTTTTCATGATAAAAAATGTACCACCCTTTCGAATTTAACTTTTCTACTTGTTTTATCTAATTTTTTTTTTCATAAAAATTTTTTTTTTTCATCAAACTTTTTTTTCATCAATTTTTTTTATCAAATTTTTTTTTTTTCATCAACATCCTATTCCCTCGGGAATAGGCTAAAAAATGCTGCTTGTGCGCTGTCAACACCCATACACTATAAAATTCTGTTGCTTGAGCAAATTTGATGACTTTTTGCTTGCTACTACCCACACAAGCATAAATGTTATAGTATGTGTGTGCGCATCGCTGTTTTATACCCTCCACTCTAGAAATGGAGGGTATATATAAGTTTGTCATTCCGTTTGTAACACCTCGAAATATTGGTCTAGGACCCCATAAAGTATATATATTAATGATCCTCGATCGATTTTAAGACGATCTAGCGTTGTCCGTCTGTCTGTTAAAAACACGCTAACTTTTGAAAGACTCTACGGAGGCTCCTGAAGTTTGGCATATATGTCAAGCATTTACCTGGGCAGGTTGGTATTGCAATCCAGCGGTTCAGTGGTTCAAATGTTATAAGCAAATGAGTGAATTTCGGCAAGGGTTTTTCTGGAATTTACGAGATAAAACACACGGTTTCTTTCGAACGGCAATTCTGAGGATGCTGAAGTGTGGCATATGTATTTTCCGCTCCTCTGGTCCAGTTCGTTTTAAATTTCAGCCAAATCGGTGCATTGGTTCAAAAATTATTAGCAAAACCGTAAATTTCAGATTAGTTTCACTTTAAATTCACGTGTTGAAAACCCGTTAAACATGTTTAAAAAACATTTGTAAGTCAAAAAAATATTTTACAAGATATTTTTGTCACACAAAAATATTTTTACACTAAAACAAAAAAAAAAAATAAATACACTCAAAAAAAAATTTACACTCAAAAAAAATTTTACACTAAAAAAAAAATTAGCAAATTATTTTAAAAAATTAAAATTTTTTTTACACGAAATAAAATATTTCTAACCAAAAATGTTATTTTTTCCCGTTAGAAAATTTGGTATCACTTAAAAAGGGCATTGTGGAGGGTATTCATAAATTCGGCCAAGTCGAATTTAACTTTTCTACTTGTTTTTCATCAATTTTTTTAATCAAATTTTTTATTATCAATTTTTTTCTCACCAAAAAAAAAAGGTTTTTTCATATTTTTTTTTTTAATTTTTTTTCCATCAAAAACGTTTTCTTTTCATCAAAAAATTCATGACAAACTTTTTTTCACCAAAATTTTTTTTCACCAAAAATTTTGGGTTCATTAAATTTTTTTTAACATAATTTTGTTTTCGTGAAAAAAAACATTTTTTTTACCAACACTACTTTTTCACCAAGTCTAAGCTTTTCGCATAAAAATTTTCCATTTGTTTATCAATTGTACATAAAACAAGTGAGAGTGGTATATTATTTGGTGCCGAATCTTTTATACTCTCCAGAATGTACAAACACTTTTTTGCACTTATTTTTCACTCACTTCCGAAATGTACAGCTCTTTGGTTTTTTAATGGGGTCCTCGACTGATATTTCAATTCGTTTTGCATGGAATAGCAAAGTAATAAAACATTATTTTTTCTAAAAAAACTTTGCTTTGGGGTCATTATTAGTGAAATCAATCATGAATATTTTTGACCCCCTCCGATATTGATGAAATTTGGCTAAGTTCTTACACTACGTAAAAAACTAACAAATGCAAATTTTCAGCCCTCTAAGTCAACAGGGGCCGAAAATACGGAGGGTCAAAATTTCCCCCAAAATCTCCCAGTCGCGACACTTTACACCGTAAAAACGTAATATCGTTGGTTCTATTATAGCTAGAAAGCCCATTTTTGGTTTGTTTTGAAGCTCATAATATGCTCTACAAGACCTACCATAATCAAAAAATTTTCGAAACAAAATAAGGGTTACCTCCCTTATTTTAAGGTCGTGATAAAGGGAGGAGAAAATGGGGAGGATGGTATCCCCCGATTTTTTTTTTTACTTGACAATCTTATAGAGATTTTGTTTGTTTTAAAGCTTATATTACGCTATTTAAATGGGGGGAAAGTATCCCCTGATTTTTTTTTTTACTTGGGATTCTCAAAGTGCAAGTACTAATGAACATAGTTTACAATTTTTATGTTGGGACATCCCAAAATCAAAATTTTTCAAAATTTTCCCCCAAAATTATCAAATCGCGACATTCTTGCGCCTCCCATTGTAGTCCCAAGATAAAAATTTCAGGATATGCTTCAGGATAGAACTTACTCTTTAAAAAAAAAAAAAGGTAAAAAAAAAATTGGGGGATACTATCCCCCGATTTCCCCCACCCCTTGCCACGATCTTATAATACAAGAGGCACCCCTAATTTCTTTTATTTTTTTTGTAATAGTAATATTGTTGGGCATATTAAGAGCTTTAAAACAAACCAAAAATGGACTCTGTAGCTACAATACAGTCCACGATATTAAATTTGTAATGGGCAAGAGTGTCGCGATTTGGAGATTTTGGGGGAAATTGTGAAAAATTTTGATTTTGGTCGATCTGATTGTTGTCCCAACATAAAAATTTTAGGATATGTTCATTAGGACTTGTTCTTTGACAATACCAAATAAAAAAAAAATCGGGGTATACTTTCCCCCCATTTAAATAGCGTAATATAAGCTTTAAAACAAACAAAAATGGACTCTTCAAGAGTGTTGCGATTTGGAGATTTTAGGGGAAATTGTGAAAAATTTTGATTTTGAGTGATCCCATTGTTGTCCCAACTTAAAAATTTGAGAATATATTCTTTAGGACTTTCTCTATAAGATTATCAAGTAAAAAAAAAATCGGGGGATACCATCATCCCCATTTTCTCCTCCCTTTATCACGACCTTAAAATAAGGGAGGTAACCCTAATTTTTTTTCGAAAATTTTTTGGTTATGGTAGGTCTTATAGAACATATTATGAGCTTCAAAACAAACCAAAAATGGGCTTTCTAGCTATAATAGAACCAACGATATTAAGTTTTTACGGTGTAAAGTGTCGCGACTGGGAGATTTTGGGGGAAATTTTGACCCTCCGTATTTTCGGCCCCTGTTGACTTAGAGGGCTGAAAATTTGCATTTGTTAGTTTTTTACGTAATGTAAGAACTTAACCAAATTTCATCAATATCGGAAGGGGTCAAGAATATTCATGATTGATTTCACTAATAATGACCCGTTCATTAAATTTTTTTTAACATAATTTTGTTTTCGTGAAAAAAATCATTTTTTTTTACCAACACTACTTTTTCACCAAGTCTAAGCTTTTCGCATAAAAATTTTCCATTTGTTTATCAAATGTACATAAAACAAGTGAGAGTGGTATATTATTTGGTGCCGAATCTTTTATACTCTCCAAAATGTAAAAAAACTTTTTTGCACTTATTTTTGCACTCACTTAGGAAATGTACAACTCTTTTGCTTTTTTAGTGCGGTCCTCGACTGATATTTCAATTCGTTTTGCATGGAAGAGCAAAGTAATATAACATTATTTTTTCTAAAAAAACTTTGCTTTGGCAAGTACACCCAAATCTTCCGCAAAACATTATCATGATTTAATTTTTTGGGCAAGAGTACAAAATTCGCAGGCATTTCCCATTTTTTAATTGTTTTTTTACAAAAAATCACACACACAAGTACGTAAAAACTAATGATTTTTTTTTTTAAATGCCAACAATTTAAAAAAAAAAATAACCAACACAAACCATTAAAAATGAAAGAAGACTTATTTATTTTTATTTACAGAACAAAAATAAATGACTTTAAAAATTGAATGCTAATGAAAGTCTTTATTTTATATGTTGTTATTTTTGAAACAAAGAACAGAAATAGTCATTTAAAAAAAAAAATTGAACGTTAAACAAATTGTTTTTCTTTTAAGAACGACAAAACGAAAAACTTTTTAAATAAACTACAAACAGTTAGTAACATAATTTTTTAAGTGTATGATTTATAAGGTCCTAGGCCAGCATTTTGATGTGTAACATATGGAATGAAAAACTTGTAAAACCTGATCACTTAAAATAAGTGGAGAGTATTATAAGTAGGTACAATAAAAAATAATTATTAAACAGGTATACCTTGGATGACGAGATTATTTATACCCTACACCACTCTGTGGTACAGGGTATAATGAGTTTGTGCTGATGTTTGTAACTACCCGAAATAGGGTGTAGGGTATCATATGGTCGGTCTTGACCGACAATAACTTTCTTACTTGTTTTTAATTCTATTATGATGAAGTTAGAAATCTACATATTTTGGTATGTGCCATATCGAAAATGCACTCCATAATTTAAACAAGTAGAAAAGTTAAATTCGACTTTGCCGAATCTATGAATACCCTCCACAATGCCCTTTTTAAGTGATAGTAAATTTTCTAACGTGAAAAAAAAAATAAAATTTTTGGTTAGAAATATTTTATTTTGTGTAAAATAGCTTTTTTTGGTAATTTTTGAAAAAAAAAAAAAAATTATTTACTAATTTTTTTTTGAGTGTAAAATTTTTTTTGAGTGTAAAATTTTTTTTGAGTAAATTTTTTTTTTTTTTGTTTTAGTGTAAAAAAATTTTTGAGTGACAAAAATACCTTGTAAAATATTTTTCTGACTTTCAAATGTTTTTAAAACATGTTTAACGGGTTTTCAACACGTGAATTTAAGGTGACACTAATCTGAAATTTACGGTTTTGCTAATAACTTTTGAACCACTAAACCAATTTAGCTGAAATTTAAAACGAACTGGACGAGAGGAACGGCAAATATATATGCCACACTTCAGCACTCTCAGGATTTCTGTTCGAAAGTTACCGTGTGTTTTATCTAGTAAAATCCGGAAAAACCATTGCCGAAATTCACTCATTTGCTTATAACTTTTGAACCACTGGACCGATTTCGCTGGATTGCAATACCAACCTGACCAGGTAAATGCCCAACATATATGCCAAACTTCAGGAGCCTCCGTAAAGTCTTTCAAAAGTTAGCGTGTTTTCAACAGACAGACAGACGGACAGACGGACGGACGGACGGACGGACATCGCTAGATCGTCTTAAAATCGATCGAGGATCATGAATATATATACTTTATGGGGTCCTAGACCAATATTTCGAGGTGTTACAAACGGAATGACAAACTTATATATACCCTCTATCACTAGAGTGGAGGGTATAAAAAAAACTATTTCACTTATTTTCCTCTTTTTATATTACCATCCTCTTCTTTGAAAACCAAAAACAAATTAACATTCAATCATACACATACTTTATTTGATTTTTTCCCAAAAATACCTACTATACACCGTTACATACAGTTACACTAACAATAACAAAACAATAACAAATATTTACTTGTCTAACTAAACTGCACCCCACGGCAGAAAAACAACAACAAGTTTTAAAAAAACTGGTATTTCACCATGCTTTTAAAACTTGTTTAACGAGTTTTCACTGATTTTGCTGAAATTCAAAACCAAATAGACTTGGGGAAAGACAAAGATATATAACACGTTTCAGCATCCTCAGAATTGTCTTTCGAAAGTTAGAGTGGTTTTAATCTCGTAAGTTCGCAAAATTCCCTTGCCGAAATTTAATCTTTTGCTCATAACTTTTGAACCACTGGACCGATTTGGCTGGATTGCAATACCAACCTGACCCGGTAAATGGTCAACATATATGTCAAACTTCAGGAGCCTCTGTAAAGTCTTTCAAAAGTTAGCGTGTTTTCAACGGACAGACAGACAGACGGACGGACGGACGGACGGACGGACGGACATCGATAGATCGACTTAAAATCGATCAAGGATCATGAATATATATACTTTATATGGTCCTAGATCAATATTTCGATGTGTTACAAACGGAATGACAAACTTATATATACCCTCTATCACTAGAGTGGAGGGTATAAAAAATAAATTTTTTATACCCTACAATATTTTGTAGTTAGACTCACTTTGTAATTTCGTTTGCATTGACCTCATAAATTATATATTATTAATAACTGATTAATTCTTAAATACTCCAACAATATCTTTCCACCAGTCCATCCCGCTTCCGTCTGTCTCTGGAAAGCATGTCATATTTTCCGCTCCTTTTTCATAGCATTAATCAAGGCATAATTGTTCTAACAATGACAGTTGTTTGTGGAGATAGTAGGTAAATAACATTTCATTATTATGACTTTCCAAGTAAATGTTGTGGTAAAACTAGAATCTAATTAATTACTCTTGAACTGTGGCATAATTAAAACACTAACAACAAAAAGTCAGTGACATTTTGTGAACAATTTGATGAAGATGATATTTACAAATGAATTGTTTATAAAAGTTCTTGTTTACACAAATAATTAAATTGTGATGATATATTTTTGAAGGCACCTAGATAGATGATAAGAAAAATTTTTATTTGTACAAATTAATTATAGTAAAAGGTTTGGCTAAAGTTGAATATAAAAATTATTTGCTATGACATTATTTTGTTATAAATCGATAAGTGATACATTTGTAAATGGATTAGGTAAATTCAAACTTATATAATTTCCAGTTTGTTTTTTGCTATTTTTTTCCTGCCACGCCTATATTTAAGGAGGGGATTATTAGCTATTTATGTTTTAAGCTACTTACATAAGAGCAAAGCCATGGGAAATTTAACTTATTGATCACTGATTTTTTTTTTTTTTTTTACTTTGAGCCAATACTCAGGGGATGCCCCCTACTAATGCAATGCATTGTGTTGGTATTAGGAAAAAAGGTGAGGAGAAGGAAAGAGGGAGTAGTGTTTGTGGACATTTAATTTGAACTTTTCTAAATTATAGACTACTGGAAAGATTTCTGCGGGGAGTTTTTTCCACATACGACTAGTTCGACCGAGAAACGAATTTTCTCTGTAATGCGTTGTGCGATACATTGGAAAATCGACAACAAACGGATGTGAGTTGCTGGAAAGGCGAGTACTACGGGTATGCACCCGCGTCTCAGGGATGAGTTCACCCATCTCAGCTGAGCACTTACCGTGGTAATATCGATAGAACAATGACGCACAACCCACATTCCGACGATGCTCCAATGAATCAATAGAGCTGGATACCCTACTGTCATTGATGAGCTTCAACGCACTCCTTTGCACCCGGTCCAGAAGCTTCAAGATAGACCTTGAAGCACCTGCCCAGATATGGGAGTTGTATTCCATTTTCGGTCGGATATAGGCGGTATAAATAGTGAGAAGATCAGAAGGGTTGAAGTAATTCTTGCACCGTTTTAAAAAACCAAGACACTTGAATGCTTCTTTCGACACTTGAAAAACATGTTGGTTCCATCGAACAGCACATTGGATTCTCATGCCTAGAACATCAAGAGTGTCTGATTCCTCAATAGCTATACCGCCCATGGATACAGATGACGCTGATTCCACAAGACGTCTGTGGGTCAGCATACAACATTGGGTTTTACGTGCATTAAAATCGACCTGATTCGCAAGACCCCACCGGAGATTTTCGTAAGGTCATGATTGAGTGTGTCATTCATGTTCTGCCTCATAGCTTCAACCTCAGTAAGGCTTGGTCTATGATTAAAGTAAAATGAATGACAAATGTTGCTGTCATCTGCAAAAGAATAGATAGGATTGGAAGTTATACCCAGAAGGTCGTTAAGAAAAATAAGAAAAAGTGTAGGAGATAGAACAGAACCTTGCGGTACCCCTGAATTCAGATGAAACTCATCCGATGAGAACCCATCTATAACAACACGTATAGAGCGGTCTCTAAGAAAGCCCGATATGATATCGAGAGAAATCACTACCGACACCAAACGCAATAAGCTTCGAAACGAATGCACCGTGCCACACACGATCAAACGCCTTGGAAATATCTAGAGCAACCACCTTGCTTTCACCAAATTGGTGAATAGAACGACTCCAGCGTTCCGAAAGAAACGCTGACAGGTCTCCCGTAGAACGACCTCTACGAAAGTGAATTAGACTCCAAATAATTTACCAGGTGGTGATTCATAATGCTCTCCATGACTTTCGAGAGCGTAGAGCAAATTGCTATTGGGCGGTAGTTTTCAGGGTTTGTAGCCTCTCCCTTTTTTGGAATTGGCTGGACGTTGGCCACCTTCCAGCAAGAGGGAAAAACTCCTACCCGGTACGAGTAGCTAAATAATGTTGCCAAAGGACGACACAACGACAAAGCACACCGTTTCAGGACCACAGCCGTAATACCATCCGGCCCCGGGGACTTGTTTATGTTGAGATCCTCAAGGACCTTTTTAACTGCACGCGCTCGAAAAAATATCTTGGACATAGTAAAGGATACCCTTTCGAGCTCGGGCGGTGGTTGATTGCTTTCCTGCAAGTACGCTTTTCTTGCAAACATGTCAGCAAAAAGGTTGGCTTTATCAACCGGGTCTGTGAATATTTGCTCATTCATTATAAGGGTTGGAATGGATGAACTAGTATTATTCTTTACCCTTTTAACAAATGACCAAAAGGTCTTACTACCCCGCGGAGCAGCAAGGACCTTAGCACGCAGACGCTGTTCGTAAAGAAGCATTTCACGTCTGAGTACTCTGGCACATTCATTTCTCGCCTGTTTACGTAACGTGTCAGTAACTGAGTTTTTGTCATTACGGCAATTACTGAACGCATCCTCTCTGGATCTGACTGCATTCCGGCACGTCTGATTAAACCAGCACTTATGTTTTGGTTTAGTCGAAATTTGCTTCGATGGAATAAATAATTTCATTCCAAGCATTATCACATTTACTATCATTTCTGCCGCAGCGTTAACATTGTCATCAAGAAAACAGAGTTTCCAATTGGAATGCTGGAAGAACTCGTTAAGCTCAGTCCAACGAGCCTTTTCATATACAAAAATAGAGCGCTTCGTTGCTGGTTTTGAAGCACTACGAAGGTCAGAAAACGAAAAGGACGCAGAAATGATATTATGATCCGAGTTTCCGAGAGGCGCAAGGATCTCGACTTCATATTTGTCAGGATGCGAAGTGAGAAAAAGGTCGAGGGTATTACAAAACTGCCCATCAACACACGGAATATGTGTTGGTTCATTCACAAGTTGCACAAGGTGGTTGTGTGCAGCGAAAAGCTCAACATATAAGCCCTCGGGAGTCGTATGGCTAGAATGGCGAAGCCATGACGAATTGTGCACATTGAAATCCCCGGCAACGATTATTTCACTACTCGGACAGACCCCAAGGATTCCAGTGATAGAATCAGATACGGAGTCAAAACGGTCGTAGGAGTTCGCCGTGTCCAAATTTGGGCTCCTATAGACGAACCCGAAGTGCAAAATGTGTGTCCTGATTTGGAATTTAACCCAAAGCAAGTTAAATTCCGCATCACTACAGCCTAGATGTGGCTGTAGTTGGTACACAACATTTTCACGAACGTACAACGCAAGGCCCCGATGAGGAATAAAAAGGGATAGCAATTGATACCCAGGTATTTGGAAATCCTGTGGATCAGCATCTCCTCCTACCTGGGTTTCACTTAAGGCGAAAATATCCGGCCGATGAAAGCAAATGTGAGCATATACGTATGTCGTACAAAACTATTTTTGAAAATTGGGGGCTCAAAACTGATTTTTGAGACATGGTTTGTTCGGCATTTTTTCTAAGACCTTTATGCAGAATCCGAATATCCTAGATGATTTTGTCAAAAATTTTGCTCCCAACAATTCACTCCGCTATAGTGTTGCGTGTTTTAAGTAACTAAAGTTTCACTCTTACTCAATGTTTTCCCTTCCTTCATAAATTGAACCTTTTTTTTGAAATTTAATTGATATTTTATAAGTTTCAATTAATATTTTCTTTATTTTAATTGATATTTTTACAACTTTATAAAGAAAAGTTGTTGAATTACAAAAAAAAACCAATGAAATTTATCTGTAAAAAAAACTTCTCATATTATTTTAGAACTTTTCTTTGAAAATTGTTCAATTTCCTACGTTTTCATATAAGTTTAGATATAATAACATGATATCAATTGGGAGAAAAAAAACATACATTAAAGTTTTGTGCATACAATTGATAAGGATGTTAAAGTATCTTTTGGGGTTTTTATTACCAGAAAAACATAGAACTTAAATACTTTTGCTTTATTTCCGTTTACCAAGAATAACTAAACATGCATGTATTTTATCATTAAATTTTAGTTGTCAAAGCATCCGAGTTGTAGTTGATAATTATTGCACCATTTACCATAGATATGTAATTTATCAGGCTGAAAAAAAAAGTATAAATAAAAAGTATAGGCTAGAAATGGAAAGGAGAGTACAAAAATAGAAAACGAAGGGGGAAAAAGAAAGCTGTGATATATACAGGATATAAAAAAATCCTTAGCAGAGGGTTATGTGTACTAATGCATTACGTCAGTACACGTAGTTTCTATTCCAAGGAATTTTTTAACATTCTTAGTATAAAATGTTTCAAAACCACCCATACAAATCGACCCCCCCCCCCCTAAAAATAAGTTTGGGCCGCAAAAAAAAAAAATCGTGTCGAATAAATTTTCGTTCTGAACAATATATCCAAACTTCATGAAGATCGGAGTGTGACACTAGGGAGACTCTCCTTGTTAGTCCCCTTACAAAAATTCAGTTAAATCTGTCTATTGGCAACAATAAGCAGCCCATTTCATTAAAATTTTGTTCTTGTAGGTATTTTACACTTATTAAAGATCTTCAAGAGGTAGGTCCATTCGGATCCATGTTTGACTTGGAATCCATTTACCGGAAAACACTCGTGTAGGGCATTATGTGGTCGGTCTTGAAAGAATTAAACTTTATTACTTTTTTTATAACAAACTTTTCTAGAAACTGACATTTTTTTTAATCTGAGAACTTTAAACAAGAAAAATGTTCAGGATCTGAGGATTTTTGTTTACAAAAATGTTTTGAGAATCTGAGAAATAAGTTCTTTGAAATAAAAGAATTATTTCAGAATTTTTTTATAAAAAGTGTATCAGAATTTGGAAATTTTAATAAAGAAAGAATGTCTCAGAACTTCTGAGTAATTGTATAAAAAATCTATGAATCTAAGTCATTAACAAAAATAAATTTTAAATCTGGGAAGTTTTTAAAGAACATACCCGAGTAAAAATTTTTATATGATGCAATATATAATGATATATGACACAATATATATTAATACGCAATTTGATCCGAATAATGGTGGATGTTTTTGCATTAAAAAAGATCAACTTGTATAAAATATGATTTGATTTCATCCGAGTTTTGACCAGACATTGCCTTATATTGGTGGATCTAATTAGATCTAATTGCACAAAAACATATAAAATCCTGGTGTTTTTTGGTTTGGGTTGAGATACACCACAGGTCAACGATACATTCACCAAACATATAATTTTCAAAAACAAAAAAAAATGTTTGGGTACGCTTCGAACCATATAGGTGATATACATAACCCTAACAAGGAAATGTTTAGGAACATTTTAAATTTTTTTTATAGTTTGCCTAAAAAACTTAGAAAATTTTTTGATAATTGGAAACATATATAGTTTTATATGGAACAGAATAAGCTACACTCAAAAAAAAAGTATGTAAAATGACATAAAATCCCCGTGATTTTACGGGGCAGGTTTTGTAAAATATGTACTAGCAAGAATCCCCGTAATGTAACGGGGATAATTTGTAAATTGATTTAACAAAAAAATTACGGGGAGAAAGTGTAAATTTACAATTGTTTTTGTAAAATATTATTGTAGACTTACAAAAAAAGTTGTAAATTTACGAAATAAAGTAGAAAATCAAAAAATAAATTTGTAGATTTACAAATTTTTTGGTTTAACTACAGTTTTGTATGGCAAAAAACTTGTATATTTACAGTAAAAAGTGGTAAATTTACAATTTTTATTGTAAATATACCATTTTTTCTTATTTTTTTGCCGTAAAAACAGTAGTTTAACCATATAATTTGTAAATTTACAATATTGTTTTTATATTTTCTACTTCATTTTTGTAAAATTACAACTTTTTCTGTAAGTATACAATTTGGTTTTCTAAACTTTCATATTTGTTTTGTAAATTTACAAAAAATTTGGTATATTTACATATTGGTTTTGTAAATTTAAAGGTTTTTTCCATTGGTACATCTTATTTTTCCTTCTTCGGCAGCTGGAGTAGCACTTTAACAACCTGAAATGATTTTTTTTTTTCACTTGAACACTTTTAACAAACTTTTTAGAGTATAACACTGCACTTTTTTATTTTTTTTTTTTCGGAATTTCGTTTTTCTTAAGTAGAACATATGAGAATCGCGAAGGAGGCTACTCAAGAAATTTCTTATATTTTCAAGAAAAACTAGTCAAAAAAATTACCTTTTTTTTCGAATTTTTAATTATTTTAGCAAGTATTTTTAAAAAATTGTAAAAAAAACTTTGGATATTGTAGATTGGACGTTTAAGTACCTGATAAAATAAGAAAAAACTTAATTTTTCATAATTGACAGCTTTTGATTGACATTTTAGTGCCAGATTTAAAAAAAAAGTACCAAAAAAATATGGTAAAATTACCAAAAAATGGTAAAAATACAAACAAAAAAATTAGAACAATAATATAGTAAAAACATATAAAAATTGTGGTATTTTACTTAAAGCAAGTTACCAAAAAATTGTCTTGATATTCAATTTTTTTGATAAAGCTTACAACTAATTGAAAAATGTTTGTATCCGGAACTTAAAAAATTTTCAAAATTTTTTTATGAAATTTTTTATTTATAAAAAATTATTTTTAACAAAATATAGACTTAGAAAATTTTTGCGTCTCCTATTGTTGCATAATTATTTTTCAATACAAATTTTTGTTTAATTACATTTTTTTGTGTCAAAATACTGAAAACCTTGTAAACTAAAAAATCTTGAAAAAAAAATTGTTTGTAATAAAACATTTTTTGGTAGAAAGACTAAATACTATCAAATAAAATGTTGTTGTACAATTACAATTTTCTTGTGTAAAACAACTAAACACCTTGTAATTTTTTTTTAATTTGTAAAATAATTATTTTTTTTGTTAATTTACCTAAAAAAATTGTTAAATAAATTTACCAACATATTATAGTAAAATTACAAAGCGCACGGTAGTTTTTGTTTTATTAAAAATACAAGAATTTTTGTAAATAGACAAAAATATTAGTAAAATAGAATTACAAGACCTTTTGCTTGTAATTTTACAAACTTTTTTTTTTGAGTGTATATATAATGTTATGTTAAATTATACAGAAAAACAAATTTTGTATTGACCCTCATATAATTTTATATAATTATATCAACCGTACACCTTTTAATCAGAATTGTGAATAAATTTTATATTACTACATATGACTGCATTAAAAAAATTTAGAAAATATCTCACAGATGTATAATCATATATAATTTATTATGTTTGTATCAAGTTATATATTGTAATATATGTTTATTTTTACTCGGGTATACTCAAAAAAAAAAAAAGTTTGTAAAATGACATAAAATCCCCGTGATTTTACGGGGCAGGTTTTGTAGAATATGTACTAGCAAGAATCCCCGTAATGTCACGGGGATAATTTGAAAATTGATTAAACAAAAGAAACTTTAAATTTACAATTTTTTTTGTAAAATATTAACTTCAAGGTGAACATTTTGTTTGGAAATTTACAAAAAAAATTTGGTAAATTTACAAAACAAAACTGGAAACTTACAGAAAATGGTTATTATTTTACAAAGAAAAAATATAAAATGAAAAAAATAAATTGTAGATTACCAAAATTGTAAATTTACAAATTGTTTGGTTAAACTACAATTTTTTATGGCAAAAAACTTGTATATTTATAATAAACAGTGGTAAATTTACCATTTTTATTGTAAATACCATTTTTTCTTATTTTTTTTGCCGTAAAAACAGTAGTTTAACCATAAAATTTGTAAATTTACAATATTGTTTTTGTATTTTCTACTTCATTTTTGTAAAATTACAACTTTTTTCATAAGTATACAATTTTGTTTTTTAAATTTTCATATTCGTTTTGTAAATTTACAAAAAATTTGGTTTATTTACATATTTGTTTTGTAAATTTAATTTTTTTTTTCCATTGGTGCATCTTATTTTTCCTTCTTCGGCAGCTGGAGTAGCACTTCAACAACTTGAAATGATTTTTTTTTTCACTTTAACACTTTTAACAAACTTTTTAATGTATAACACTACACTTTTTTTTCGACATTTTGTTTTTCTTAAGTAGAACATATGAGAATTGCGAAGGAGGCTACACAAGAAATTTCTTATATTTTCAGGAAAAATTAGTCAAAAAATGACAATTTTTTTTTTTTTGAAATTTTAATTATTTTCACAAGTATTTTTAAAAAATCGGGGAAAAATTTTTTGGATATTGTAGAATGGATGTTTAAGTACCTGTTAAAATAAGAAAAACTTAATTTTTCTTAATTGGCAGCTTTTTATTTACATTTTAGGTGCCAAATTTAAAAAAAAAAAATTACCAAAAATATATGGTAAAATTACAAAAAAAAAAATGGTAAAAATACAAATAAACAAGTAGAAAAGTTAAATTTGACTTTGCCGAATCTATGAATACCCTCCACAATGCCTTTTTTTAAAGGAAAGTACATTTTAACGCGAAAAAAATTAACAATTTTGATTAGAAATATTTTATTTTGAGTAAAAAATTCTTTTATTGTCATTTAAAAGAAAAATTACTAATGTTTTTTTTTTAGTGTAAAACTTTTTTTTGAATGTAATGTTTTTTTTTTTTACTGTAAAAATATTTCTGAGTGAATGCAAGTACGTATGTACACAAAATATTGACATTTTTGTAAAAAAAAACTAAATTTTTTTTTTAAGTGTAAAATTTTTTTTGAGTGTAAAATTTTTTTCGAGTGTAAAATTTTTTCCGAGTGTAAAATTTTTTTCGAGTGTGATTTTTAAGTTACTAATGCTTTTAAAACTAAACAAGTTTAAAAAGCATTGCTTTAAAACTAAACAAGTTTGAAAATGCTTTTCAAACTTGTTTACCACGTGGCATTTAAGATGAACAAAATCTGAAATTCGGGGTTTTGCTTATAACTTTTGAACCACTTCACCGATTGAGCTGAAATTGAATACCAAACAGACCGGAGGAACGGGAAAGATACGTGCCACGTCTCAGCAGTCTCATTATTGTTTTTCGAAAGTTATCGTGTTTTTTATCTCGTAAATTTGCGAAAATCCCTTGCCGAAATTTACTCTTTTGCTCATAACTTTTGAACCACTGGACCGATTTGGCTGGATTGCAATACCAACCTGACCAGGTAAATTACCAACATATGTGCCAAACGTCAGTAGCCTCTGTGAAGTCTTTCAAAAGTTAGCGTGTTTTCTACGGACAGACAGACAGACAGACAGACAGACAGACGGACGGACGGACGGACATCGCTAGATCGACTTAAAATCGATCGAGGATCATGAATATATATACTTTATGGGGTCCTAGACCAATATTTCGATGTGTTACAAACGGAATGACAAACTTATATATACCCTCTATCACTAGAGTGGAGGGTATAAAAACTAGAACAATTATATAGTAGAAACACATAAAAATTGTGGTATTATACTTAACGCAAATTACCAAAAAACGGTGTACAAATTATTTTTTTTTTACTTATAAAAAATTATTTTTAACAAAATTTTTTACTCCAAATCGCAAAAAAAAATCTGAACTTAGAAAATTTTTGCGTGTCCTATTCTTGAATAATTATTTTTTTTTTTTGTAAAACAACATTAATTCTAGTAATTAAATAAGTTTTGTAAAATTACATTGGAATTTTGTACTTTTCAATACGTACACTAAGAAAATTATGTCATTAACTGTTTGTAGGTTATTTTAAAAAGTAATCAGTAAAGTTATTTTAAAAGAAAAATCATTAATTTTATTATAGACTTCTTATTTTTACTGTTTCTGTAGTTTAAAAAAAATAATTTACTGTATTAAAAACGAATTTTCTGTTACATTTAATTTCGGCAGTAAAAAATTTCTTCTATAGTTTAACTGTTTTTCAATACAAAATAACTGAATATTAACTAGTTTTTTAATGTTTTGGTTAGTCATTAAATTAACATTTAAAATTGACTGTATTGTGTTTTTATTTTAAAAGAAAAAACACTGGAATGGTTTTTAAATAAAAGTTCATTTGTTCATTTGGAATTTACCTACATAATTTTTTGAGTGTACATTTCAAACTGAAAACCTTGTAAACTATCTTAAAACAAAAATGTTTGTAATAACACATTTTTTTGGTAGAAAGACTAAATAACATCACGTAAAATTTTGTTGTACAATAACAGTTTTCTTGTGTAAAAAAAACTAAACACCTTGTAATAATTTTTTAATTCACTTTTTTGTAAATTTACCTAAAAAATTTGTAAAATAAATTTACCAACATATAATAGTAAAACTACAAAGCAACCCGTAGTTTTTGTTTTATTAAAAACACAACAATTTTTGTAAAAAGACAAGTATATTAGTAAAATAGAATTACAAGACCTTTTACTTGTAATTTTACAAACTTTTTTTTGAGTGTATAGTGGAGGGTATAAAAACCCCATAAGGCGTTTTTTTAGTTTAGCTCTTTCTAAATTATTTCTTACACGCATTTAATGTTGGTGATATTAAAGCATTTGTGTACTATACATGTCCTACATTAGGGGCCCCTGGTGGTGCCCTTATTGGAGATGTAGAGTCCAGCGTCCAAAACTTAAGCTCGAAATTACGGTAGATATAACCGGTATGAATTTCGGTGAAACCGGTCCGTACCTATTTACAGAATAGACAAATTTTTAAAAATAATTTACTGTTCACCGTAGCGTATAATTGTTTTTTTTAAAGGCAATTACAAAATTATTCATACGCCTTATACAGTTTTCAAGCAAATATTATTAAAATTATAATATAAGTTCACAAACTTTATATGCGTGTAAAAAAATCTAGCGCTGAACTAAAAAAACCCCCAAGGAATTTGTTTTGTATTATGTCAACTTTAATTTACTTTTGGTTTCATCCCATTCCAATTTTGGTTGTTGCACTTTGTTGTTAGTTTGACAGAGATTTTAACAAAAATATCAGTTTTAGCAGAAACATCTGCTGAAAGTTTACTATATCAAATTGAAAGTCGTTTTAAAAATTTTTTGACCAAACGAAATTTTTATGTGACAACTTCTGCATATACTTTTGTTCACTTTTGTAGCACTAAGTATTTTTTTTTTAATTTTTTGTAAAAATTTAGCAATTTATTTGTTATTTTTTAGAAATTTCTTAAAAGGTTTTATACATTTTAAAAATATAATATCACTAGCTGTTTTGCACCCGGCGTTGCCCGGGTTGAAAAAAAATGTTATGTAATGAATGAGTTTTTTATTATCATTTTATCTAATTCTTTGTGGCTTTTCACTAATGAATATAAACCTTTTCATGAGGTTTGGTCGATTTTATTTTTCGATTTTTCTTAGCGTCGGGAACATGGTGTGTACGTGTTCCTCCGTCATGGGAACAAACCTAATATTAATAGGCCTTTTTTGTTGGCAAACTTAGATTGATATCATGCATCAAAACGAAAAAAAAAAAGAAACATTAACTTCCATAAATTTCTCAATTTAATTTAGCGTCGTTTGGAATAGTTTTGTACATTTTCGATGAAATATTGATAAAAATTGGTTTATTAAATGCAATTTAGCTTGAAAGCAACACAAAAACATTTATCTTTTTTATTAATACCAAAGAGAGCCATTAACAATAAGAGAATCATTCACAATGTATGCAAGTTAATTTTTAACTTCTAGAATTTTGAGCGTTAACACTAATGTGAACTTTGTATGGTAGAACACTGATAATTATGCCAACAAAAAACGCCTAATGTATTTATTTAATGGCTTTTCAAAGGAACCTATAGTTCCATCCTCGGTTAGCACTTTATGAAGTGAAAACATCAATAAAGACATAACTTTCACTGTAGTTCAAGTGGGTGTGGCATTTAACGCATTTAGTTCAATTTTGGTCTCACGTGACCTATAGTTCCCCTATTGGTTAGCACGTGAAGAAAATTGCAACTAAATTTGCTCAGCAGACATAACTCTCACTAAAGTACAAAGGGGCGTGCCTTTTTATCAAAAATATTGGCTATATCACTATTTGTGTTGGAAATTTCATTGAAATCGGCTACATGCATATCGTTCAACAGGAAAAATATTTTTTAATTTAATACAAAGGGGTGCGGCATTTTAAGCCCCTTTTCCCGATCGCCACGGTGATACCATCTGTAATGAAATTTAATTAAAATTTTTTCACCGTTAGCGCGTGTGTACGGATCGGGCAGAAATAAATTTCAATGTATTACAAAGGGACGTGGCAATTCACGCCTTTGTATTGTCGTGTCTATAGTTTCCGCCTCAATAAGTACTAACTAACTGTGAATACTATGATAACCGTTTAAAATGATTACGGAAAGGCAGAATGAAATTTCAGTACATTGCAAAAGGCGTGTCAGTTGCTACATACTATAGTGCCCGCCTCTGTTAGTACTATCTATGGAAACATTTTTGTTAAAATCGGTTTAGTCGTTTAAGCGTTATTAAGGAACAGGCAGAAGCACTTTCAGTATAGTACAAAGGCGCGTGTCAATTTACGCCCCTTTGTCAAAACGCTCTCTATTTTAATCTATAGTTCCCGCCTCGGTAAGTACTTACTATCTGTGGAAAAATTTCATTCTAATCGCTATAGCAGTTTATGCTAAATTACGGAACAGACAGAAATAGCGTTCAATTAAATAAAAAAGGGCGTAATATTTTATTTCTTTTAAATCAGTATGGTCGTTTAAGCATGATTACGGAACATACAGAAAAAACTTTCAGTATAGTAAAAAGGGGCGTGACATTTTCCGCCCCTTTGTCCAAACGCGCTCTATTATAATTTCTAGTTTTCGGCTCGGTTAGTACTATCTTTGTTAAAAACTTCATTAAAATCGGTTCAGCTGTTTATGCGTGATTGAGAAGAAATAACTTTCGATGTAACACAAAGGGGCGTGGCATTATACCCCTTTCTTCGATCGCCTTCTATTGTGGAGCATACTTTTCGCTTCGCTTAATACTATCTGTAGTGAAAATTTCATGAAAATCAGTTCAGCCGTTTAAGCGTAATTGCGGAAAAGGCAGAAATAGCTTTCAGTCTAACAAAAAGGGGCGTGGCATTTTGCGCCACTTTTTTGGATCGCCCTTTATTGTGGCTCATAGTTTTCGCCTCGGTTAGTACTATCTGTGGTAAAAATTTCAGTGAAATCGGTTAAATCACTTTTCAGTGATTGCGTAGTTTCTGTATAGTGCAAAGATGCGTGGCATTTTACGCCCATTTTTCCGATCGCGGATTTTTCTGGCCTATAGTTCCCGCCTCGGTTATTACTATCGGTGGTGAAAATTTCATGACAATCGGTTCAGCCGTTTTTCCGTTATTGCCGGACAGGCAGATATAGCTATAGCATAGTACAAAGGGGCGTGGCATTTTACGCCCCTTTGTCCGATCGCGGTCGCTTTTGGCCTATAGTTCCCGCCTTGGTTAGTACGATCTGTGGTGAAAATTTCATGAAAATCGGTTCAGCTGTTTTTCCGTTATTGGAAAGGTATATAAGTATAGCTTTAGCATGGTACAAAGGGGCGTGGCATTTTACGCCCCTTTGTCCGATCGCGGTCGCTTATGGCCTATAGTTCCCGCCTCGGTTAGTACTACCTGTGGTGAAAATTTCATGAAAATCGGTTAAGCCGTTCTGTACTTATTGCGGAACAGACAGACAGACAGAAAGACAGACAGACAGAAAGACAGACAGACAGACAAACCAACAATCAGATTTATAATATTAATAGGGATAATTTCTATTGAAGTTTAGAAATGGTGTTGCCATATCATTTTATGCTTGTTTATGATATTATATTAAATTGCCTCAATGCGATGATGTTTTGCTAAAAATGAGCTCATTTACTATAAGTTGTAGTTGCTTTTACATTGTTGAAGTTGTTTCTTTTTGATAACTATAATTGGAAACACTCACTAACACTATTGCACTAAAACACACATACACTCCTTTTTGTACTAACACTTTGTAACATTACTTAAATACGAATTAATGTAATATACACTTACATGTATTTAACTGTGGCAACATGCAATAACAGCATATGTTAAAAAGTTAAAGTTTTTATTTTGAATTTTTATTTTTAATTCAAAAAAATGTTTACGTAAAAACAACATTTCAGCAAAAACTATCAAAAAAATGTTTAAATATTTTCAAAATATGTTAAAATTTACTCTTTAACTTGATTTTTTTTTTCGACAAAAAAATTTTTACCCCAGAAACACAGCCAAATTCAACACTGTTTAAAACTAATCTTCGCCTCCAAAAAACATTATTTTGTTCCAATAAAGTTATCTAGATTTTTACTTTAACTGACTTATGCTATTATTGCTTGATGTCACATATTTTCATTTATTTTTGGGCTAATTGTAAACAGCACTTAAAATAACAACCCGCAAAGAAAATAGTTGTTGACTGATATTAGTTACTCTTGTCGTTGTTGTTGCTGCTGCTGTTTTTGATGTATGTTTGAAATTGTTGCAGTCGTTGACAAATGTTGTTTGTAATACCCTTCAACAATAGTATTGGGTAATGCTCACTTTGTCATTCCGTGTGTAATGAATAGAAATATCGATCGAGGAATTATATATACATATTATTGATCTATGATCGATTACACCGTCCGACAAAAACTAAAAAAAAAGTCGTTGAACACAAACTGGATAATATACGTTTGAAACTAGAAACTAAATGTAGTAAAACTGCATTTACAGTTTTCATTTTGCGATCCTGTTTCCATTTAAAAGGGCTTCAAAGCTTTAGAGGATTCAATTTTATAAAATATTTTTTATACCCTACACCACGCTGTGGTACAGGGTATAATGAGTTTGTGCTGATGTTTGTAACTACCTGAAATATTGGTCCTAGACCCACTTTTAAGTATACCGATCGACTTTGAATCACTTTTTGAGTCGATTTAGCGATGTCCGTCCGTCCGTCCGTCCGTCTGTCCGTCCGTCTGTCTGTCCATGTAAACGGTGTAAACACGATACAGGTCGCAATTATTCATCAATTGACTTGAAATTTGAAACTTAAGCCTCTTTTGGCCCAAGGACGAAGCCTGTTGAAATTGGAAAAAATCGGTCCATATTTAGACCTAGCCCCCATACAAAGGTCCTCTTTAGTTTTGGCTCAAATGACTCTAATAGCCGCATTTTAATAGGTATCTTTTCGAAATTTGGCAGATAATCATGTTTCATATACCCAAATCACCGTTCCGAATTTTAAAGAAATCGGACCAGTTCTTCTTGTAGCCCCCATACAAACTACCTTCCCGATTTTCACATAAATCTCTCAATATTCATGAAAATAGAAAATATTTAATTAAAATTCTGTTTGTGTATGTCAAACGCGTACTTGTATAACCCTATCAAATCTGATTATCATCCGACCATTTTTGGACTTAGGTCCTATGTGGAAATTTTACCCGATATTCAGTTGAAGCGATTTATTGTCAACAAAAAGAAGCCTATTCCACTCAAATTTGATTAGTGAGTGCTTTTTACACTTATTAAAGATTTGACAAAATATAGATCTAATCAGTCCATCTTTGAACTTGGGACCCATTTTCCGGGAAACTCTGGTGTAGGGTATTATATGGTCGGTCATGACCGACTATAATTTTCTTACTTGTTTAATATTTGTATTTGTCCTAGGATGCCACTATTGATAGTAAATGAAAGAGGAGGATGTCCCCTAATTTTCCTATTTTACTATTTTTTCATAACAGGAAAAAGGTGGTAAGTAACGTCCATTCAAAAATGTGTCCTTTAAAATCATTCAAAATTTTCAACAAAATATTTTGATAAAGTTTTCAGTGGACTTAAGTCACATCCTTTTATGCTGATATGCCAAAATATAAAAATGACAAAAATTAGGGGGAGATCTTTCATCTGCCGTCACGAGTGTCATCCTAGGACAATTACAAATACACTCAAAAAAAAAAAGTGAACTAAAATCTGGGAAAAATAACTTAATTCTAAGAAAAAAAGGAATGATTTGGCTCCAAAGATTTTTTTCTTGGTTTTAGTTCATAATTTTCCCAAAAATAAGGAAAACAAAGTTAGTTAATTTTAAGCCAATTTTAACTACACTCAAAAGAAAAACTCTGTCAAAAAATCTGTAAAACGACTTTCAATTTGAATTACAATTTTTTAGCAGATTGTTCTGCTGAGAAGGATATTTTCAGTAAAATCTCTGGCATTCAGTTTAAGAAAATAACAGACATTTTACTATGTTTATACTGATTTTGTTTGCTGAATTTCATTATTTTTTCAAGAAATTTTTTTATATAAAAAAAAGCAGAACAGATTGTTCTGCTGAAATCAGCAGATTGTTTTGCTAAAATCAGTAGAAATTTCTGCTAAGATCAGATTTCTCTGCTGTCGAACAACACACATGTTTAATAACTAAAACGCCAGATAAAAGTATAAGCTTCCGTAGCGTAGTGGTTAAGAAGTGTACTTTCAAATCAGAAGGTTCGATGCTGGCTGGCGGCGTATGTTTTTTTTTTTTTTTCTTTTTATATTTATTCACCGCTTATGACAGATATTTAGCAAACCGTGTCTGCTAAAATCAGCAGATTTCTCATATGGCTCAAAATGGGTGTATTTTCAGCTGATTTTTCTGCTGATTGAACAGAGAATTTATTTTGAGTGTAGAAAATGGGAAAAATTATATTACACTTTAGTTCATTCACATTTTAAAACTGGATTGGGTCTAGAACCTGGACTCATGGGTTCGGACCCCATGGGTCCAGCCCCTTGTTAACTCAAGACCCCGGTCCTTTAAGGGTCCCCATAGATTTTGACCCAAAATTTGTGTCCGTTTCGCTCTACCTTGCTTAGTTTTTGAGATACGGTAATACGGGGTCTGATAGGGTCTTGAGAATCTTAAAAACTGGATATCTCAAAAACTATTAATCGGAGGGCTTTCGGGTATTTTTCGGAAGTGTTCTACGAGTCAAGAGCTACAAAAATGCCGTTGGACTTTTTCTCGTGTTGGCAGTATTTACCAAGATATGTGTATATATAAAATCTCGGGAATTTCAAATTTTAGATCTAAAAGTAGGGTCTTGAGACCCTGACAGATATGCACAGCTAGGCTATTCCATAATTTTCTTTGTAGTCTTTCTTTCGTCCGTTTCGCTCTATCTCGCTTAGTTTTAGAGATATCGCCATTTTGATTTTTTAACTAAATTCTAAGAAGTTATTTACTAAATTCTCAGAAGATATTAACTTAATTCTAAGAAGTATACTTCCTCAATTCAAAGAAGAGAAATACGATGATGTTTTTTTTTAGTAAATTTTAACTAAACTTGAAGAAAATTGTTTTTTAAGAAATATGTCTTAAAAATTAAGATACTTTTCTTAGATTTGTGGAAAATTTCTTTGGCAGTAAGAATTTTTTTCCTAATATTTAAAAATTTTAAAGAAAACTATGAACTACTTATAAGTAAATGAACTAAACTTTTTGCCTCATAGTTAAGAAAATTCCTCATTTTTTAGTTAAATTTTACTAAATTTTAGGAAAATTCATGATAAATTTTCAAAGACATTTTTTCCTTAATTTTAGTTAGGTCTTTTTTTTCAGTGTATTTCAAAAATATTTTACAAAATGTGTCTTTTAAAACTTTGAAGTCCTTTTAAAAAGAAACAGGATCACGAAATGAAGAACTGTGAATGCAGTTTTACTCCATTTTATCTCTACTTTCAGACGTAAATCATCCGGATCATGTTTAATATTAGCTGTCGGACGGTGTTACACAGTGCAATGGGATGAAACCAAAAGCAAATAAAAGTTGACATATTCCATAACAAACCTCTCAAGGCTTTTTTTTTTGTTCAGCGCATTTGAAGTTGGTGAACTTTCATTATAATTATAATAGTAATTGCTTGAAAACTTTATAGAGGCGTATGATTAATTTTGTAATTGCCTCTAAATAACAATCATACGCAACGGTGCACAGTGGTTTATTTTTAATAGTTTGGTTATTCAGGATGTAGGTACTGGACAGATTGCAGCGAAATTCATACCGGTTACAGCTTATGTAATCTCGAGCTTAAGTTTGGACACTGGATAACAGATGTCCAATACGGGCACTACCAGGGGCCCCTAAAGCAGGACATGTTTAGTACAAAAAAGCCTTAAATGCTTCAAAATCTCAAATTTTAAATGCGTGCAAAAAAAATCTACCGCAACTTTCATTTTCTTTTGTTTGCATCCCATTCCGATTCGGAAAGTTCGATTTTGTATCACTGTGTTATCGACATTCTAGCGATGTCCCTGCGTCGGTGGAAAACACGAGGTTGTTCAAATCAAAAAATCGTGAATATGTCTAGTGTTACTGGTTTAATCAGTCAAGTTCATAAATGGGCCAAATGAGATCACGGAGAAATTTTCCCTTGAAGAACAAAAAAAAATAACAGAAAAACACAATATTTTTTCAGGTTTTTTGTATATTTGTTCAAAAAGTGAAACATTATTATGCCATATGACGTTCATCGACACTTGGACCAAGAGGACTAGGAAAGGATAATTTTTAGTCCGTTCGTGGTTATAGAAAAAAAATAATGATACAATTTTATTATTTAGATTTAAATACGATTTTTTAATTTTTGTTGAAGGGTATTAAAGATTCGGCCAAAACAAATTTTACACTCTTAGTTTTATTTTCTTAACATTAAATTTCAGTTTTGTAACCATATTTGTAATTAACAGTTTGATAAATTGTCAGTCGTATATTTTTTAATTTATATGTTTGTTGTAACAAACACAATGTTACATACTTAAAAACAGGGATATTAAAAACACAATATTATTAAATAAAAACACTGTTGCTTTTTGTATTAATGTATTTTAGAAAAAAATAGTTTTGTATTATCTGCCAAAATATGCTGAAGACATATTTAAGTAATTGGTCCAAAAACAAACTTATGAATAAACAAGTAGAAAAGTTATATTCGACTTGGCCGAATCTATGAATACCCTCCACAATACCCATTTCAGTGATATTTCAGTGATAGTAAATTTTCTAACGTGAAAAAAATAACAGTTTTGATTAGAAATATTTTATTTTGTGTAAAAAAAAATTTTTTTTAGTAATTTTTGAAAAAAAAAAATAATTTACTAATTTTTTTTTGAGTGTAAAATTTTTTTTTGAGTGTAAAATTTTTTTCGAGTGTATTTTTTTTTTTTTTGGTATAAAAATATTTTTGAGTGACAAAAATACGTTGTAAAATATTTTTGTGACTTACCAATGTCTTTAAAACAGGTTTAACGGGTTTTCAACACGTGAATTTAAGGTGAAGCTAATCTGAAATTCACGGTTTTGCTAATAACTTTTGAACCACTGGACCGATTTGGGTGAAATTCAATACGAACTAGGTTGGAGGAACAAAAAATATATATAGCAAGCTTCAGCATCCTCAGAATTGCCTTTCGAAAGTTATAGTGCTTTTTATCTCATAAATTCACGAAAAACCCTTGCCGAAATTCAGTCTTTTGCTCATAACTTTTGAACCACTGGACCGATTTCGCTGGATTGCAATACCAACCTGACCAGGTAAATGCCCAACATATATGCCAAGCTTCAGGAGCCTCCGTAAAGTCTTTCAAAAGTTAGCGTGTTTTCAACAGACAGACAGACGGACGGACGGACATCGCTAGATCGTCTTAAAATCGATCAAGGATCATGAATATATATAATTTATGGGGTCCTAGACCAATATTTCGAGGTGTTACAAACGGAATGACAAACTTATATATACCCTCTATCACTAGAGTGGAGGGTATAATAAACTTTAGGGTGGTAATCTGGCTGTCAAGTAAAATTAATGAATTACTAGATAAAACAACATTTTAACAAAGTTAAAAAAAGTTTTTTTTTTTATATAATTATGCTTAAATTGAAAACAAAATTGGCCTTTACGCATGTATGCAATTTTAAAAAATTTTCGAATATTAATCATACGAGGGAGAGCAAGAAACATAAAATAAAAATAAAGAAATTTTTTCTAAAAAAATTTTAAAAGGAAAAAGTTCTTCAAATCTTTGTAAGAAAAAAATTTGAAAATTTTCAATTGGAAAATTCTAAAATTTTTTAAAGCAAAATGTGGTTTAATCTGGAAGTTATTATTTTGAAGAGAAATTTGGTATAAAAAATTAATTTGGATATGATTTCTTTTTTTTGTAAAGAAAAACCTTACAGGATCTTAATTTTTTTTACATTAAAAAATTTTTGTCCATAAAATCAGATATAGGAAAAATATCTGACGATCTAAAAAACATGATTAGCCTATTGTCAGTAAAAGTGTTTTTGAACATTTTTTCAGAATGACTTAGAATCGCAAAATTTTTGTTTGGAAAAAAGTTTTAGAAAATACAAGTTTTGAATGTCCATAAATCTTATAAGGGATCAAGTTGAAAAAATGCATAAGAAAAATTGAATTTCTAAAAATTATAGACATTTCTGGTATTTCCTATACCGGTTTCAAACACCCCAGTTAGTGTCATTATCAGTAGGATTTTAAATGTCGGTTTGTCTTATCAATGAAAACTGTTTTTTATATATCGTGAACCTATATTCAAAATATGCCAACTCAAATTTAACGGAAATGAGTTTCCGATAGCAAATAGTTCCCCTATGTAATACCTATCTGCCGTAAAAATTTCAGAGCAAAAAAATAATTTGTTGTCGTTTTACATCCATTTTTGTTATTCTGCTAACTCAAAGTACATATTTTTTTGGTGGAAATAAATGCCAACTCCCATTGTAAATTTCCAAAAATTTTTCAAAAAATTTTTTAAAAAAAATTAGACCACATATCTTATTGCATTTGCCATGCTAAACACGAATCTTGTAAAGATTTTGATATCTAATGACTGGTTCTCGAGATATTGCCATTTTGAAAATATCGGTAAATAGTGTTTGCAAAAAAAAAATTGCTTATATTTATGTAACTTTCAAACTATGTATCAGATTGAAACATAATGAATGGGGCAAATAAAGTCAATGATATAAGCTTTCAAACTAGCTAGTTTGGAGTGACCCTATTGCAATACAGCGTGAGTTACAGAGTGCCAAAGTTGACCACCCTGAGATTAAAAGGCTTTCGGAGCTAGTAACTTTTAAAAATATGCAAAGATTTTTAATTTTTGTGTTCAGTTTTTGCAATTACCGTACTAAGGATAACAAAAAACAAAAAAAAATAAATTTTTAAAATTTTTCAAAAAAATATGTATTTTTATTTTCCGACAAAATATGCCAACTCTAAAAAAATATTTGTTTTTTGATATAGTAATAAATGCCATCTCTGAAAAATACGCGAACAAGTGCAAAATATGAAAATTTTTGCATAGGTAAAAATTGTTTAGAATATTTAAACCACCTTGTGGAAGGTACATTGTTTATTTTTGCAATAATATGCGAAATAACTAGTTTTTTAGCTCTCCTGAACAGTAAGCTTTTTCGAGTTGGCATTTATTGAATATAGTTCGACGATATACTTTTGTTCACTTTTGTAGCACTAAGTATTTAATTTAATTTTTTGTAAAAATTTAGCAATTTATTTGTTATTTTTAGAAATTTCTTAAAAGGTTTTATAAATTTTCAAAATATAATATCCTAATTTCTATTGAAGTTTAGAAATGGTGTTGCCATATCATTTTATGCTTGTTTATGATATTATATTAAATTGCCTCAATACGATGATGTTTTGCTAAAAATGAGCTCATTTACTATAAGTTGTAGCTGCCTTTAAATTGTTGAAGTTGTTGCTTTTTGATAACTATAATTGGAAACACTCACTAACACTATTGCACTAAAACACACATACACTCCTTTCCGTACTAACACTTTGTAACATTACTTAAATAAGAATTAATGTAATATACACACACATTTATTCTACTTTGGTGGCGATAAGCAATAACAGCATAAGTAAAAAAGTTAAAGTTTTTATTTCGAATTTTTATTTTTTAGTTCAAAAAGATGTCAACTTAAAACAATGTATGCCCAAAAACAACATTTCAGCAAAAATTATCAAAAAAATATTTAAAAATTTTTTTCATGGATTCAAATACATATCGCTCATTTACTTGTATAGTGTCATAACTCAAAAAATGTGATTTTTGAGTTAATAATGCAGCATTTTGCGTTATATCATGCTTTATATTGTGTCAAAAATTCGTATTTATATCTTTAAAACTCATCATTTGAGAAGAAAATACGTAATTATAAAATTTTCTATGTACCGGCCATTTTCAATGAACAACCAGTTTTAATTGTAAACTTTAAACGCGTTTTCTGCAAAATGAAACATTTTGAGTTATGACACTATACAAGTAAATGAGCGATATGTTAAAATTAACTGTTTAACTTAATTTTTTGACAAAAAAAAATCTACCTCAAAAACACAGCCAAATTTAACACTGTTTAAAAGTAATTTTCCTCTCTAGAAACATTTTTTTGTTTCAATAAAGTTATCCAGATTTTTTTAAAAGCAGACTTAATCTGTTATTGCTTGTTGCCACATATTTTCATTTATTTTTGGGCTAATTGTAAACAGCACTTAAAATAACAACCCGTAAAGAAAATAGTTGTTGACTGATATTAGTTGCTCTTGTCGTTGTTGTTGCTGCTGCTGTTTTTGATGTATGTTTGTAATTGTTGCCGTCGTTGACAAATGTTGTTTGTAATACCCTTCAACAATAATATTGGGTTATGCTCTCTTTGTCATTCCGTGTGTAACGAATAGAAATATCGATCGAGGAATTATATATATTATTTATCTATGATCGATTACACCGTCCCACAAAAATTAAAAAAAAAGTCGTTGAACACGAACTGGATAAAATACGTTTGAAATTAGAGCCTAAATGTAGTAAAACTGCATTTACAATTTTCATTTTGTGATCCTGTTTCCATTTAAAAGGGCTTCAAAGCTTTAGAGGATTCATTTTAATAAAATATTTTTTTAATATTTGTATTTGTCCTAGGATGCCACTATTGATAGTAAATGAAAGAGGAGGATCTCCCCTAATTTTCCTATTTTCCTATTTTTACATATCAGGAAAAAGGAGGTAAGTAACGTCCATTCAAAAATGTGTCCTTTAAAATCATTCAAAACTTTCAACATAATATTTTGATAAAATCCTTTTATCCTGATATGCCAAAATATAAAAATGACAAAAATTAGGGGAGATCTTTCATCTGCCGTCACGGGTGTCATCCTAGGACAATTACAAATATTTTAAAAATGTGTCCTTTAAAACTTTGAAGTCCTTTTAAAAAGAAACAGGATCACGAAATGAAGAACTGTGAATGCAGTTTTATTCCATTTTATCTCTACTTTTAGACGTAAATCATCCGGATCATGTTTAATATTGGCTGTCGGACGGCGGTACACAGTGCAATGGGATGAAACCAAAAGCAAATAAAAGTTGACATATTGCATAACAAACCTCTCAAGGCTTTTTTTTTTTGTTCAGCGCTAGATTTTTTTTACACGCATTTGAAGTTGGTGAACTTTCATTATAATTATAATAGTAATTGCTTGAAAACTGTATAGAGGCTAAGGGTGGGATAGTGTTGTGTGAGATTTTAAGCAGCAATATTTGGAAGCGCTAGAACCGCTCATTTTGTGAGGTTGGTAAAAAAAGTGTATGAGCCAAAAAATGGGGGAGGTCGGATAGGATCTAGGGGTCGCTCATCGGGGTCAAAGTTGGGCGTAGAGGGGAAAAAATCCACAAAAATCCCCAAAACTCCCCTGGTTTTGCTTCTAGAGGGGTCAAATGTGAGACCGGCCCCCATTATTTTTTCCCCCTGAACACTTTTGCCAAACATATCTAAGCCCTATCTCCAATCCCTAAGGGGGGTCCCATACAAAATTTCAATTTTTAAAAAATCTTGCTCCTACCGCTCTAGCTGTCCTAGAAGTCACCCTAGAGGAATCAAATGTATGACCGACCCCCAATATTTATTCAACCCCAACATTTTCTTAGAACATACCTACCCCCTATCTTCAATCCTTAGGGTGGTCCCCATACATTTTTTTTATTTTTTCTTAAATTGTCATATTAAATCAGCTCCTACCGGTCCAATGGTGCCTCCTAGAGGGGTCATTATCAAGACCAACCCCCATTAATTTTTAGCCCCTAACACTTCTTCTGAACATACCAATTCCATATCTCCAATTCCTAAGGGGTCTCCCAAACAAAATGACATTTTTGTAAAACTTGCTCTCACCGCTCTAACTATCGCAGGGGTGACCCTAGAGAAGTTAAATGTGTGACCGACCCCCAATATTTTTTCAGCCCCAACATTTTCCCCAAACAAACCTACCCTCTATTTTAAAGCCTTAAGGGTGTCCCCACACATTTTTTTTATTTTTTAATTTTTTTTTTTATAAAATCTGCGCCTACCGCTCCCATTCTGCCTTTTAGGAACTGTAAATGCAGACTGATCCCCATTAAGTTTTGCCCCCTACATTTTTTCTGAACATACCTACGCCGTATTTCCACTTTGTAGGGTTGCTCCCCTGGGGAAAACTAAATTAGTAATGTATGTAGAGAAGTCAAATATATGACCTGCCCATATATTTTTTTAGCCAAAACATTTTCTTCAAACATACCTACCCTCTATCTTCAAGGTGTTACCCCACAATTTTTTTAGTTATTTTATCGAGAAATCCGAGGTCTTTAATTTGTAATTTAATAGTAACTTTTGTTAAGCGTAAAAAAATTTTTTTTTAACTTGAAAATAATAAAAAATGATAAATAATATAACTATAAATCAAATTAGTTTATTTTTATCGTGTGATGGATATTGTTTCCGATTTTCGGCCACGACCTGAAGCAAAACTATTTTTTCCTCCTCGTTACGGCACAACACGTTGTTATAGTCTTCTATTAATTTTACGCCTCTTTCGGCAGCGTCGTTGACAACATGTAATTTACGTAATATTTGCAGCACTCGCTGGTAGCCCTGACGATTTTCCCAAGTATTTGGACCGGAAGCAATGAAATGGTTGTTATTCCGAAGCGTGCAAAAAATTTTGGAGTCTCAGGTGTGACGTAGTGGCTTAAATCAGTTTTCATGAGTTCTTGATTCACTTGTTTCGATGCCATGTTAATTCTTTTCACGCCTTTGAATCCAACAACATGTACTGGAGGATTACAATCCTTGTTGCCACTGTCGCCGCTATCCTCTGAGGCATCTTCTTCCCCGATATCATCGTCTTATTCTTCCTCGCTGTCTTCGTTAGACGATTCGTCCATCTCATCGTCAGATAACTCTTCCTCCAATTCCTCTTTCTCTTCTTCAAATATACGAATTGCATTCGACATTTTTCGTTTTATTTCACAAGAGATATTCGGATCAAATAGTGCGAGAGCAACATCTTCGCCACTGAGATACCAGAGATGTCCACAGAATCTCTTGACCAATCGTTGCGACAGAATCTTTAAATTGAAGCATAATTGGCAATCGCTTTCAAAAAATTCAAATCATTATTTGGAGCTTCTATTGCTTTGGTAGCGCTAAATCAAGCTTTTACGTAAAATGTTATGATGAAAACGGTCATATCAAGAAGTGAATTTAATTCTTTTTTGGCCAAACCGATATATTTTCGGAACAAAAACATTTTTAGGCAATATATGTCTTTTGCCATACATCGAGCATGACTGAAGGGTCCTGGTGGGCTAAAATGCTTATTAGAAATATTTTCGCCAAGGTATAATAAAACAATTTCAAGAAACTCCTTGTTGTCGTCTCTGGGTTGCTTTTCTTTTATTTGAGCCCAACAAAACAACTTGATGTCAGTTTGGACTTGAGCTGGTATGTTGCCTGCCACTTCCTTCCACCAAGACTGTACGGTTTGTCTTTTATATTTTCCCACTGCTCTTTAAAACGCGCAAACATTAGCACTCCTGGTCCAGACGTTTTGCCGAATTTGGTTTCAAACACTTAGTTTTCTCCACTGGAGCACCCCTACAAAGTGTAAATACGGCGTAGGTATGTTCAAAAAAATGTAGGGGGCAAAAATTAATGGGGGTCAGTCTGCATTTCCCGTCCCTAAAAGGCACAGTGGGAGCGGTAGGCGCAAATTTTATTAAAAAAAATAAAAAAAAAAAAAATTGTGTGGGGACACCCTTAAGGCTTAAAAATAGAGGGTAGGTTTGTTTGGGGAAAATGTTGGGGCTGAAAAAATATTGGGGGTCGGTCACACTTTTAACTTCTCTAGGGTCACCCCTGCGATGGTTAGAGCGGTGGGAGCAAGATTTACAAAAATGTCGTTTTGTGTGGGAGACCCCTTAGGAATTGGAGATTTGGAATTGGTACGTTCAGAAGAAGTGTTGGGGGCTAAAAATTAATGTGGGTTGGTCTTGATAATGACCCCTCTAGGAGGCACCATTGGACCGGTAGGAGCTGATTTAATATGACAATTTAAGAAAAATAAAAAAAATGCATGGGGACCACCCTAAGGATTGAAGATAGGGGGTAGGTATGTTCTAAGAAAATGTTGGGGTTGAAAAAATATTGGGGGTCGGTCATACATTTGATTCCTCTAGGGTGACTTCTAGGACAGCTAGAGCGGTAGGAGCAAGATTTTTTTAAAATTGAACCTTTGTATGGGACCCCCCTTAGGGATTGGAGATAGGGCTTAGGTATGTTTGGCAAAAGTGTTCAGGGGGAAAAAATAATGGGGGCCGGTCTCACATTTGACCCCTCTAGGAGCAAAACCAGGGGAGTTTTGGGTCTTTTTGTGGATTTTTTCCCCTCTACGCCCAACTTTGACCCCGATGAGCGACCCCTAGATCCTATCCGGGTGACAGGACATAATCCCCACGGACATTACCCCCATAACGGAAATGGGGATTATGACCGAATTCATTACGGTCATAATCCCCATAATAGTTGTGGGGACTATGACCGTTTTCAAAACGGTCACAATCCCAATGGGGATTATGTCCGTTCCTTGTTGGGATTACGACCGAACTTTTTTCGGTCATAACCCCCATTCACATTATGGGGAGTAAGTCCAAAGCAATTTTGGTCATAATCCCCGTTTTCTGCAGAGAGGGTGGGTTTAATGCATGGAGTTTGTAATCCCTAAGCCCGGCCGAAGGCCGGCTACGCAGAAAAACTTTTAAGTAAAAAAAAAATCTTTTAATTTTGGGGATTATGACCAACTAGTATAGAAGACATAATCCCCATAATGGGGATTATGGCCATTTGTTACGTGGTCATTATCCCCATAAATCTGGGAATTATGTCCGTTTTTTATTGGGATTATGACCAAATAATTTTCGGTCATAGTCCCCACTACCATTATGGGGATTATGACCGAAATGAATTTGGTCATAATCCCCATAACGGAAATGGGGATTATGTCCGTGGGGATTATGTCATGTCACCTCCTATCCGATCTGCCCCATTTTTTGGCCCATGCATTTTTTTTACGAACCTCACAAAATAAGCGGTTCTAGCGTGTCGAAATCGAAAACTCGTGCACTATCCCACCTCTATTAGAGGCGTATGATTAATTTTGTAATTGCCTTTAAATAACAATCATACGCAACGGTGCACAGTGGTTTATTTTTAATAGTTTGGTTATTTAGGACGTTGGTACTGTACAGATTGCAGCGAAATTCATACCGGTTACAGCTAATGTAATCTCGAGCTTAAGTTTGGACACTGGATAACAGATCTCCAATACGAGCACTACCAGGGGCCTCTAAAGCTGTACATGTTTAGTACACAAAAGCCTTAAATGCTTCAAAATCTCAAATTTTAAATGCGTGCAAAAAAAAATCTACCGCTGAGCTAAAAAAAAATAGAGGATTTTGTTATGTAAAATGTCAACTTTCATTTTCTTTTGTTTGCATCCGATTCCGGAAATTTCGATTTTGAATTACTGTGTTATCACTATGTTAGAGATGTTCCTGCGTCGGTGGAAAGCTCTAGGTAGTCCCACTCAAAAAATCGCTGAAGTTTGGCGTGAATATGTCTTGTGTTACTGGCTTAATCAGTCAAGTTCATAAATGGGCCAAATGGGACCACGGAGAAATTTTCCCATGAAGAAAAAAAAAAACAAACAGAAAAACACAATATTTTTTCAGGTTTTTTTGTATATTTGTTCAAAAAATGAAACATTTTTATGCCATATGAAGTTTATCGACCCTTGGACCAAGAGGACTAGGAAAGGATAATTTTTCAGCCCGTCCGTGGTTATAAAAAAAAAATAATGATACAATTTTATTATTTAGACTTAAATACAAATTTTTAATTTATGTTGGAGGGTATTAAAGATTCGGCCCAAACAAATTTTACACTCTTAGTTTTATTTTCTTAACATTAAATTTCAGTTTTGTAACCATATTTGTAATTAACAGTTTGATAAATTGTCAGTCGTATATTTTTTAATTTATATGTTTGTTGTAACAAACACAATGTTACATACTTAAAAACAGGGATATTAAAAACACAATATTATTAAATAAAAACACTGTTGCTTTTTGTATTAATGTATTTTAGAAAAAAATAGTTTTGTATTATCTGCCAAAATATGCTGAAGACATATTTAAGTAATTGGTCCAAAAACAAACTTATGAATAAACAAGTAGAAAAGTTATATTCGACTTGGCCGAATCTATGAATACCCTCCACAATACCCATTTCAGTGATATTTCAGTGATAGTAAATTTTCTAACGTGAAAAAAATAACAGTTTTGATTAGAAATATTTTATTTTGTGTAAAAAAAAATTTTTTTTAGTAATTTTTGAAAAAAAAAAATAATTTACTAATTTTTTTTTGAGTGTAAAATTTTTTTTTGAGTGTAAAATTTTTTTCGAGTGTATTTTTTTTTTTTTGGTATAAAAATATTTTTGAGTGACAAAAATACGTTGTAAAATATTTTTGTGACTTACCAATGTCTTTAAAACAGGTTTAACGGGTTTTCAACACGTGAATTTAAGGTGAAGCTAATTCACGGTTTTGCTAATAACTTTTGAACCACTGGACCGATTTGGGTAAAATTCAATACGAACTAGGCTGGAGGAACTCAAAAGATACATGCCAAGCTCCAGCATCCTCAGAATTGCTTTTCGAAAGTTATAGTGCTTTTTATCTCATAAATTCACGAAAAACCCTTGCCGAAATTCAGTCTTTTGCTCATAACTTTTGAACCACTGGACCGATTTTGCTGGATTGCAATACCAACCTGACCAGGTAAATGCCCAACATATATGCCAAACTTCAGGAGCCTCCGTAAAGTCTTTCAAAAGTTAGCGTGTTTTCAACAGACAGACAGACGGACGGACGGACGGACATCGCTAGATCGTCTTAAAATCGATCAAGGATCATGAATATATATAATTTATGGGGTCCTAGACCAATATTTCGAGGTGTTACAAACGGAATGACAAACTTATATATACCCTCTATCACTAGAGTGGAGGGTATAATAAACTTTAGGGTGGTAATCTGGCTGTCAAGTAAAATTAATGAATTACTAGATAAAACAACATTTTAACAAAGTTAAAAAAAGTTTTTTTTTTTATATATAATTATGCTTAAATAGAAAACAAAATTGGCCTTTACGCATGTATGCAATTTTAAAAAATTTTCGGATATTAATCATACGAGGGAGAGCAAGAAACAAAAAATAAAAATAAAGAAATTTTTTCTAAAAAAATTTTAAAAGGAAAAAGTTCTTCTAATCTTTGTAAGAAAAAAATTTAAAAATTTTCAATTGGAAAATTCTAAAATTTTTTAAAGCAAAATATGGCTTAATCTGGAAGTTCTTATTTTGAAGAGAAATTTGTTATAAAAAATTAATTTGGATATGATTTTTTTTTGTAAAGAAAAATTTTACAGGATCTTAATTTGTTTTACATTAGAAAATGTTTGTCCATAAAATCAGATAAAGGAAAAATATCTGATGATCCAAAAAAACTTGATTAGTCTATTGTCAGTAAAACTGTTTTGGAACATTTTTTCAGAATGACTTAGAGTCGGAAAATATTTGTTTGGAAAAAAGTTTTAGAAAATACAAGTTTTGAATGTCCATAAATCTTATAAGGGTTCAAGTTGAAAAAATGCAGAAGAAAAATTGAATTTCTGAAAATTATAGACATTTCTGGTATTTCCTATACCGGTTTCAAACACCCCAGTTAGTGTCATTATCAGTAGGATTTTAAATGTCGGTTTGTCTTGTCAATGAAAACAGTTTTTTATATATCGTGAACCTATATTCAAAATATGCCAAATCAAATTTGACGGAAATGAGTTTCCGATGGCAAATAGCTCCCCTATGTAATAACTATCTGCCATAAAAATTTCAGAGCAAAAAAATAATTTGTTGTCGTTTTACATCCATTTTTGTTATTCTGCTAACCAAAGTACATTTTTTTTTGGTGGAAATAAATGCCAACTCCCATTGTAAATTTCCAAAAAATTTTAAAAAAAAATTTTTTAAAAAAGCTAGACCACATATCTTATTGCATTTGCCAAGCTAAACCCGAATCTTGTAAAGATTTTGATATCTAATGACTGGTTCTCGAGATATTGCCATTTTGAAAATATCGGTAAATAGTGTTTGCAAAAAAAAAAATTGCTTATATTTATGTAACTTTCAGACTAATTATCAGATTGAAACATTATGAATGGGGCAAATAAAGTCAATGATATAAGCTTTCAAAATAGCTAGTTTGGAGTGACCCTATTGCAATACAGCGTGAGTTACAGAGTGCCAAAGATGACCACTCTGAGATTAAAAGGCTTTCGGAGCTAGTAACTTTTAAAAATATGCAAAGATTTTTAATTTTTGTGTTCAGTTTTTGCAATTACCGTACTAAGGATAACAAAAACCAAAAAAAAAAAATTTAAAAATTTTTCCAAAAAAAAAATATTTTTATTTTCTGACAAAATATGCTAACTCTAAAAAAATGTTTGTTTTTTGATATAGTAATAAATGCCATCTCTAAAAAATACGCAAACAAGTGCCAAATATGAAAATTTTTGCATAGGTAAAAATTGTTTAGAATATTTAAACCACCTTGTGGAAGGTACATTGTTTATTTTTGCAATAATATGCGAAATAACTAGTTTTTTAGCTCTCCTGAACAGTAAGCTTTTTCGAGTTGGCATTTATTGAATATATGTAGTTCGATGATATGTGAATATTTATTGTTTCTACAGAATAAATTTTGACAGTTTCCAACACCACAATTCTATTTCTAGCAATCTCAACCTCACTTCATACTTTCTTTCAACTTTTTTGTCTCTTACATTATTTCGCAAGGGTTACCAACATGATCTGGAATTTCAGACACAAATGAAGGAATTTGCATTTTCTGTTTCGGAGATGTGCCTAATGGCGACATATTTTGTCAGAAATCTGATTTAAAAAAAAAATAAATCTGAAAATTGGATTATTATAATCAGGGAAACCAAAAATATGCTCTAAAAACGGTTTTATTCGCATAAATTATGCGAATATGAAAAAAAATTTTGTTTTTTTGTTTTATTTGAAAACTAAACTATTGTAGAATTTTTAAAGTTTCCGAACTTAAAATTCGGTTACCTTAAATTGCCAGGGTTGCCACTCAATTGTAGGATGATATTTTTAGGAAAAAACATCAGCTGCAGTTGTACAATAAAAACTTCTTAACCGATTTTGATGATATTTTTTGGATTAGAAGATTATTAAATTCTCTAGTAAAAATCGTGTCCCTTTTTCGTTATTTTAAGCAAATTATTTTTTTAATGAAAGAAGAAAACTTAACTTTAATTATTTTTTCCATACAAATTTGGCAAGAAAAATCGCTCGACCGAAAACCGCTTGAATAAAATCAATTTTATTTTTTTGTTGGTTTCTGTCTCTCTTTGAATTTTTGATATGAAATAAATATTTCGATTATTTTCGATAAAAAAACTAAAATGCCTGCGAATTTTGTACACTTGCCCAAAACATTAAATCATGATAATGTTTGGCGCAAGATTTGGGTGTACTTGCCAAAGCCAAGTTTTTTTAGAAAAAATAATGTTTTATTACTTTGCTATTCCATGCAAAACGAATTGAAATATCTGTCGAGGACCCCATTAAAAAAACAAAAGAGCTGTACATTTCGTAAGTGAGTGCAAAAATAAGTGCAAAAATGTGTTTTTACATTTTGGAGAGTATAAAAGATTCGGCACCAAAGAATATAACACTCTCACTTGTTTTATGTACATTTGATAAACAAATGGAAAATTTTAATGCAAAAAGCTTAGACTTGGTGAAAAAGTAGTTTTGGTAAAAAAATGATTATTATTATTATTATTATTTTTTTTTTTTTTTTTTTTGAAAAAAAGTTTCCGCGAAAAAAAAATTTTGGTAAAAAAAAAATCCTCCATATTTTTTTTTTTTTAAATATGTTTGTACTTGTTTAAATGCCATTTGGTGTTCCCATATAAATAACAGTTGGAGCAAATTTTATAAAAATGTAATTTTGAATGGAAGCCTACTTAGGGAGTGGAGATAGGGCGTAGGTATGTTTTACAAAAATGTTGGAGGGTAAAAATAAATGGGGTTCGGTATCACTAATGACCCCTCTCGGACGCACCATTGGACCGGTAGAAGCTGATTAAATAAAACAAATTTACAAAAAAAAAAAAAAAAAATATTTCGATATTTCGAAGAGTTACAAACGGAATGACAAACTCTATCACTAAGTGGAGGGTATAAAAATTTTATGAAAGAAAAATTTAAGAAAAAAAAAAAATTTGATAAAAAAAAAATTATGAAAAAAAAAGTTTGATGAAAAAAAAAAAATTATAAAAAAAAAAAAATTATGAAAAAAAAAAAGTTTGATAAAAAAAAAAAAAATTATGGAAAAAAAATTGATGGAAAAAAAATTGAAGAAAAAAAAAATTTGATGAAAAAAAAAAATTTGATGAAAAAAAATAATTTGACGAAAACAAAAAAAAAAATTTGACGAAAACAAAAATTTTTTTTTGTTGAAAAGTAATTATGTTATTTTTTATTCACCAGCTGGTGAAAAACGGTTTTATTCACCACCATGTGAATTATTATCCAAGTTACAAACCCAAGTTATTAAATTTTTTGGTTTTAAGAAAAAGAAAACAGTAATTTTTGTTTTCTTTTTCGTTAATTACACAGCTCAACAAGAAAATGCGTATTGGATTCTGGTTAGTGATTTGGATAGTGTATGTTGAGCTGATTCCAAATCCGGAGCCCAAATTTTTTTATCACATCAGGATTTTGAGTTATTCGCGGTTAAAGTGCCGAAAAAGGGCATTTTTGATCCTTTTTAAAAGCTTATAAAATAAGATCCTGACATGCAAATGACTTAGTATCAAGCTCATTCGAAAGCCTGTAATTTTCTCTTAAAGATAAGATAAAATGTTAAAAAATGTAATTTTCTAAAATGGTAAAAAAATCATTAGCAAAAAACCTTCCATTTTTTCAATATTTAGTTTATTTACACAGTGTTTTTTTAACAAATTTCCATACAAATTCATACGTAAATTTTAGATTTAAAGCACTTGTGGCTAATGATTTTTTTACCATTTTAGAAAATTAAATTTCAAGAAGATTTTATCTTGTCTGGAAGAGATAATTACACACTTTCGAATGAGCTTGATACCAAGTCATTTGCATGTCAGGATCTTATTTTATATGCGTTCAAAAATGGTCAAAATGGGCATTTTTGACACTTTAACCGCGATTTTCTCAAAATTGTGACGTGATAGAAAAATTTTAATGACCGTTTTGGAACTGGGGCACCAAACCCTATCACCTTTTTTTGGTTTCATCCAAAACGCAGCGACAAACCTACACTGAGGGAAAAAAACATATTTAAATCAAATATGTTCATGTTTATTTTAAGTATGCTACATATTTTTGGAAAAAATTTAAATTTTAATATTGTTTTTGATTGATTTTAACATAACATGTTTGTTTTAAAATTGCATACAATTTTGATTTAAAATTGATCCCTTTAAATTTAATATGCTGTCATTAAAAGTCGTTAAAAATTTTAAAAATATCTTGTTCAAATATTTGTATTAAAAATAATATTTTTCATGGTTATTTTAAAGTTGAACAATTTTGTTTTTTGACATTTAAATTTTTTTAAATGTCAAAATATAATAAAGTTGGGCAATTTTATTTTAAGTAGAAACAATGTTAAAATATTGTTTCATTAAGAAAAGACGCCCATTTTTCACTTCTCTAATTGTGAAATTAATTTAAGTGAAATTAATTAAAATAACTAATATAAAATTAAAAATTAAAAAAAAAAAAATAAAAAACTAAAGTGAGAAAGAAAATTATTATGAAGAAAAACAAAAATAAAACTGAAAAAGTTAAAAACAAAGTGAAAAAAATATAATGACGGAAAAATATTAAGAAGGAAGTGCTAGAGAACGAGGAGGGGATGATCTACGTAATTGGCAGAAAATGAAGACTTCTAACTTTAGTTTTTCATTTATGGAATTTAAGTATTAATCTAAATGTGTTTATTTTTAATTTTTGGCATTTAATTACATTTGTAGTAATTAGATGTAGTGCTATAATAAGGGAAGAACTACATCCAAGGCTTTGGCTTTGATTTTTTTTATGTATAGCGAAAACCAAAGCCAACAAGCCATATTTAAAGCCAAAGCCTTGAATGTAATTCTACCCTTAGATGATCAATTAGAGTAGTGTTAATTTTTTTTGGTGCGTTATTAAAAAATATTGTAAAAATAATTTGAAAATAAAAAAAAAAAAAAACCTTTAACAAAAATATGTATTGTTTTACTTTAAAATTAATGGTTTATAGGTAAGTAAAAAGCTGCAAAAGAAAAGCAGTTTCCCATATTTAAATTAATATTGGTCGACTTTAAATTAAAATTTATTGCATATTTAAATTTAGCATGGCCAAGTTTAAAACAATATTGTTACATCTTAATTTTAAAATATTGTCTACAAATTGTGGCATGTTAAAAACAAATAGAAACATATTTAAATTAAATAAAAACAAACTTAGTTCTATTTCGTCACTGTTTTATATTTAATTTAAAGTTGTTTCTGTTTGATTTTAACATTTTTTTTTTCTTAGTGTAAGATTTGTAGAGCGGTGTTATTAGCTTATATAGTCAAACTGAGGTGGCGTCCTGCTACTTTTTTAAAATTAGACACCAGCCTAAAAACATTATTATGTTAAAAAATTTCCCGGATACTTAGGAAAATCAAATGTTGAAAAAAAAAATGGCGCTAGTATGTGTACAACCTAAAGTTTAAATTTATCGGACGGTGTAATAATTTTAAAAATCTAAAGGAATTTATCATTAATAACACCGTCCAACAAAAATGAAAAAGGATAATATACGTTTGAAACTAGAGACTTAATGTAGTAAAACTGCTTTTACAGTTTTTCATTTCGTGATCCTGTTTACTTTTAAAAGGACTTCAAAATTTTAGAGGATTAAATTTAAATTTTTTTTTTTTTTTAATATTTGTACTTGTCCTAGGATGCCACTATTGATATCAAAGGAAAGAGGTGGATCTCCCCTATCACCTGCCGTCACCAGTGTCATCCTAGCACGATTACATATATTTCAAAATACATTTTACAAAATGTATCCTTTAAAACTTTGAAGCCCTTTTAAAAGGAAACACGATTAGAAAATGAAATACTGTAAATGCATTTTTACTCCATTTGATTTCTACTTTTTAGCGTATATAATCCGGTTCATGTTAAATATTGGCTGTCGGACGGTGTAATAGAAACTAGATCAAGAAATTACCTTTTTTCCATCACCAATAAATAAGTGAATTTAAGTTGACTTTGTTGCAAACAAACCAAGTAAGAAAACTACACTTTTTATTTTAGTTTTATTTGTTAAAAAGGACTTTTTGTTAATTAAACCCAAAGGCAAAATAATGTGGAATTATTGTTGGGTTATTTAAGATGTTTTAGCATTTACACAATTAAGCGAATAGTGTTGTTATAGAATACAGTATCATTTACTTAAAACAGCCACAAGAATTGTGGTTGTTATTGTTGCTGCTGCTGCTTGATATTGCAGCTTGGTATTTATAAACATTGTTTTACAAATTAACAAAAGAAAACTTGTTTAACAAACACATGGAATGAATGGTTAGTTAAACCACTGACAATGTAAACTTACACACACACAAACACACAAAGTGAAACTGTAATACGCGTCTGGCATAGAATACGAATGGTAATTTGAAATAAACTGCAGTTTTCTATTTTGTTGTTCTTAACACGCACTGACAAGCACTAACACTTCTGTGCAAGTTTAAAACACACACTACAAACACTTTTACTTTTTTTTTTACACACACATTTATATTATTCTTTTATATAATTATTTTTTTTTTGTATAAATTTTTTAATTACATTGTATCATTCATTCAATTGAATGAATGGATGCATGAGGGTATTTGTAACTTGCACTATATGACGGATTTTTTAATTAACATTTTCATGTTTTTTTTTTTTCTTTTATTATTAAATTTAACTTGAATTGATTACTGATGAATTTATTTTTATTTAATTTTTATTTAAACTTTACATTTATCAACAAATTTTTAATATTGTGTTTACTTCATTAATTATAAATTTTATGACACTTTTTTTTGTTAATTTTAATGAATTTTAAATATTTGAATTTATTTATTTACTTTATTTTTATTAAGTGTTAAATTTGTTTTTTGTAATCTTTTGTTAGATTAGAATTCCATTTTCCGTTCGCACAACCGTTTCATTGCAGCGCTCGTTGAAAACTGTTTATGCCGCTATTAAATGTTAAAAGTGTCTTTTTCACATATTTGTGTTACCCTGTATTAGCAGTTTGATAAGAACCGAGGGAGGGGAATTTTCATTATTACCACCAACAAACACAGAATGAATCGTAGATAAATGAAATGTGGATTGTATTTTTTTACAAAACAAAAACATAATAGAATACGTTACTTTTCCTTAACAAGTAAAAAGAAAATTATTTTGCAATTACATTTTTTTGTTTAAATTTTTCCTGTCAACTCATAACACTATGTTAAACATTTTTAAAATTTAATACCTACCCCGTTTAATACAAAAAACAAACATAAGTTTTTTTTTAAATATTGTAAATATTTTCAGATAAATTCGAATTCCCATGAATTAAAATACATGAGTAAGATCAATATTGAACTTTTTAAATTTTTCATCACACTGTTTTTAAGATGTTCCAGCCTGAATATTAGAAAACCCGCTAAATTTCAAATATTTTTATGAATATGGGCGTTGGCGACATTTTTTAAGTATAAAAAAAAATCTAACCAGTCATGACATTAATATTGACACAAAAATACGATTTGTCAAGGCCTATGTATGGTCTGTTCTTCTTTATGCAATGGAAGTATGGACCATAGGGCGGGTCGATTTTTTTTGTCAAAAATCGTATAGCAAAAACATAATCTACTAGAAATTCTAAGAACATTTCCCAAAGGAACCATTTTTCTAAAACCAAACCCTATACTGCGCCTAACGACATGAAGATTTGTCCGTCCGTCCTTTTTTTCATAACCAAAACATAGAACTTGACTCTTTTTTGGTGTTTGTGTTAATTTTTGGGCTTCGTTGTGTTCTGAGGTATATAGTAAAATTTTATTGGTAACATTTTTGTAGAACATTTCATCCCCACCCTCCCCCTCTTTCGGGGTGTTTTTTGTTAGAATAGAGCCAAAAAATACCGTTATGAGAGGGAGTTAGAGGGTTAATATGTTTCACAAAAATATTTGCCATAATATTTTCTACAAAGTTGCTGAACATACCCTACATCTCAGATGTAAAGAAAACAGAGTTTTATATACCGATATGCTGCAAGAACATATCCAGCGGCAATGTTTTATTAATTACCGCTGGATATAATTCGAACAATTTTTGGGATTATGACCGGCAAGTATATTAGACATAATCCCTGAAATGGAGAAATAAATAATTAGATTGATTTGTAATGAAAGCGCCACAGACGAAAAATTATAATAAGAACTTTAACAATAAATCGCTGCTTTTATCGTTAATCCATGATAATTTTACTTCATTATTTATTTTATATTGGGCTGCAGTATATTAACACGTAGCGTGAAACTCTGAAAGTAAGTGCAGGGGTTGTGGGTTTGATTCCCTCCAAAAATCTTTGTATGTTATTTACAAAGGGAAGCTGGTGCAGCGGATTTTTCTTAGTAAAAAAGTATGTTATTGAGGATCATAATGATATTTCGTCAAAAAAAAACAAGTAAGAAAGTTATAGTCGGTCAAGACCGACCATATAATACCCTACACCAGAGTTTTCCGGAAAATGGATCTCATGGACCGATTAGATCTATATGTTGTAAAATCTTTAATAGGTGTAAAAAACACTCACAAATCAAATTTGAGTGAAATAGGCTTTTAGTTGTTGACAATAAACCGCTTTAACTGAATATCGGGCGCAATTTTCACAAGGGACCTGAGTCCAAAACTGGTCCGATGATTATCAGGTTTGATAAGGTTATTTAAGTACGCGTTTAACATACACAAACAAAATTTTAATTAAACATTTTCTATTTTCATGACTTTTGAGACATTTATGCGAAAATCGGGAAGGTGGTTTGTATGAGGGCTACAAGAAGAACTGGTCCGATTTCTTTGAAATTCGGAATGATGATTTGTGAAGACAAAACATGTTTACCTTCCAAATTTCAAAACGATACCTTCTATAATACGGTTATTAGAGTCATTTGAGCCAAAACTAAAGAGGACCTTTGTATGGAGGCTAGGTCTAAATATGGACCGATTTTTTCCAATTTCAATAGGCTTCGTCCTTGGGCCAAGAGAGACTTAAGTTTCAAATTTCAAGTCAGTTGATCAAAAATTGCGACCTGTATCGTGTTTACACCGTTTACATGGACAGACAGACAGACAGACGGACGGACGGACGGACATCGCTAAATCGACTCAAAAAGTGATTCTGAGTCGATCGGTATACTTAAAGGTGGGTCTAGGACCAATATTTCGGGTAGTTACAAACATCAGCACAAACTCATTATACCCTGTACCACAGTGTGGTGTAGGGTATAAAAACACATCGATACTTTTGTGGGATGAAAACATTATCATGTTAAAATTCAATACCCTGAGAATAGTACAACCTAAAAAGAAAGTTTATTAATAGTTTTTAGAAACGTTGCTTACAGCCAGTAAAACATCCAACTGATACTTATAGTTGTTGCTCTCTTAAAACCATTAACCAGTGCCATAAAATTTTTTCTAGCACGTACCGTTTTTGCGATATTCGCTATTAAAAAGTAAAAAAATCAATAATTTCGCACTTTTGGGGGTCCACTGTTATGTTGCTTCCAACAATTAGGACTTGATTTTAAATAAATTGGACCTCCTGATTCCAAACCTGCATCCCAAATTTGTCTAGCCTGTTCCCTTTACGAGATATTCGCGTTCAAGCTTTTCATGTGGAAAAATATTCATACACGAATATCTCGAAAGCGGAGCATGCTAGAAAAATTTGGAATGCAGTTTTAGAGTTAGGAGGTCCATTTTATATGAAATCAAGTCTATTTTTTGCAAGCAAGAATATGTAATAGGGAACCCTTATTATTGTTTTTTATACCCTCCAACCACAGTGTGGGGGTATACTCACTTTGTCATTCCGTTTGTAGCGCATAAAAATATCGGTCGGGGACCCCATAAAGTATATGTATTATTGATCTATGATCGATTTTAAGTCATTCTATGAATGTCCGTCCGTCCGTCCGTCTGTATAAAACACGATTCAGCCCAAAATAAGAGAGCTAGACTCCTGAAAATTGGCACGAATGTGTCTCTTGGTCATAGGCCGGTTAAGTTCGGAAATGGCTAAATTCGGATCAGGGGGATTTAAAAAAAATCATAAAAATTATGAGTAAATGGTATTACTAAAGTTAAAAAAGCATAACAAATAAATTAGCGTTTTCGGGGGGCTACCACATAGCCCCCCCCAAAAAAAAACGCCTCTGAATTTTTTTAAAATATATTTTAACATGTTGGAGGGTATCAAAGATTCGGCACAGCCGAATTTAACACTCTCACTTGTTTTTAACAGCGAATATCTCCAAAACAGTACCTGCTAGAAAAATTTGGATGGCAGATTTGGAATCAGGAATTCAAAATCTATAAGAATCATTTAGGAATTTACCTTTCAGGTTTTTGTTGTCGAACAGTGTAATTATTTAGCAATTATACGAAAACAGGATCAGCTAGGATTTTTGTTTTAACGATTTTTAAAGTTCTAAATAAAGAGGAGTGAAATGCCATTAGCCGATTTTGTCACCATTTATCACAACCTTAAAGAGAGGTGTGTATACCAATGCAAACGTATTTGATGCGTATGCAATTTTTCAAATCTTTATCCTCCTTCGATTTTTTTGAAAGCTGCATAAATCGAAGGAATGAAATTTTTTTAATTTTATCAAAAAAAAATTTGTATGGTAAAGTGAAAAAAAAAAACGAATGCCCAAAAAACAATACTCAATTTTATGTAAGAAATCTTACACACTAAAAAAAAAAAAACTTTTTGAAATTACTAGGAAAATCTCGTAATCCCATTTTACCAAAATTTGACAGTTTTCCTTGTTTTTTAACAAATCGGAAATTACATTTTTTTTGTAATTTTACAATTTTTTTTGTAATTTTACAAATTTCCGAGAGAATTTTACAAAAAAATCTTGTAAATTTACGAGAATTCCTTGTAATTTTAATTGCGCCCAAAAAACTGTAAATTTACAATTTTATTGGTAAAAAGCTTGTAAAATTACAAAGTTATTTTGAAAAAGCTTATAAAATTACTAGGAATTCTCGTAAAATAGGTGGTAGCAAAAAAACTAGTTAAATTACGAAACCTCTTTTTTATTTTATCGTGTGAAAAAACTTGTAAATTTACAAATTTATTGGTAAAAACCTTGTAAATTTACAAAATAATTGGTAAAAATCTTGTAAAATTACTAGAAATTTTTGTCAAATAGGAGGTAGCAAACAAAAAAAAGTTACAAGTTTTTCTTGTAATTTTACAAGGTTTTTTTTGATTGTATTCTTTCGGTTTATATAGTTTTTTTTTGACTGCATTGGTATAAAAAATAAGATTGTTAAAGTCGAATGCTTTTAACATGTTAATGTTTTTAGGCTGGTGTCTAATTTAAAAAAAAAAGTTGCAGGACGCCACCTCAGTTTGACTATATAAGCTAAAAATTAACGAAAAAGAAAATAATAATTACTATTTTCTTTTTTTTAACCAAAAGTTTTAATTACTTGGGTTTGTAACTTGGATAATGATTCACCTCGTCGTGACTAAAACCGTTTTTCATTAAAAAGTACACTCAAAAAAAAAAGTTTGTAAAATTACAAGTAAAAGGTCTTGTAATTCTATTTTACAAATATTTTGTTCTTTTTACAAAAATTTTTGTATATTTAATAAAACGAAAACTACAGTTTGCTTTGTAATTTTACTATTGTACGTTGGTAAATTTATTTTGCAAATTTTTTAGGTAAATTTACAAAAAAGGGAATTGTTTTACAAATTAAAAAAATATTACAAGGTGTTTAGTTTTTTTACACAAGAAAACTGTAATTGTACAACAAAATTTTACTTGACGTTATTTAGTCTTTCTATCAAAAAAATGTTTTATTGCAAACATTTTTTTTATTAAGATCGTTTAAAAGGTTTTCAGTTTTTTAACACAAAAAATGTAATTAAACAAAAAAGTTCAGATTTTTTTTGCGTTTTGGAGTAAAAAATTTAGTTAAAAATAATTTTAAATAAATATAAAATTTCATGAAAAAAATTTTGGAAATTTTTTAAGCTCCGGACACAAAAATTTTTCAACTAATTATAAGCTTTAGCAAAAAAAAAAATGAATTTTTACACCATTTTTTGGTAATTTGCGTTAAGTAAAATACCACAATTTTTATACGTTTCGACTATATAATTGTTCTAGTTTTTTTTGGTATTTTTACCATTTTTTTTGGTAATTTTACCATATATTTTTGGTATTTTTTTTTTAAATTTGGCACCTAAAATGTGAATAAAAAGCTGCCAATTATGAAAAATTATTTTTTTCTTATTTTAGCAGGTACTTAAACATCCAATCTACAATACCCAAAAAAAAATTTTCCGATTTTTTAAAAATACTTGTGAAAATAATTAAAAATTAAAAAAAAAAATCTTATTTTTTGATTAATTTTTCCTGAAAATATAAGAAATTTTTTGTGTAGCCTCCTTCGCAATTCTCATGTGTTCTACTTAAGAAAAACGAAATGTAGAAAAAAATAAAAAAGTGTAGTGTTATACATTAAAAAGTTTGTTAAAAGTGTTCAAGTGAAAAAAAAATCATTTCAGGTTGTTGAAGTGCTACTCCAGCTGCCGAAGAAGGAAAAATAAGATGCACCAATGGAAAAAAACCTTTAAATTTACAAAACAAATATATAAATAAACCAAATTTTTTGTAAATTTACGAAACAAATATGAAAATTTAAAAAACAAAATTGTTTACTTACGAAAAAAGTTGTAATTTTACAAAAATGAAGTAGAAAATACCAAAACAATATTGTAAATTTACAAATTTTATGGTTAAACTACTGTTTTTACGGCGAAAAAATAAGAAAAAATGCTATATCATGAAATCTTTTTTAAATTTCAACTCAGTGAAACTGAAATAAATTTTTAAAAAAACCGGCAGTTTTTGGAATTTATAAAAACTGTAAATGCAGTTGTGTAAACAAGGCCTTGAACCATCACTGCACTCAAAATAATTACTCTGTTAAATACTCTGTAAAATGACTGTAATCTTAATTCGACAGATATTTGACAAAGTTATCTGTCGAAATACAGATTTTAAAAAAATACTTTGTATTTTCTTGTGTCCGAAAACCAAAATTTTGTAAAATTGGAGTTACTCGTTAAAAACTTGTAGTTTTCACAAAATTTTAATTTTATTAAATTAAATTTTCTAATTTTAATAAAAATGTTTTTGATGCAGAGAAGTTTTACTCATAAAATGGATTTAACAAAAACTTTGTTAATTTACAAAGTTTTTTTGTAAAATTTTGAACTCATAAAATGCATTTAACTAAAACTTTGTGAATTTATAGAGTTTTTTTGGTAAAATTCTTTTCGGTTTTATCAATATTTAACAGATAATTCTGTAAATTTACAGTTTTTTTTTTTATCGAAAGCATTTTACAGAGTTTTCTTTGTAAAATAACAAAAAATCTTGCTGGTTGGAAATCTATGGTATTTTCTGCTGGCTCAGCAGAGTATCTCTGTAATTTAACAGAGTGATTATTTTGAGTGTGAGCAATGTTTAAAGATTACCCCACTTTATCCGTAAAAGTTACAGAGGGTTAAAGTTGAAAAATCGATAAAAATGGCTTGAAATAATCCATAGTTTTTACCTTCTTTCGCTTTTTTTTTAAGTTCTCCTTATATTTCAATCTTTTCCGGCATAACACAAAGTCAGTACATATAAGAGATTATTTTAATGTTGGCTTGATAAATGCTTCATCGCTTGGTAAGAAGTTATATGACGGTTAAATTTTGAAACCAAAAATTAAGAGTTTTTTCGAGATTTTTTGATCAGGGATTTCGGCCCCCTCTATAAAATGAAAAAAGTTAAACAAGAGTTGGTAGCTGTTGTAATTCTTAACATTTTGGAATTAATTCCGTTAACGTGCCACGAATAGTTAGGGAGTTGCAGCAGATCAAAGTTCGAAAGAAAAAACGTATTTTTTTTAAAATACCAGTTTTTCGCGAGGCACATTCGCGGTTTCATTCGAAATTTGGTGGACTCTTGCGTAAACCGAGTTCTTTAGGAGTTTACATAAAAAAATCACTGGCGGGTTTATAAAAAATAAATTGCAAAAATTTTATGGCATTTTTGAAAATTTTGCGAAATTTGCAAATCTGTTTCCAATTTTTTTTAGTAGCAATTAATGCATCATGTTCATTTTAATACACCAAAAGACGTGCCTTAACAAGTAGAACTGATTTGCTTTTTGACTTTTTACTTTAAGCCAATCTGAGCGGAAAGCGCGATGATTTTATCAAAACCTGTTTTGATCTGGCACATCGAAGGCTTTACACGAAATCGGATGAAATTTTTTTTAAATGAAAGCCCACTTGATGTGTCATCATAAAATCAAAGGCGGGTTAAAAAAATTTTGATGATTATAGATTTTTTGGACCATATTAAATTTTCTTGTTATAAAAAAGCATCACCGATTTTTTTAAACACTGGTACAATGATACGATTTTCACACTCAAAATAATCACTCTGTTAAATTACAGAGATACTCTGCTGAGCCAGCAGAAAATACCACAGATTTCCAACCAGCAAGATTTTTTGTTATTTTACGAAGAAAACTCTGTAAATTGATTTTGATAATTAAAACTGTAAATTTACAGAATTATCTGTAAAATATTGATAAAACAAAAAAGAATTTTACCAAAAAAACTCTGTAAATTTACAAAGTTTTAGTTAAATGCATTTTATGAGTTCAAAATTTTACAAAAAAAACTTTGTAAATTTACAAAGTTTTAGTTAAATCCATTTTATGAGTAAAATTTCTCTGCATCAAAAACATTAATTAAAATTAAAAAGAAAAAATATTTAAAATTAAAATTTTAATGCTTCCAAATTGTAAATTTACTTTTTAATTTTTTTGAATATTACGAGTTTATAACGAGTAACTCCAATTTTACACGTCATCTTCGTAAAATTTACCAGTTTTTATTGTAATTTAAGACACTTTTTAAAGAGCGGTTTATCGGTCATATTTGGAAGTTTTTTGAAGTGATTTTTATTTAAAAACTGTATTACAGAGCAATAAGTAAAATTACAAATGAAATTTAGTATTTTGGTTACGAGAATAAAACAAAGTATTTTTCTAAAATCCGTATTTTAACAAAAAAAAACTCTGCTTATTATCTATAAAATAGAGATTACAAAGTAAAAAGTAAAATTACAGATAAAATTTTGTTTTTCGGTCACAAGAAAACAAAGTATTTTCTTAAAATCTGTATTTCGACAGATAACTTTGTAAAATATCTGTCGAATTGAGACTACAGTCATTTTACAGAGTATTTAACAGAGTAATTATTTTGAGTGCAGTGAATTTTTTTTTTCAGTAATACCAACGCTCATTGCCTAAATATGTTGTAAAAAATTGTGAAAATTTTCTTTTACCGCGAATCAATCGCGATTTTAGGTACTTAGATATTTTTTTTTTTTAAATCGTTTGGTCATTAAAGGGTTAAATTTATCTCATATATTTTAGAAGAAATGATATATCCTGGCATGTTTTAATAACGCATTCAACAAATGTGTAGAAAAAAATATTTAAAATATTTTTAAGATTTTTTAAAACCGCTAAATCTTAAAAACGCCATAACTATTGACCCCCTTGCGCGATTTAATTGACGCGAACGAATTTCTTATTCTTAAATAGCTTCTAATATTTATGCCAACTTTCATCGACTTGCCATCAAAACAAAAATCACATCGTTTTTACCTCAAAATTTAAGTCTTAGCCGGAACTCCTCATATATACAATAAAAATTGTAAATTTACCACTTTTTATTGTAAATATACAAGTTTTTTGCCATAAAAAGCAGTAAATATACAATTTTGGTTTTTAATTTTCTACTTTATTTTGTAAATTTACAAATTTTTTTTGTAAGTTTACAATTTGTTTTGTAAATTTTAATTTATTTTTGCAAATTTACAATTTTTATTGTAAATATACGTGTTTTTCAATATTTTTTTGAGGTAAAAACAGTAGTTTAACCAAATAATTTGTTAATCTACAATTTATTTTTTTCATTTTCTATTTTTTCTTTGTAAAATAACAACATTTTTCTGTAAGTTTATAATTTTGTTTTGTAAATATACCAAATTTTTTGTAAATTTTAAAAAAAATGTTCACCTCGAAGTTAATATTTTACAAAAAATATTGTAAATTTACATTAATTTTTTTTCATCAAATTTTTTTATCAAATTTTTTATTATCAACTTTTTTCTCACCAAAAATTTTTTTTTTCATATTTTTTTTTTTTCATCAATTTTTTTTACATCAAAAAATTTTTATTTGCATAAATATCATTTCTTTAAGAACTTATTACCAATATATGGTACCCAACATATACTTATGTAGCCAATATTCATTAGTTCATTTCACAATTTATTTTATTCATTAAAGTAGTAAAACAAATTTTTTTTTCAGAGCATGCGCATTACATTTATGTTCCACATGAGGCGCTAATTTTAAATAATTTTATTTGTTTAAGCAATTAGTTGATCACTATTAAATTTAATAATGTCTAGTATAACTTTTAAAGAGTAATGTCTCATAAATTAGTGGATTTTAATAAAAGGTGTATTAACATAAACGTTTTTACCCCCGTCTACCCTATTGTTACGTTATAAATTTAACACTTTTTAAAAGTCGCATATTTCAAATGGAAATTACAGTTTGAGTATATTCAATATTTTATGGTAATTTGAGGTGTTAATTATATAAGCACTGCTTAAAATTGTGGAGTAAATTACAAAACAAATCAACTTATTTTTACGCGAAAAATTGTAAGATTAAAATAGTTAAAAAAAGTTAAATTCGACTTGGATGAATACTAGGGTGAAGCAAATTGGGCTTTTTTCGAATTTTAAGATCGTCGGGAAAGTCACTATTAACACAAAAAAAAATATTGGACCTGTAGGTGCAATGTCTTTTCAACTTGAAAATCGAAAACTTTCGAATAAAGTGAAAAAAATATTAACTAATATTTGCACATAATTGAAAGCCTGTTTTTATGATAAAACTAATTAGTTCTCACAATTTTTTTTTTTGTTTTTGTTTTATTTTTTTTTCAAAAATAATTTATTTTTATTTTAATTAATTTCATATTACATTAAGGGCAATAAAAATGGTACGATAATTAAAAATATACATCTTTTCCATACTATAACGTTATACAGTCAAACTCGGTTATAACGAACTCGGTTATAACGAATTCTCGGTTATAACGAACTAATTCTAAAGTCCCAACGTTTTGGCATCAATTTTCACACAAAATACTTCTTTTGTAACGAACTCGGTTATAACGAATCCTCGGTTAAAGCGAACTGCTTATTATGGTCCCACGAACATAATTTCATGTATATTTACCTTTTTATAACGAACTCCCATAAATATTTTTTAATGTGTGGCAATCATGTTTATCAAACTAACAAAAGGTTGGAATTTTTTGGTTTATTTTATAATTTTGATAAAATTTATTTATATTTTTTATGATTTCCTCTCAATAAGTTGTTGAATTACGAAAAAAACATCAAGTTAAACAAAATTGGATTTATTTTTGTGGAAATAAAACTAGGTTGATAAAAAATATACCCCGCTTATAGCGAACTTCGCTTATAACGAACAATTTTTACGGGTCCCTCGGAGTTCGTTATAACCGGGTTCGACTGTATTTGTATCAAACAACTAATTACAACAAAAAATGGCTGCGAATTTTGTACTCTTGCCCAAAACATTAAATCATGATAATGTTTTGCGGAAGATTTGGGTGTACTTGCCAAAGCAAAGTTTTTTTTAGAAAAAATAATGTTATATTACTTTGCTATTCCATGCAAAACGAATTGAAATGTCAGTCGAGGACCCCTTTAAAAAACCAAAAGAGCTGTACATTTCGTAAGTGAGTGCAAAAATAAGTGCAACAAGTAGAAAAGTTAAATTCGACTTGGCCGAATCTATGAATACCCTCCACAATGCCCTTTTTAAGTTATAGTAAATTTTCTAGAGTGAAAAAATAACATTTTTGATTAGAAATATTTTATTTTGTTTAAAAAAACTTTTTTTTTTAACTAAGTTTGAAAAAAAAAAAAAAAAAATTTACTAAATTTTTTTTTGAGTGTAAAATTTTTTTCGAGTGTATTTTTTTTTTCTTTTAGTGTAAAAATATTTTTGAGTGACAAAAATGCGTTGTAAAATATTTTTGGGACTAACCAATGTTGTTAAAACATGTTTAACGGGGTTTCAACACGTGAATTTAAGGTGAGGCGAATCTGAAATTTACGGTTTTGCTAATAACTTTTGAACCACTGGACCGATTTGGCTGAAATTTAAAACGAACCGGACCAGAGGAACGACAAATATGTATGCCACACTTCAGCACACTCAGAATTGCCGTTCGAAAGTTACCGTGTGTTTTATCTCGTAAATTACAGAAAAACCCTTGCCGAAATTCACTCATTTGCTTATAACTTTTGAACCACTGGACCGATTTCGATGGGTTGCAATACCAACCTGATCAGGTAAATGCCCAACATATATGCCAAACTTCAGGAGCCTCCGTAAAGTCTTTCAAAAGTTAGCGTGTTTTCAACAGACAGACAGACGGACGGACGGACGGACGGACGGACATCGCTAGATCGTCTTAAAATCGATCGAGGATCATGAATATATATACTTTATGGGGTCCTAGACCAATATTTCGAGGTGTTACAAACGGAATGACAAACTTATATATACCCTCTATCACTAGAGTGGAGGGTATAAAAAAGTGTTTTTACATTTTGGAGCACCAAAGAATATACCACTGTCACTTGTTTTATGTACATTTGATAAACAAATGGATAATTTTTATGCGAAAAGCTTAGACTTGGTGAAAAAGTAGCTTTTGTAAAAAAAAATATTTTTTTTTTTAGGAAAAACAAAATTATGCTAAAAAAAATTTGATGAACCCAAAATTTTTGGTGAACAAAAATTTTGATGAATAAAAGTTTTTGATGAATTTTTTGATGTAAAAAAAATTGACGAAAAAAAATGAAAAAAAAAATTTTTTGGTGAGAAAAAATTGATAATAAAAAATTTGATAAAAAAATTGATGAAAAAAATATGATAAAAAAAAATTTATAAAAAAAAAATTTTCATGAAAAAAAAAAAAAAAAAATTAAAAGAAAAATTGATGAAAAGAAAATTTTATGAAAAAAAATTTGATGAAAGAAAAATTGATGAAATAAAAAATTTGATAAAAAAAAATTGATAAAAAAAGTTGGATGAAAAAAAAAATTATGAAAAAAAAAAATTGATGAAAAAAAAAATTTGTTGGAAAAAAAAATTTATGGAGAAAAAAATAGATGAAAAAAAATTTTATGAAAAAAAAGTTTGATGAAAAAAAAAAATGATGAAAAAAAAAAAAATTATGGAAAAAAAATTTATGAAAATAAAATAGTTTTTTGTTGAAACATAATTATGTTACTTTTTATTCACCAGCTGGTGAAAAACGGTTTTATTCACCACGAGGTGAATTATTATCCAAGTTACAAACACAAGTTATTTAAATTTTTGGTTTTAAGAAAATGAAAATAGTAATTCTTGTTTTCTTTTTCGTTAATTGTTAGCTTATATAGTCAAATTTAGGTGGCGTCTTGCTACTTTTTTAAAATTAGACACCAGCCTAAAAACATTATCATGTTAAAAAACAAAAAATATGAAAAGAAAAATATTGACGAAAAAAAAATATCGATGAAAATCAAATATTCAAGTAAAAAAAATATTGATAAAAAAATAATGACGAAAAAAAATATTGATGAGAAAGAAATTATTGATGAAAAATCTATTGAAGAAAAAAACAAGTAGAAAAGTTAAATTCGACTTGGCAGAATCTATAAATACCCTCCACAATGCCCATTTTAAGTGACAGTAAATTTTCTAACTCGAAAAAAATAACAGTTTTGATTAGAAATATTTTATTTTGTGTAAAAAAATTTTTTTTAGTAATTTTTGAAAAAAAAAAAAATAATAATTAACTAATTTTTTTTTTTGAGTGTAAAATTTTTTTCGAGTGTATTTTTTGTTTTGGTACAAAAATATTTTTGAGTGACAAAAATACGTTGTAAAATATTTTTCTGACTTACCAATGTTTTTAAAACAGGTTTAACTGCAATCCAGCCAAATCGGTCCAGTGGTTCAAAAGTTATAAGCAAAAGAGTGAATTTCGGCAAGGGTTTTTAACGAATTTGCGATATAAAAAAAACGATTACTTTCGAAAGACAATTCTGACGGTTCTGAAGCTTGGTATATATATAAACATTTTTTTTTCACCAAAAATCATATATCCCCTATTTTTTACCAAAATTACTTTTCCAACAATTCTTAACTTCCCACATAAAAATACTCCATTTGTTTATCAAATGTACAAGTGAGAATGTGGAATTCTTTGGTGTCGAATCTTTCATACTCTCCAAAATGTGAAAACACTTTTTTGCACTTATTTTTGAACTCATTTACCAAACGTATAGCTCTTTTGGTTTGGACTGAATCTTGCTTTCCACAGACAGATGGACGGATGCATATAGCTACAGTGGCTTAGAAATGGATCAATAATATATAAACTTAAAGGGGTCCTCAACTGATATTCGTTTGCATGGAATAGTAAAGTAATATAACATTATTTTTTCTAAAAAAAAACTTTGCTTTGGCAAGTACATCCAAATCTTCCGCAAAACATTATCACGATTTAATGTTTTGGGCAAGAGTACAAAATTCGCTGGCATTTTTTAGCTTTTACATTTAAAAAAGAGCACTTGAGCTTTTAATTTCAATTTTGATTATAAAAATCCGATATTTACTTGAGAAGTCATAACTTTTCAAAACTACTCCACTTTTCCAATTTTATCTGAGTTTTATAAAAATGTAAATTGGGAACAATATCGCGATTTTTTGGAATTTTGAATTTAATTAAATTGTTAATGGGTACATCTAAATGGCTCCGCAGAGTATCTGTGTTTATGACATAAAAATAGTCTGAAGATCCAATTTGTATCTTAATTTTGACCGATATGTATTTCGTTATTGTTACAATAACAAAACACACCAAAATTTTCGTTTGCCTGTGTAATTCGTGTTATGAAAACTAGCACTTAACCGACACGTGTTTCGATCTCGTCATGATGTTGTCAAGAATACTAAAATATAAAACCCTTTACTGCAAGTAGCATAGGAAGGTTAGGTTAGGGTGGCGGTGCCAGATGGGCACTCCGCATAGACCAATTGGTCCATAGCGATACCACAAAACTTTTTCCGCTTATCGATGTAAACTAAATACATTGACCTTCATTGCGAATTGTTTCAAGCTCTTCAGGTCTATACTCGTAATTTCCTCCAAAGTCTCGAACTGTGAACTTCCTATAATTGATAGTCGAGTTCGTGCCAAAGCCGGGCAGTGACACAGGATGTGTTCAATGGTCTCTTCGACGTCTGGTGTTTCGCACCTTTTACAGCTTGCGTCCGTAATAAGATTCATGTTCTTGGCATGTTTTCCGACAAGACAGTGTCCCGTTATTATACCTGTCAACATACGACATTCTTTTCTCGTAAGTGTAAGTAAGAATTTAGTTCTTCCTAAATCATAGCGTAGCCATAAAACTCTGCTTATACGACTTGTCCCAAGTTTCTTCCATCTTCGATTTGCTTTGGCGACAGTAAGGGTATTTAGTTTAAGTTTGAAATGCTGGAGTGGCGGTGAAAGTATTATGGTGGTACCTATGCCATCTGCTCCAAGTTTCGCGAGTTCATCTGCTTTCTTGTTTCCTTCTATTCCTTCGTGCCCTGGTACCCATAATAAGGTAACTTCATTATTTAAGCAAACTTGTTTTAAATTCTCGTAACACTTTAAAACCGTTTTCGATTTAATTTGGTAGCTCAAGAGTGCCTTTAGAGCAGCTTGACTATCCACGTAGAAATTAAGGGTGGCACCTTTTTCCTTTGCCATCCCAGTAAAAACTTGGTAATAAGTCCCCATTACCGCCTGCATTCTATGTAATGAGGGCTCGTTACCTGTTCGATTACTTCTTGTTAACAAATAATGAGTTACCGATAGCCTAATACAAAACCGGTTACATCTTGTTAATAAATAATAAGTTACCGATAACCTGATACAGAACAGGTTACTGGTAAATACGATTTAAAATGTCTGATAAGTTGTCTAAATATTTTTTTATACCCTCCACTCTAGTGATAGAGGGTATATATAAGTTTGTCATTCCGTTTGTAACACCTCGAAATATTGGTCTAGGACCCCATAAAGTATATATATTCATGATCCTCGATCGATTTTAAGACGATCTAGCGATGTCCGTCCGTCCGTCCGTCCGTCCGTCCGTCTGTCCGTCTGTCTGTCTGTCTGTCTGTTGAAAACACGCTAACTTTTGAAAGACTTTACGGAGGCTCCTGAAGTTTGGCATATATGTTGGGCATTTACCTGGTCAGGTTGGTATTGCAATCCAGCGAAATCGGTCCAGTGGTTCAAAAGTTATAAGCAAATGACTGAATTTCGGCAAGGGTTTTTCTGGAATTTACGAGATAAAACACACGGTAACTTTCGAACGGAAATTCTGAGGGTGCTGAAGTGTGGCATATATGTTTGCCGTGCCTTTGGTCCAGTTCGTTTCAAATTTCAGCCAAATCGGTCTAGTGGTTCAAAAGTTATTAGCAAATCCGTAAATTTCAGATTAGTTTCACCTTAAATTCACGTGTTGAAAACCCGTTAAACATGTTTTAAAAACATTGGTAAGTTACAAAAATATTTTACAAGGTATTTTTGTCACACAAAAATATTTTTACACTAAAACAAAAAAAAAAATACACTCAAAAAAAATTTTACACTCAAAAAAAATTTTACACTCAAAAAAAAAATTAGTTATTTTTTTTTTTTTTTTCAAAAATTAATAAAAAAAAGTTTTTTTACACAAAATAAAATATCTCTAAACAAAAATTTTATTTTTTTCACGTTAGAAAATTTACTACCACTTAAAAAGGGCATTGTGGGGGGTATTCATAGATTCGGCCAAGTCGAATTTAACTTTTCTACTTGTTTTTTATTGAAATTAAAGAAATTCTAAAGAAAATTTAGAAAGAACTTGCACATTTAGCTTAACAAGTATTAAGATTTATCAACTTTTCCTAATAAAACTCTGTTAACAGAAATTTAAATTCAGGAATTCTGATTAAAATTGGGACATGGAAAAAAAAGTTTAGAAAACCAAATTGATATTCAGAAAACTGGATCTAGCTGACACTTGATCATGATTTATGAGCCTTAATTAGTCTTTACATAACTTCTATTGAAGTTTTCTGGATTTTAATTAGCTTTTTCTAAATTGTTATTGTTTTTCCAGAAATTTTGTGGTGTTCTCCAAATTTTAATTAAACTTTTTTTTGCCTTGTTGTTTAAAGTATGTTAAAGCCGGTAAAAAGGTAAAAAACCATCACAGACAGTATTTCCCATAAAACCTCTGAGCAGCAGTCGCTTGTGTATATTTATTATAATGTGGTAATGTCCTAAGTAGCCAAATGTCCCTTTCTAAGAGGTTCCAAGATATATTTTCGGTACTGTAATATTTGAATTTTACAATCAAACATTTGGAGGGAAGGATATCAACGTAAACATTGGTTCCGTTGGCAAATTGGATCTTTTCCATTTCCACATTTGCCCGCTTGGTTGCTCTTGAAATAAAGGCGTTCAACATGAACTTGTTCAATTTCATATTGGCGGAAGTTGCCCCAAGTTAAAAATTTATTAAAAGAATCAAAATCTGATATTTGGTAGCATTTTTGTAAGGAGTGGGAAACGAGTTATTTTTGAGCAACTGGTAGCTACTTATTTTTGGGACTAATGTATGCTGTTATTTTTGTAAGTAGTGTATGCTGTTATTTTTGTAAGTTCTTTAGATTTTTTTTTGAAAAAAAATTTCTAATTTCCGAAACTATTTTTGAATAACAATTTTTTGTCAATTTTTTTTTTGGTTTTTAAGTAAAAAAATCATCAAAAATGTTTTTAAATTTTTTTTTTTTAAGTTCCTAAGTTTCGAAAATTTGTTTGGAAAATTTTTTTTTTTTTTGGATTTCACTTTGTTTCAAACAAATTATTATAACCAAACTAAAAAAGAAATTCTTTACTTTGGGTTTTAAAGTGCTTTGATGACTTTGAAAAAACGTTCTCAAAGCACTTTTTTACATTGCTTTTAAAACTCTTGAAACCTAGCGTAGGTCGATGTTGTCATTCGGATCATCTGAAGGCGCTTTGAAGTTGGTATACAGAACCCTCGTACAACCGTCCACAACGCTTTCACAACGCTTTTGCAATTGTATTTTTCTGACTGGGAAGTTTTGAATATTCGCCCTCGATTTCGTCTGACTGTATTCATGTATTGAAAAGTTAAATGACATACGATACACTTTTGTATTGGATTGTTAAATTAAACAATTGGCGATACTTTTGCATACATATTGATATAATATAATTTACAATTAAATTATGAAAAAGTGAATAAATACATTGCCATATTGAAAATCAATCATATCAATTAAGTTTTAAAGCGGATCTCATGCACATTGATGTTTAAAATCAATAATGCCCGTAATTTTAACAAAAGACTTATCTACCAAAAATTCAACAAACTAACCAACTGTACTCAGCCGGTTTAATTAGTTTGATAATTTGCAAAGACGGACATCTTTTGTTATAAATTAAAATTTTCTGCAGCTGAAAAATAAAAACAGAAATAACATTTTGAAAATGTTGTCTTTGATAAAAGAAATTTAATGAAATTTGTACGTTTTAAAGAAGTTTTAATTTATTTGCCATTAAATATCTTAGTTTTATTCTTAATTCCATAAGATGATCGAAATATTTAATTTATTGCGGTTGCTGCAAAATGATAAAAATATAAGTTAGGTCCTTTAAACATTAATTTATGGATAAACTGACAATGAGCTCAATAAGTATTTAATAAATTAAAATTATAAAAATAAAATGACGGATATATGCGAACATACCCAGCAAAATTTTCGGTTGCAAAGAACCGATTGTGGAACGAATTATACTTCCCTAGAACCTGTTCTAATTCTTGTGCAACACCGATTATTTTTACAAAGGGATTGTCTACATTTTTGTAAGTAGTGGGTAACGAGTTATTTTTGGGCTACTAGTAGCTTATTATTTGTGGTACTAATGTATGTAGTTTTTCAGTAGCATTGCGGTCATGCTACTGAAGTATGCGGTGGGTATGCGGTCATGTTAAAATAATGAGTGTTTCACCAACATAGTAACTAGCTACCACCATCTATTTAAAGGCGAAAACCTCATTACTTGGTAATAGAAGTTTTTACTGGGATAGCATAGGAAATTTAAGAGACAATTGTTATTCAAATTTTATCCAAACTATTAATACGTAATATCTGCACTCATTGAGCATTAAAAAAAATAAAAAAAAAACAATTTTATCATCTCTTAGATGAAATAAATTTCAAACAACCAAGAAAAATTATTAAAAATTGATTTATTTGAGCTTTAACATATAACACCGTCCAACAGACACTATTAAACATGAACCGGATGATATACGTCTGAGAGTAGAGATCAAATGGAGTAAAACTGCATTTACAGTTTTTCATTTCGTGATCCTGTTTCCTTTTAAAAGGACTACAAGGTTTTAATTTTTGTAAACAAAGAAAATTACCAATTCCTACGACATTCATTAAAATTTGTCACACCATTAAATTTAAATTTATAAACATTTAACCCGAGGGTGAAGAAAAAATTCCACAACTTGCTTAAATTCCGTTTTCCAATATTAAAACGCGTTTCCTTAAATAAAATTAAATAATATAAACAGTGCTATTTTTTTTTTTTTGCAAAATGTTAATATTTTCTCGAAAATTTATTTGCATATTTTAAAAATAAATCATACTTGTCCTTTACTCTACTTCAGCTCTCTATTTAAAAGACTATCTATACTTACAAAACGCTGTTACTAGTAACATTTACAAAATAAACAATAATCTAACACAAAAAAAAAACTAAGTACGCGAAACTATTTGCTACTATTATTTCTATTACACTGGTGCCATGAAGGACGGTGTAAGTGAAAAAAGCATCTACCATGACGCAAAAAAAAATCGAGGAAAAAAAATTTAGGAATCACTTGTTTACATAAAAAACAAGTAAGAAAGTTATATTCGGTCAAGCCCGACCATATGATACCCTACACCAGTGTTTCCGGAAAATGGGTCCCAAGTCCAAACATGGACCGATTGAATCTGTCTTTTGTGAGATCTTTATTTAGTGTAGAAAACACACACAGATCAAATTTTAGTGAAATTGGTTTATTTTTTTTGTCAATATACCAATTTAACTGAATATCGGTCGAAATTTTTATGAAAGGGACTTAGTCTAAAAATGGTCCAATTATATTCCAATTTGATTAGGTAACTAAAGTACACGTTTAACACCTAAAAAATAAAATTTTTATCAAATATTTTTATTTTTATGAATTTTGAGGGAATTATGTGAATATCGGGAGGGTGGCTTGTGTGGGGACTACCAGACGGACTGATCCGATTCCTTTGAAATTTGGAATGATGATTCATACACACAAAATTTGATCACCTGCTAAATTTCAAAGCGATATCTATTATAATACGGTCATTGAGCCGAATCCGAAGAGGGCGTTTGTAGGGGGGCTAGGTATTAGCATGGACCGATGTTCTCCAATTTCAATAGGCTTCATCCTTGAGCCAAAAGATGCTTAAGTTTCAAATTTCAAGTCAATTGATTGAAAATTGCGACCTGTATCGTACTTAAACCGATAGATGGACAGACGGACGGACGGACATCGCTTAATCGACTCAAAAAGTAATTCTGAGTCGATCGGTATACTTAAAGGTATGTCTAGGACCAATATTTCGGGTAGTTACAAACATCAGCACAAACTCAATATACCCTGTACCACATAGTGGTGTAAAGATCACATTTGGTTGAATTTTTATTGACACTTTGATGCGATAAAAATTTATTTTTAAAAAACGACTTTTAAAGTATTTTTGACGACCTTTTCAATGACATTGGTGGTATAAAAAAAAAAAAAAAAAATTTGACCTTAAAATTCAAGGTCAAATTTAAAAAAAAAAAAAAATTCTTATAGAGCGCCTATTTTGAGATTATTTTAACAAAGTTTATCACAGAAAAAAATTAAAATGAATTTCAATTACGAAATTCGTTGATTCAATTAAAAAATTAATTGATTTCGGACGTATCACGAAAATGCGCATATTAATTACTCATTTTGTTTGAAAATAGTTTTAAAACTTAATTAAATTGTTAATTGAATCAATTAAAGTTTTAATTGAAAATAAAATGGAAAACCAATTAAAATTGTAATTAAATAAACTAAAAAAAATTAATATAAAATTGAAAATCAATAATATAGATCTATTGATTCACATAAAATGTTTAATTGAAAAAAGACCAAACTCAATTTAATTTAAAAAGTTAAACTTCAAAAAATGCCCTAAAATAAATAAACATAGAATTTTATTGTTTTATATTATTAAGAATTTTTTTTCTTTATTAAATATAAACAGTTGGTATAGTTTTGCATAGAAACATTATAGTAGTATTTTAAAATATCAATAACTATTTAAAATTACATTATTATTTTTAAATCTTGTTATTGCATGCATTTTTGTCGCTTTAGTAAAGTTGAAACAAAAAAAATGTATTATATTTCAATGTGCAAAACACAAGGCAAATGCCTCATATTATTTTTTTTTGTTTCAACTGTACATATTTCATTAGCAAAACACATTATCCGCAACGACCACTCGCCTTAAAGAAAACAATGAAACTAAATTTTTTTGGTGGTTGCTACCACAGAAATATACAAAACAATAGTTCAAAAGTTTTTTTGTTGTTTTTTGCATTTTTATTTTTTCATTGGCTACTGGCTACTAACACTAATGCATACAAAACCGGTTTCGTTTGTTTATTTTATTTTTGTTTTCAGTAAAGTTAAGAATTCAATTAAAACATTAATTGAATCAATTAAAATGTTTAATTGAAGTTAAATTTAATATCAAATCCATTTTTAATTAAAAAAAAAATTACGATATTATTTTCTGTGTATTAGAAAGCTTGACATTTTTTACATTAAAAAACATTTTTTAAAAAATGGATCGAGAGTTCCTTATTGCGAAAATATTTTTTATTTATTTTTTTACTTATAATACACGCGGTATTGTACTTTTTAAGTGTTATTTTATCCAAAAAAAAAAAAATATTTCGCAGGAAGGAACTCTCGATCCATTTTTTGAAAAATGTTTTTATATGTAAAAAAAACGTCAAGCTTTCTAATAAACTTAGTTAAAATATTCTCAAAATAAGCGCTTTATAAAATAAATTTCTTTTAATAATTTGACTTTGAATTTTAAGGTCAAATTTATACTATTTTGAAAAATCACCAATGCCATTGAAAAGGTCGTCAAAAATACTTTAAAAATCGTTTTTTAAAAATACATTTTTATCGCATCAAAGTGTTAATAAGAATTCAACCAAATACGTTCTTTGCGAAAAAATGAAAATTTCCCATCTGTACGATGAGGAGCGTTTTCCCCACCGGCAGCTATATAGAGCAATTAGAAAATTTGTAATTGTTGTCTATATACTGCTGAATTAATTTTGGGGCAGTGTAAACCGACTAAACAACAGAAATTGCGACCGTGAAACGACAAGAAAAATAACAAGACAAGATGCTCGCTTCGATTTTAACAATACAATAATCTTTATTTAAAATAAACCCTAGCTTAAACCTAACAATTAAAAATACATGCAAATACATAAAAGGGCCCACTGTTGTTGTTGGTATATTCTGTCTCTTTGCTAAATACAAAAAATTGACTCAATCATAAAATGTATTTTATTTGCAAAAACAAAATACCCTATGCTAGAGCCAGTTGCATTTATTTAAACTACAACAACACCATAACAAGTAATTATGGGCAGAGCAAATAAAGAGACAGAAAAATTGAATATTAAAACCAACGGTAAATTTTAACTAAACACAAATACAGTGGGTACTGGATATAATTGACTTGGACAAAACTACAGTGAATACAAGTTATAACGAATTAAACAATTTAAAGTAAAATGAAATAAAATAAAATAGAAACAATTATACAAAACAAATAAATTAACAAATCAAATGAACAAAATACTATACGGTGACCTAACATTCCGGCCCCATTGAAAGGACACTTTCAAGCAGATGGTAGGAGGGCCAATTTGTGGATAGGGCGACGTATAATACCCTTTATCGTTTTGACATCGACTACTCTGACACGATCATCTCTGCCACGTACTATATTTATGATTTTACCCATGAGCCAGCGTTGTGGGGGTACATTATCTTCATGAACAATAACTAAAGCGCCAGTAGCGATATTGGGATTGGACCTAGTCCATTTGTTTCTGGTCTGGAGCTCATTTATATAATCATGGGACCATTTCTTCCAAAATTGTAGCTTGATAGCAGTTATACGGGCCCAATACTGAAGATTATCAATTTCTTTTGTTGAGACATCACGTTCTGGCAACGCACGTAGGGCAGAGCCAATTAAAAAATGACCTGGTGTGAGGGCTTCAAAATCGCTGGGATCGGATGATAAGGGCGAAATCGGTCTTGAGTTTAAGATGGCTTCTATCTCGACCATTGCAGTTGCAAGCTCCTCATATGTCAGCCTAGTGTTGATTAGAGTCCGAGTAAGGTGACCTTTGGCAGATTTGACGGCCGCCTCCCACAATCCGCCGAAATGGGGTGCCCTGGGGGGAATAAAACGAAAATTAATAAATTGATTTGAGCAATAATTAATAATACAATTAGAATTTTTTGGATCAAAAAGGAACGATTTTAATTGTGACAACTTAGAATTTGTGCCAACAAAGTTAGTGGCATTATCACAGAAAATATCTGTGGGGAGACCTCTTCGACCAATCATCCTTTTTAGAGCGGCAATGAAGGCATCTGTAGATAAGTCCGAGACAACTTCAATATGAACTGCTTTGATGGCGAGACAGACAAAAACGGCAATGTAGGTTTTATATGGCACCTTTCCTCTGACCCTAAGATAAGTGTTGATTGGGCCACAAAAATCCACAGCACATCTAGCAAATGGCCTTGACGTGTTGAGACGTTCGACAGGCAAATTTCCCATCATTTGTTGAAGCAATTTCGGGCGATAGCGAATGCATTGTGGGCACGAGTTGACAATACGTCGGCATAAATTTCGAGAATTGATGATCCAAAATTTTTGTCTAATTAGAGACATGAGCGCCTTGGCACCAGCGTGGTAATTACTTAAATGTAGATGGCGTACATAACAATCGACAAAATGATTTTTGCTGGGCAAGATTATTGGATGCTTTTGACCATCTGGTATAGCAGCGAGTTCTAAGCGACCACCGACTTTTAGCAAGTTGAAGCCATTTGTAGAATCGATAAAGGGGTTGAGACATTTTAAAGCGCCTTGAGGGTCTTTTTTCTTCAAAACTCGAGAAATATCTTCTTGAAAGTATTGTCGCTGGATATTGAAAACTATGCGAGTCAAAGCGTTTTCTAATTCCTGAGGATGCAAAGAGTCAGAATTATAAATATTAGATTTGATTTTTTGAGTAAATCGTAGCATCCATGCGACAATTCGAAGAATCTTCAAATAAGAGCTATATTTTTCAATTGAGTCCAAAATATAATTTGATTTTGTTTCTAGGCAAAGTACGGTTTTACGTTTTTCTTTGTTGATTTCTTCCAGATTTTCGTTGCTAATTTGATCGATTTTGTTAGCGGGCCATTGAGCAGGATCAAGAGTAAGAAAAGCAGGTCCATTGAACCAGATTGATGGAGCGAGTTCCTGTACAGTTGAACCACGAGAAACGATATCAGCAGGATTGAGATGTGTCGGAACATGTCTCCAAACACAACCATTGGTGAGATCTTGAATTTCTGATATTCTGTTGCCAACAAAAACTGATAAAGTTGAAGAATGTTGTTTGAGCCAGTGTAAAATGATTTGAGAATCGGTCCAAAAAACGACTTCCAAATTTGGTATAAGCAATAGACCTTTGATTTTTGAGTACAATTTTGCCAAAAGATGTGCTCCACATAGCTCTAGTTTTGGTAAAGATTTTCTTTTTGTAGGGGCAACTCTAGATTTGCAGTAAAAAGATGAACAGAAATTTCTCCAGAAGCACTTTTTACTCGAAGATACAAACAGCAACCAAACGCGCGAATTGAAGAGTCACAAAAGCCATGAAGTTGAACTGATTGAGCATTAGGAGCGAGACAATAACGAGGAATTTTAAGCGATGATAAAGTTTTGAGATCTGAGACAAAATTTTCCCAAGCTGTATGAAGCTCTTGAGGTATAGATTCGTCCCAGCCTAGTTTTAAAATCCATAGTTCTTGCATTATGATTTTGGCCTTTATAATAAGAGGCGCTACGAGTCCAAGGGGATCAAAAAGTGATGACGAAAGTGACAAAATAGTTCTTTTGGTGATTTTTTCATCCAATTGAGTTTTGGGCGAAAACGAGAAAATAAAAGCATCTTTTTGTTGGTCCCAAGTGATACCAAGTGCATTGGTTACAGCTGAGTCATCAATATTTAAATCTTTAGTGGTTTTGTCATCTTGAAAATCTTTGTGATTTGAATGCCATTTATCTAATTCAAAACAACCCTTAACTAGAATTTGATTTACCTCATTTTTGATTTGAGCCAACTCTTCTAATGTTTCTGCACCACCCAGAAAGTCATCCACGTAAAACGATGATTTTATTGTCTTTGCACCAAGTTCAAATTCATCCATGTATTGATCTGCGAGATAATGAAGACCTTTAATGGCGAGATAAGGGGCAGAAGACATCCCATAAGTGACAGTGTTGAGCTGGTAGGTACGTATTTCTTCTTCCTCAGAATTTCTCCACAAAATGTACTGATATTTTCGATCACGAGAGTCAATTAGAACCTGCCTGTACATTTTAACGATGTCAGCTGTAATAGCGAATCGATACAGGCGAAAACGAAGTAATATTTTGTAAAGTTCTTTTTGAATTGTTGGGCCAACCATGAGAATATCATTCAGAGATTTTTGTGTTGATGTGGGACAAGAGGCGTCGAAAACAACTCTCAATTTTGTTGACGTGCTACTCATTTTAAATACGCAATGGTGGGGAATAAAATAATGAGGCTCATCTAAGCGAGGATTACGAACTAATGTCATGTGTCCCAAATCTTCATATTCTTTCATAAAAGCACCATATTGTGATTTCAGATTGCTGTTACGAGCAAAACGTCTTTCTTGAGAACCAAATCGTTTTAGAGCCATATTTCGGGAAAGACCTAAAGAGCCAGAAGATTCTTTGAAAGGAAGTTTAACAACAATTCTACCTGAAGATTCACGATGGACAGTATCATTAAAAAATGATTCACAATCAGATTGTTCTTGAGTCAAAAGATTTGAGCCAGTGTCAATTTCTTCAATTTCCCATAAGCGTTGTAATTTAAGGTCAACTTCTTCTTCAATTGACAGCATGCAGGATGAACCAGAAGCGTTGGATTGATTTGAGACATATCGACCTGCTACAATCCATCCGAAAAGCGTTTTATGCAATTTAGGCAAGTTGAGACCAAGTTTTATTTGACCCACAGATAAAATATCGAAGAAAGTTTCTGTACCAATAAGCAAATCAATGCGTTTTGACTTGAAAAAGTTTTCATCAGCAAGTTGTGTGTTTGCAGGCAAATTCCAGGATGAAACATCAAGTTCAGAATCAGGCTGATACGAAATATGAGGTGTAATACAAAACGAGAGAGAAACTTCGAAATCAGTAAAACGAGACTTGACATTTGTAGACGATTTGTGTTTGGTTTTTGTATGCGAATTTCCAATACTAGCGACTTCAGTGGTTTGTTTTATTCTAGGCAGATGTAATTTTTGAGAAAATTCATCGGTAATGAAATTCAATTGAGAGCAAGAGTCCAACAAAGCGCGTCCCAATTGATAGCGACCAGTGGCGTCACGAACTAGAACCATGGCAGTAGCAAGAAGCACCTGTTCCGGCGAAGATTTTTCGATATGGGTATGGACCGAGGCTGAGTTTTCATTCAAGGCAGCACGAGAAGTAGAAGCCACTGGTTCAGCAGCAGGAGACGAGGGCTTTGAAGCTGGCTGAGACCGATGAAGCAAACTATGATGAGAGCGAGAACAAAATTTGCACTTGAATGTAGAGGAACAGTTGTTAACTTGATGCCCTTTTGACAAGCAGTTGAGACAAAGACCTAAACGTTTGACATTTTCAAAGCGTTTGGCAACATCCATATCTTTGAAGCGAGAGCAACGACTAATTGTATGGTCTGCCTTTGAGCATAGAGCGCAAATGCGATTTGAGACCGAAAACGAATAACCAGATTTTGTATTTTTAGATTTGGACTTACCAGAATGAACGTCAGGTTTACGAGGGACAGCGTGTGTATGGTTAGTGTCAACCGATTCTAAAAACTGGCAACGCCGTTCAAGAACCTTGGAGCATTCATCCCATGATGGCAGTTTGGTAAAGTCCAAAGAGTCTTTCCATTTTCTTTTGGTGTCGTCATCAACTTTTTCCATCACTATATAAATCAGCATAGAATTTGCAATGTCAGTTGGGGAGCCAAGAGACAGAAGTGAGCTATAAAGAGCTGAAACATTATCAACTAGACTGCGCAATTGACCACAATTGTAATTTGACATGGTTGGAAGTTCGAAAAGAGTGGTAATATTTTCCATAAAAATAAGCGTACTGTTGTCATAACGAGATTTAAGCCGTTCCAGAGCCTTGGGATAATTTTCATTCGTAATCTGGAAAGCCTTAACCGTTTCTAATGCTTGACCATGGAGGCAGTTGAGCAAATGGTTAAATTTCTCGATATTCGATATACCGTATTCACGATCAATAGTGTGATTGAAAGAGGTAATAAAATTTTTGTACTCACTGTACTTACCACTGAATGTGGGCAATTTGAGTTGAGGCAGTTTGTGGCTGGGAGCTGGGAGACAGATGGACGATTCAGCAAAAGTTGTATTATGAATATCCTCGCATAGCTGTGACTGAATATTCATTTTAGCCGAGATATACAAATCTTCTATTTCGGGTCTAGCATTGTCCTCTGGATCATATTTTTCAATTTGGGTTTGGAACGACAAAATTTGTTTAAAATATGATTCCAAAATTCCCAGGCGACACTTTAACTCAGGCACCGAAAGTACCTTACCTTCACCCCTACCAATGACCTCTTCCAGAGTCATTGTAAATAATTTTAAAATTTTATATTTTATCAGACGAACAAATTTTAAAATCACTGTATTTATGATGATGGACGATGAGCCAAAAATTTTTCAAAAGTTTATTGATTTTTTATAAAGTGGAGAGAAAATTTTTATGATGACTGTAACTGACGCCAACAAATTTTTCGCCAAAAATTTTTTTATTTTTTATGTACTGTGTGAGCGACAACAAATTTAAAAAAGAGACACACTATGTACTGGACCAACACAACAACAAATTTGAAGAAAATATTTTTATGTATTTATTTTTATAAAAATGGCGAAAAGTTTTAGAGTCACTGGCAAAAAGATTTTTTTTATCACAAACTGTTTTTTATTTGATGAACCAAAAGATTTTTTTTTTATTATTAAAATGAAATTTATTTAAATTTATTTTAAGTGGCGACAAAATTTTTTGTTGTACTGTATCACAATTTAGTTTTTCCACAAAGTTTTTTGTTCTTTTTTTTCAAATTTTTATTCACCAAAGTTTTTATTAAAAGCACCAACAGTTTTTTATTTGCAAATATTTATTTATTTAAAATAATGTTTTTGTATTGCACAAGAGACCACGACAAAATTTTTCACTTCACAAAACGACCGTACACTTATTGCCTAAGATGTACATCAACGAAAAAGTTTTTAGAATTTTTCACGGACCGAACCAAATTTTTTAAAGTCTTTTTCACGTGCCCCACGTTGGGAGCCAAAATGTACGATGAGGAGCGTTTTCCCCACCGGCAGCTATATAGAGCAATTAGAAAATTTGTAATTGTTGTCTATATACTGCTGAATTAATTTTGGGGCAGTGTAAACCGACTAAACAACAGAAATTGCGACCGTGAAACGACAAGAAAAATAACAAGACAAGATGCTCGCTTCGATTTTAACAATACAATAATCTTTATTTAAAATAAACCCTAGCTTAAACCTAACAATTAAAAATACATGCAAATACATAAAAGGGCCCACTGTTGTTGTTGGTATATTCTGTCTCTTTGCTAAATACAAAAAATTGACTCAATCATAAAATGTATTTTATTTGCAAAAACAAAATACCCTATGCTAGAGCCAGTTGCATTTATTTAAACTACAACAACACCATAACAAGTAATTATGGGCAGAGCAAATAAAGAGACAGAAAAATTGAATATTAAAACCAACGGTAAATTTTAACTAAACACAAATACAGTGGGTACTGGATATAATTGACTTGGACAAAACTACAGTGAATACAAGTTATAACGAATTAAACAATTTAAAGTAAAATGAAATAAAATAAAATAGAGACAATTATACAAAACAAATAAATTAACAAATCAAATGAACAAAATACTATACGGTGACCTAACACCATCTCTGGAACTCTATAAATATTTAAAAAAAAAAAATTTTATTTGACCTTTAGATTACCTACTATTATTCAAACACTTTGGCACAATTATACTTAAATCGGTTTTTTGGTGTGGACCGTTGACGCGTTTCATCCCATATGTATATGAAAGTTTTAAATCATCTTTATGAAACATTCCTACGTCTTTAAGATATAAATATATTTGGTAAAAGTTTAAAAAAAAAAAATATTTTTGTAAAAATTTTTAATGTTTTTAAAAAAATAAATTACTAAATTTTTACTTGACACAATTAAAAACTCAATTGAAAAACCGACAATTTTGAGTAAAGTTTTAATTGTGTTGATTAAAAATTTACTAAAATTTGTTGGCATACATTTAAAAAATGTTTGTAAAAAGTTTGTTCAATACTATTAAATCGTTTACTGGAGGAAAATTGAGTAAATTTTTACTCAATATTATTAAAATTTATATAAAAAATTTACTCATTTTTTTTATATTTTTTTGTACGTAGCAACAACAAGTTTTTAACGAATAAAATAAAGATCAACAAAAGTCCAAAAATTTAGAAGTATAAATTTAATCTAACAAATAAAAAAATTATAGTCGGTCAATACCGACCACATAATACCCTACACCATTGTTTCCCGGAAATGGGTACCAATTAGTGTAGAAAATAAACACAAACCAGACTTGAGTGAAATAGGCTTCGACTTGTTGCCAAAATACCGATTTAACTGAATATCGGGCTTAATTTTTACATAGGCCTTAAGTCCAAAAATGGTCCAATTATACTCCAAACTAATAAGGTGACAAAAAGACACGTTTAACACCTTTAAAAAAAAAACTTAATCAAATATTTCCTATTTTTATAAATTTTAAGGTTTTTTTATGTAAATATCGGGAGAGTGGTTTGCAGTGTTGTCAGGTTTTTAGGGGTTTTCCCCCCAGAAAAACCCCTAAATCGAATTTGACTTAGCATAACTTTTGAAATAATCGTCGGATAGTTTAGATTTTGGTCAATTTAGCTTCTTTAGCATTTTTTCTCTTAGACTTATCCATTAAACATGGTAAAACGTATAATAGATTTACTTTATTAAACGTTTGATGTATTGACATTCGTAAAAAATGTACAAAACTGTCTTCAGACATTTTAATTATTTTTGGCTACAGAAACATTAATTCGACAAAATAATACAATCTGAGGTAATACTCTTATAAAGAAAATGTTGGAGAACCCAAAAATTCCAATTTTGAAAAAATTCGATCATTATGTAAAAAGTTATGATAACTCAAAGTCGATTTAGGGGTTTTTCTGGGGGGAAAACCCCTAAAAACCTGACAACACTGGTGGTTTGTATGAAGACTGCAAGTAAAACTGGTCCATTTATATTAAAATTTGGAATGATGATTTATGCGCACAAAATATATTTACCTGACAAATTTCAAGAAGCTACATGTAAAATTGCGGTTATTATCGAATAAAAAAAAAACAATTTCCGGTTTTAATGAAAAAATTTAATTGACTCAATTAAAAATAATATGATGTTGCACCAGTAAAGATATTTGTAATTTTGATTAAAAATTTAATTGATGCAATTAAGTCTATAGTTCAATTAATTGGTTTTGTAGTTCAACTAAAATTTTTTAATTAAATAAATTAAAATTTTTTACCAACACCTAAAATTTCTTTATTGGTAAAAAAACTTGTTTTCTGTAATTAAGTAAATTTAAATAATTTTAATGTTTTTTTTATAGTCTTTTTTCTGATAGAAGAAAGCGAAATCTTATTTTGAGTGGTTTGGGTGTGAGTTAACAAAAAAGTGATTTTTTTTTTCGCAAGTGTTTCTGAATTAATTTGTCAATCATTCTTGGTAATCGAGGAATTGATGTTTATACTTTAACGCCACCTACGACATTATCATCATCCTAGTCATTCTCTTTTACAAGTGAAGAAAAACTATTTTGCAAACATTTTTACTACTGCAGTGGTATTTCTATTATGTAGTACACCTATCCCTTTTCTTACAATATGATTATTTTATTATTTGTTGAAATGCTATAAAATTATGAATCATATATTGATTTTAACTAACCGAAAACTGGTATCAACTACCATCGCCTCGTTGTTAGCGGAACATAACAAAACCAATGTTAGAAATTGAACCTACGACCCCCAAAATAAAAGAAATTTATATAAAACAAGTAAGAAAGCTATATTCGGCTGTGCCGAATCTTTAAATACCCTCCACCAATGTAATGATTTAAAAAAACATTTTTTTTATACCTCAGGAAATAAAAAAGTACCAAAAAGTGTACTTCCGGTACTTTTAATAAAAGGTACTTTTAATGAAAGGTACTTTTTATAAAAGGTACTTTTTATAAAGGGTACTTTTTATAAAAGGTACTTTTTATAAAAGGTACTTTTTATAAAAGGTACTTTTTATAAAAGGCACTTTTTTATAAAAGGTACTTTTTATAAAAGGTACTTTTTATAAAAGGTACTTTTTATAAAAGGTACTTTTTATAAAAGGTACTTTTTATAAAAGGTACTTTTTATAAAAGGTACTTTTTATAAAAGGTACTTTTTATAAAAGGTACTTTTTATAAAAGGTACTTTTTATAAAAGGTACTTTTTATAAAAGGTATTTTTATAAATGGTACTTTTTATAAAAGGTACTTTTTATAAAAGGTACTTTTTATAAAAGGTACTTTTTATAAAAGGTACTTTTTATAAAAGGTACTTTTTATAAAAGGTACTTTTTATAAAATGTACTTTTTATAAAAGGTACTTTTTATAAAAGGTACTTTTTATAAAAGGTACTTTTTATAAAAGGTACTTTTTATAAAAGGTACTTTTAGTAAAAGGTACTTTTTATAAAAGGTACTTTTTATGAAAGGTACTTTTTATAAAAGGTACTTTTATAAAAGGTACTTTTTATAAAAGGTACTTTTTATAAAAGGTACTTTTTATAAAAAAAAGGAATTTTTTATAAAAAAAAGGTACTTTTTATAAAAAAAAGGAATTTTTTATAAAAAAAGGTACTTTTTATAAAAGATAATTTTTTTAAATGTACTTTTTATAAAAGGAACTTTTTATAAAAGGTAAGTTTTATACTTTTTGACAACGGTACAGAATTTTCGGAAAGTACTTGTTCTAGAATATTTTATTTCACTAAAGGATCCTACATTCTAAATTTCAAGTTTGAATAACCATTATTTCAGTAAATAAAAAAAAGTACCAAAAGTACTTTTTTACCCATTTTACCCCCGTAGAATCAACATTGGCAAAACTCGAGCCTTAGTGAATCTTTTTTCCGGAAGGTGAACCGACATTGTAAATTTAAATTTTCTAGTACCATTATTTAAGGAAATATAAAATGTAACTAAAGTACATATTTTTACCCTTTTTACCCTATTAGAAACATCATTCTGAATTTTTTTTTGAAGAAAATTCTGAATTTTTCTTGAAGAAAATTCTGAATTTTTCTTGTCGAAAATTATTAGATTTTTCCTAAAAAAAATTCCCAGATTTTTCCTATAGAAAAATTCTCAGATTTCTCCTATCGAAAAATTCTTGGAGTTTTCCTATAGAAAGATTAAAATATTTGAGACTTTTTCGTTATAGAAAAATTCTAGGATTCCGAGAAACTTTTTTAGACAAATTTTGAGATTGTTACGCCTTTTTGTTAGAAAAAACTCTCCGATAATTTGTTTTTCTTTCTAGCTAGACTCCTAAAGTCTAGCAAGGATATGTGTTATTTTCGTCATCAGGTTAAGTTGGATAATGGACAAAATCGGTGCAGGGGGAAAAAAGTTTTCCATTAAAGAGATAAACCAACATCTGAAAAACTAAATACAAATGCAAAATTTGTATGTCAGTAGAAATTTAAAGTACTGCGGTTGAACCCAGAGTATACACCACAATTAATATTAATTTTTTTTGATTATTGATTTCCAGTTGAACTTTTCTGAATATCAATCGAGGCTTTGATGCTGTTCGTTTAGCTACATTTCTTGTAATAGCTGAAATAGTTAAAACTATTTACTTTATATGCAACAAATAAAATGAAAAACAAACGCACATCACAAAAAATATCATGATTTTCCTTTAAAGAAAAATGTTAAAATAAATTATTTTCTAAGTAAAATGTGTCTTGGTAAATATTTGCATATTCTTAGTTTATTAAAGGCATGACGATGATAATAATAGTATAATAACTATGATGATGATGAAGATAATGATGTTTTATGCATAAAGTTGCAAAATAATGTAGTCTTCCTTAAAAATAAGCATGCTGTTTTATATTTCATAAATACCCGAGTAAAAAGAGGAAAATTTAAAGATCATATTTGGTCGTATATAAAATTTAATCCTCTCAAAAATTTAATTTTATTTTTCCCCGTTAGTCTTTGAACAGCATAAACCAAATATTCTTTGCAAATCAAAGAATTTTCTGTAAAATGGCACCGTTTCCTTAGTGTTTAGTCATATTTTGTATAAAATTTTAGTTTAACCTTTTTTTTTGGATTTTTTGTGAACTTTTTTTAGAAATCGTTAATAATTTTCTAGGAAATAAAAAAATTACTAAAAAAAAAGACATTGAAAATCAAAATGAAATTTTTGGATAATGTGGAGTTTTTGTTCATAAAAATAAAAATGAACTATTTTTATAATTTTTAGTGCATATTTTAATACCCTCCACTTAGTGATAGAGGGTATATATAAGTTTGTCATTTCGTTTGTAACTCATCGAAATATCGGTCTGGGACCCCATAAAGTATATATATTCATGATGCCCGATCGATTTTAAGACATTCTAACGATGTCCGTCTGTCTGTCTGTCTGTGGAAAATGCTATCACGGACAAAATATTGAATAGACATGACATATTTATTGGAAGTTCTCCCGAGAAGTTTGGTATTGCATTTGAGCGATATCGGTTCAGCGGTTCAAAAGTTATGACCGAAAATGTAAGCACACCTCAAAAATTTCAGTACATTCAACATAACCTAAAAATACAAAATGCTTTAATTCGGCTTCTGGTTGACATATGTGAACATAATTGAACACCAAATGGTATTTAAACAAGTACGAACATATTTTTTGACAAAAAAAGAACAAAATCGCGGATTTTTTTACCAAATTTTTTTTTTTTTTTTTAAGTAATTTCCTTTTAAATAAAGTTTTTTGAAATAATCTTTTTGAAATTGTGGAGGGTATCACTACATTCGGCAAGGCCGAATTTAACTTTTTTTTCATAAATCATTTTTCAAAAAATTTTTTTTCATCAAATTTTTTTTTCATCAAAATTTTTTTTTTTATCAATTTTTTTTATCATATTTTTTTCATCAATTTTTTTCATAAAATTTTTTTATCAATTTTTTTCTCACCAAAAATTTTTTTCTCACCAAAAATTTTTTTTTTCATCAAATTTTTTTTTCCATCAAAATTTTTTTTATAAATTTTTTTTTTTCATCAAAATTTTTTTTTCATAAATTTTTTTTTAAATCATATTTTTTTTTCATAATTTTTTTTTTTATCATCCCAAGTAAAAATGTGAAGGATCAGTACTGATCCGAAAAATGGATTAGATTGATTTGATTAGATCAGTTTTAATCGGACGGATACATTTTCATCCGAAAAATGGGTTTATCTAATTATATAAACCCATTTTTCGGATAACATTGTATCCGTCCGATTAAAACTGATCTAATCTTAGCGATCCATTTTTCGGATCAGTACTGATCTTTCAAATTTCGGATCAGTACTGATCCGAGTAAGATCTTTTAAATCTCGGATAAGACGTGGTACATAAAAATATATCTAAACATTTTTACTCGGGATATTTTTGTTCATCCAATTTTTTTTATCAAATTTTTTATTATCAATTTTTTTCTCACCAAAAATTTTTTTTTTCATATTTTTTTATCAATTTTTTTTTCACATCAAAAAATTTTTCTTTTCATCAAAAACTTTTTTTCATCAAAATTTTTTTCACCAAAATTTTGGGTTTATTAAATTTTTTTTAACATAATTTTGTTTTTTGTGAAAAAATATTTTTTTTTTTACCAAAACTACTTTTTCACCAAGACAATCAAATGTACATAAAGCAGGTGAGTGTGTTATATTCTTTTGTGCCGAATCCTTTATACTCTCCAAAATGTAAAAACACTTTTTTGCACTTATTTTTTTTTGGTTTTTTAATGGGGTCCTCGACTGATATTTCAATTCGTTTTGCATGGAATAGCAAAGTAATATAACATTATTTTTTCCAAAAAAAACTTTGCTTTGGCAAGTACACCCGAATCTTCCGCAAAACATTATCATGGTTTAATGTTTTGGGTAAGAGTACAAAATTCGCAGGCATTTTTTACATACTTTTATATCAAAACAATTTTACTCGGGTAATGCTCTTAATATTTAAACAGCAAAACATTTTTAAAATGGGAATGTTGCTGAATTATGTTAAGTAAGAAATCCGTTGAAAACATGATCGAATTTAGAAAAACTAGTAACATTCGGAAGTCTTTTCTTAAGAAAGCTATCAGATCCTTAAAGCTGTTTTACACAAAATGAATTTCTGATAGTGAGATTCTTTTGTTCTTAAAAAAATCTATTTTAATATTTTCAATATATATTGAGATCTTTGTATGAATAATCCTATTCCAACGATTCTGAAATATTTTTATCACAATAGGAATTACATTTTTTGGAAAATGTTTTCATGTTCAGTCATATTTATTATGCAAAAACGTTTAATTTTTTTACGAAAATCCGATTTAAATTTGTTGTTTAAAAACCTATTACGTTGTCCAATAAATTTCAGTTTATGGAATAAAGGATGGGGAATCTTAAACGATTTTCGAAAATCAAAAAACAAACTCGGTTCCAAAAATAGTTAATCGCGTCAGATTTTTTAAATAATTAATCGCATAAAAAATTTGGACTTGATTCTATTTGGAATCTGTTAGTAAACCTGTTGATTGTAAGGCATTCTTTTCGTGGTCAAACTCTGAGTTAATATCTGTTTTTAAAAGTTTTCACTGTCTTTTTCTATATATTAAGAATAATTTTCTGCAATCATGGCCAACAAAATTGTAAAAGTAAAAAAAAAAAAAATGTGAAACCATGAAATAAACACCACTCATGTTTATTTTTGAAAACAAAAGTGGTTTTTTGTTTATGGTAATTTATGGCAAACTTTTTTTGTAAATTTCAAAAAAAAAAAAAATGTATCTTAAATGCAATGAAAACCCTAATAAAACATAGATTTACAAACTGCGCTAGATCTGTAATAAGAGAAAAAAACATTAAATAAATTCTGAAAATATGTCGGCATTATGGCAAGTGTGTTTGAAATTAATCTGCAAATCCCTTCATTTGTGTCTGCAATGTCGGATCAAGTTGGTAATCTCTGCGGGTAAGAGAACAGAAAATTAAAAATAGTATAAAGTAGTATTACTTAAAATAGAATTGTTATTGTTAGGAATTAACCAAAGAAAAACTTCATTTTCTAATCGCCTGGCTGCAAGTGCAGGAAAATTGCCGTTTTTCAGAGGTTAGTATCAGATCGAACTTTTTTCCCCAATAGGTTTTTCCCATTTCCGAACATAATCTGTCTAGGACTACAAGACATATTCGTGTCAAACTTGACTAGTCTAGCTCTTTTAGTTTGGACTGCATCGTGTCTTATAAAGACGGACGGACATTAAACAAGCAAAAAAGTTAAATTCGGCTTTGCCGAATGTATTGATACCCTCCACAATGTAATTAAAGATTATTTGCAAAAAAAAAAAAATTTAAAAAAAAAATATTACGCGGAAAAAAATTTTTGGTAAAAAAATTCCGCGAAAAATTTTTTTTAACATGATAATGTTTTTAGGCTGGTGTCTAATTTTAAAAAAGTTGCAGGATGCCACCTCAGTTTGACTATATAAGGTAACAATTAAAGAAAAAAAAACAACAAGAATTACTATTTTCATTTTCTTAAAACCAAAAATTTAATAACTTGGGTTTGTAACTTGGAAAATAATTCACCTCGTGGTGAATAAAACCGTTTTTCACCAGCTGGTGAATAAAAGTCACATAATTATTTGTCAACAAAAAAAAAATTTTTTTCTTCAAATTTTTTTTTATTTTTTCATAAATTTTTTTCCGTCAAATTTTTTTTTCCATAAAATTTTTCTTTTTTTTTTTCATCAAATTTTTTTTTTCATCAAACATTTTTTATAAATTTTTTTTTTATCAAATTTTATTTTCATCAAATTTTTCTTTCATCAAATTTTTTTTTTCATCAAATTTTTTTTTCATTAATTTTTTATTTCATGAAATTTTTTTTTTTTTCATTAATTTTTTTTTTCATCAAATTTTTTTTTCATCAAATTTTTTTTCATCAAATTTTTTTTTTTAATTTTTTTTGTTTTTTCATCAAAATTTTTTTTTCATAAAATTTTTTTTTTCATAAACTTTTTTTTTCATTAAATTTTTTTTTTACATCAAAATTTTTTTTATCATATTTTTTTTTCATAATTTTTTTTCATCAAAATTTTTTATCAAATTTTTTATTATCAATTTTTTTCTCACAAAAAAATTTTTCTTTTCATCAAAAAAATTCATCAAAAACTTTTTTTCATCAAAATTTTTTTCACCAAAAAGTGGGGTTCATTAAATTTTTTTTAACATAATTTTGTTTTTCGTGAAAAAAAATCTTTTTTTTTTTACCAAAACTACTTTTTCACCAAGTCTAAGCTTTTCGCTTAAAAATTTTCCATTTGTTTATCAAATGTACATAAACAAGTGAGAGTTTTATAACCTCCAAAATGTAAATACACTTTTTTGCACTTATTTTTGCACTTACTTGCGAAATGTACAGCTCTTTTGGTTTTTTTAATATGGTCCTCGACTGCTATTTCAATTCGTTTTGCATGGAATAGCAAAGTATTATAACATTATTTTTTCTAAAAAAACTTTCCTTTGGCAAGTACACCCAAATCTTCCGCAAAACATTATCATGATTTAATGTTTTGAGCAAGAGTACAAAATTCGCTGGCATTTTTTCGTATTTTTTTTCATAAATTTTTTTTACATCAAAAAATTTTTCTTTTCATCAAAAACTTTTTTTCATAAAAATTTTTTTTCACCAAAAATTTTGGGTTCATTAAATTTTTTTAACATAATTTTGTTTTTCGTGAAAAAAAATCATTTTTCTTACCAAAACTACTTTTTCAGCAAGTCTAAGCTTTTCGCATTTAAATTTTCCATTTGTTTATCAAATGTACATAAAACAAGTGAGTGTGTTATATTCTTTGGTGCCGAATCTTTTATACTCTCCAAAATGTAAAAACACTTTTTTGCACTTATTTTTGCACTCACTTACGAAATGTACAGGTACAGTTTTTACAAATGGTACACTTTTTACAAATGGTACACTTTTTACAAAAGGTACACTTTTTACATAAGGGCACACTATTTACAAAAGGTACACTTATTACAAAAGTTACTGTTTACAAATGGCAATTTTTAAAAAAGGTACACTTTTTATAAAAGGTTCAGTTTGTACGATAGATACACTTTTTACAAATGGTACACTTTTTACAAAAGTCACATTTTTTTTTACATGTACACTTTTCCAAAAGGCATACTTTTTACAAAAAGTAAAGTTTTTACTAATTGTACACTTTTTACAAAAAGTACAGTTTTTACAAAAGGTACACAAACGGTATACTTTTTACAACAGTTACTTTTTACAAAATTTACGTTTTACAAATGGCAATTTTTACAAAAGGGTTTTTTTACAAAAAAAAATTTTTTTATGAAAAGTACTTTTTACATTAGGGTTTAAACAAAAGGTACTTTTTAAAAAAGGTGCCGTTTAAAATATGTACTGTTAAATAAATGTACATTTTAAAAAAGGCACTTTTTAAAAAAGTACACTTTATATAAAAGTTACACTTTTTACATAAGGTATACTTTTTACAAAAGGTACACTTTTTACAAAAGGTACACTTTTTACTATAGGTACACTTTTTACAAAAGGTACACTTTTTACAAAAAGTACACTTTTAACAAAACGTACATTTTTTACAAAAAGTACACTTTTAACAAAACGTACACTTTTTACAAAAAGTACACTTTTTACAAAAGTTACTTTTAACCAAAGTTATATTTTACAACAAAGTACTTTTTTAAAATTTTCTCTTTACAAAAAGGCTCTTTTACGAATAGTCCTTTTAACAAAGGCTTCTATTTACAAAAGGCAATACCTACAAAATGCACTTCTTACAAAAGTTACTTTTTACAAAAGATACTTTTTATAAAATATACTTTTAACACGAGGTACTTTTTAAAAAAGTTACCTTTTAAGAAAGGTACCTTTTAAAAAAAGGTACACTTTTTACAAAATGTGCACTTTTAACCAAAGGTACACTTTTCACAAAGGGTACACTCTATTACCAAAGGAGGTACACTTTTAACAAAAGGTACACTTTTTACAAAAGGTATACTTTTTACAAAAGGTATACTTCTTACAAAAGGTACACTTTTTTCAATAGTTATACTTTTTACAAAATTTACTTTTTACAAAAGTTACTTTTTACGTAAGGTAACCCTTTTACAAAAGGTACAATTTTTACAAAAGGTATACAAACTTCTTAGAAAAGGCACACTTTTTACAAAAGGTATACTTTTTAAAAAAATGTACTTTTTACAATAGTTATACTTTTTACAATAGGTACTTTCTAAAAATTTACTTTTTACAAAAGTTGCTTTTTGCGTAAGGTAACGATTTTACACAGGGCCGGGTTAAGGTATGCCGGGGGCCCTGGGCACACAAGCATTTGGGGGCCCCACTGGAAAAAAAAATAAAGTCGAATGACAAGAAGAAGCTGAAACCTACACAAAAAAATAAATAAATAAAAAACAAAATAATAAAATTAAAAATTTTACTCAGCCTTATTGTTTGTTAACTCAACCGACTAAGTGTTATTGCATAAATTTGTACAAAAAAAAATTTTTGTAAGCGAATATGTTATACTTTCTTCTTCTGGGGGCCCCCTTGAGGTCGGGGCCCTGGGCACGTGCCCAGTGTGCCCTAAGGGTTAAAGCGCTACTGATTTTACAAAAGGTACACTTTTTTTTACAAAAGGTACACTTTTTTAAAAAAGGTACACTTTTTGCAAAAGGTTTGCTTTTTAAAAAATGTACTTTTACAAAAGCTAGTTACAATAGGTATTTTTTACAAAAGGTACTTTTAATGAAAGGCATTTTTTTACAAAAGGTGCTTTTTACGAAAGTCATTTTTTACAAAGTACTTTTTTCAAATTACTTTTTACAAAAGGTGCTTTTACAAAAGGTACATATTTGCCACAATCATTTTACAAAGACTTTGTGTTTTTAATTTTTTTGCTTTTTCGTAAGTTTATACATTTTTTTTTTGATTATTTTATACAGTTTTTATTTCTAGGGTAGAAATACTATCATTATTTTGGTTCTTTTTGTATATGATTTTTAATACTTTTGATGTCCTTACGAAATTTTTATTTGTTTGCTTTTATTTGCACGTATGAGTATGAATAAATTATGATATTTTTTTTTCCTTTGCAAGGTAAAAAACTTCATATAAAAACTTTTACCACCGTAGACACATTGTCAATGAACTGATGCAAATCTATGAAAAGAATAATGCAAATCATTTGATAAATAATCTTCATAAAATAAAACTATAATTGAATGAAATATAATGTATGAATGTTGTTTTTTTGCTTTACAAGACATACACAAATCATGAATTCAATGCAATTACTTATGAATGAACGAATGAATGTATAGAATATGAAAAGAAAAAGGAAATATGGGTTATTAAAAAAGGTTTGTTCTACAAAAAACTAAATTTGCTATAGATTGTTATCCTTGAGCAATGCGGAAAAAATACGTAAATTTTTTTTAGAGAGCTGATGAGAGAAGATAAAATGAAATATATGTACATTGTCCATAATAATATTATGTTAAATCATTAATGAACAATGAATTAAATGTTATACGGAAGTTAAACAGAAAATTCCAAAAGGAAATATAGTTGGAGGAAACAATATAGATTGTACTACAATAATTTTCCGACATATACTATCAATCACAGTAAAAATTTAGTATAAAAAAAAAGACGATTAAGTAAATTGAGTAATTAAGAGACAAAAACTTGTTTTTACTCTTCCAAAATTTTTTTTTGAAAAAAATAAAAACTTTTTCGATCCTCAAAAAATTTGGAAATAAAGGAAAAACTTGTTATACATGGCAACACTTGTAAGGACTCATTACCAGGTAACCCGTTTGTAAAAAAATGTCTGCGAATTGTACTCTTGCCCAAAACATTAAATCATGATAATGTTTTGCGGAAGATTTGGGTGTACTTGCCAAAGCAAAGTTTTTTTAGAAAAAATAATGTTATATTACTTTGCTATTCTATGCAAATCGAATTGAAATATCAGTCGTGAACCCCATAAAAAAACCAAAAAATTTCGTAAGTGAGTGCAAAAATAAGTGCAAAAAAGTGTTTTTACATTTTGGAGAGTATAGAAGATTCGGCACCAAAGAATATAACACTCTCACATGTTTAAAGTACATTTGATAAACAAATGGAAAATTTTTACGCGAAAAGCTTAGACTTGGTGAAAAAGTAGTTTTGGTAAAAAAAAAAATATTTTTTTTTTTTACGAAAAACAAAATTATGTTAAAAAAAAAATTTTATGAACCCAAAATTTTTGGTGAAAAAAAAATTTGATGAAGAAAAGTTTTTGATGAATTTTTTGATGGAAAGAAAAATTTTTTGATGTAAAAAAAATTGGTGAAAAATAAATATGAAAAAACAAGAAAAAAAATTTCGGTGAGAAAAAAAAAGATAATAAAAAATTTAATAAAAAAATTTGATAAAAAATTTGATGAAAAAAAAATTAATGAAAAAAAAATTGATGAAAAAAAAATAAATTGATGACAAACAAAAAAAATTTATGAAAAAAAAATTTGATGAAAAAAAAAAATTGATGAAAAAAAAAAATTATGAAAAAAAAAATTTATGAAAAAAAAATTTATGAAAAAAAAAAAAAATTGATAAAAGAAAAAAAAAATTATGAAAAACAAAATTAATGAAAAAGTTTGATAAAAAAATTAATGAAAAAAAAAAGTTTGATGAAAAAAAATTTATAAAAACAAAAAAATTTCGGCTGTGCCGAATCTTGAATACACTTCAAAATGTAAAAAAACAATAAAAAAAAATCCAGGGGCGTCTTTTTTTTGCGGGGGGGAGGGGAGGGAGACGTTAGGGGGCACCTTCCCCTAGCGATTTTGAACTTCTTCTGAGATAAGAATGTTGCATTTTCTTAGCAAAAGTACAAAAAACCCTGCAAAAAATGCGGTTTTACTCAGGTTGATTTAGTTCTCCAAGGGGAACTTTTTCCCCTTGCACTGTGGCCGAAATCACTGATCTAGCGGCGTTTAAGTCAAAATTAAAAAATTAAAACTTATAAATGTTTTGCACTGTATCGATTACCTATACTTTACAGAGAAAATTAACGTTTTTACTTTTGTTTTTCTCTTAAAATTCGCACAGCTGTAAGCTATCAAATATACATTTTCTGCAGCAAGTGTATTAAAGGAATTTGGGGCCAAATTACTCAGTAAGTTTTTCTTGACACTTTTAAGTCAATTGTTCATACATTTTGAGCCAAAAAGTTTTAATTGAAAGTAAAAGATATGTTTTAACTCAAAAAAAATGTTTGTGCCCTGTGTGTATCTAGTTTATTATTAGTTCATTATAGAAGTTAACATTTGTGATATAAACTATAGTTTCATGGACCGCAACTTTTGAAATTCGATCGTATTCGGTCCGATTCCTGTTTTGTTTATTATTTTGGGTTATTTTTGTTGTGACGTTTCAGTATGGCGTGCTAGTTCGCGCAAGTTGTTCGGTTTTTAGGGTCCATCTGCCTGTCCAAATAAACAGTATAAACGCGATACAGACCACAATTTTCAATCGATTTGGCTGAAATTTGAAATTTAAGTTTCTTTTATCGCAAGAACAAATTAAATTAAATTTTGACAAAATCAATCCATGTTAATCCATAGCCCCCATGTAAATGTCCCCTTCAAGTTTTACTTAAATACCCCTAACAATAGTATTCAAGATATCCTATTGAAATTCGGCCGATAAATGTTTTTTATATTCATAAACAATCGCTCTAAATTTTAACGGAATCGGACCATTTTAATTTCTAGGCCTCATACAAACCACCCTCCCAATATTCACATAAATTTCCCAAAATACATAAAAATAAATAAATATTGTTTAAAAATTAATTCTTTAAAAATGTTATAATCGCAAATAAGCATTGGTCTTTATTATTTTTCATTTCCGAATTAAGCGCCTCTAGATTGTCCATTTCGGCCACTGTGCCTTGGTCCGATTTTGCCCGTTTCCGAACTTAACGTGCCTAGGAATATAAGATATATTCGTGCCAAATTTTGAAAGTCTAGCTCTATTATTTTGGACTGTATCGTGTCCTCTACAGACAGACAGACGGACGAACGGACATCGCTAGAATGCAAGGTTGGCAATCGAAACGAATAACGGTATCGATATCGGTATTGGTATCGTTTTTTTATTTATTTCGGTATCGGTATCGGTTACGGTATTACCGAAACGTCAATACCGGTACGTACCGGTATTATCAAAGAAATTTTAAAAATTAAAAAAAAAACGTATAAAAACTTAAAAAAAAAATTGTAAAAACAAGTAGAAAAGTTAAATTCGACTTGGACGAATCCATCAATACCCTCCACAATGCCCTTTTAAAGTGATAGTTAATTTTCTAACATGAATCAAATTAACAATATTGATTAGAAATATTTTATTTTGAGTAAAAAACTTTTTTTAGTCATTTTTGAAAAAAAAAAAAAAAATTGACAACATTTTTTTTAGTGTAAATTTTTTTTTGAGTGAAAGTTTTTTTTGTTTTAGTATAAAAATTTTTGTGAGTGACAAAAATACTTTGTAAAATATTTTCGTGACTCATCAATTTTTTTAAAGCTGGTTTAACGGTTTTTTCAATAAGTGAATTTAATCTGAAATTCACGGTTTTCTTAATAACTTTTGAACTACTGGACCGTTTTGGATTCAATAAGAACCAGGGCAGGGGAACGGCAAATATATATGCCAAGGTTCAGCATCCTCAGGATTGCCTTTCTAAAGTTAACGTGTTGTTTATCTCGAAAATTCACGAAAAACCGTTGCCGAAATTCAGTCTTTTGCTCATAACTTTTGAAGCACTGCACCGCATTTTCTGTACATTTTCCTATGTCTTTAGTACATAAATATAAGGCCGTATCGATTTTTACCTTTCTCTTTTGTTTGAGCTGAAATGGGTCCAATAAGTTTCTATTGGGTGTCAAAATGACCTCGTAAAATTTATTTATCTCCCGCATCGCTGTTAAAGTAAAAACCCCAACAAATTACATATGTCATCTTATTTCTAGGCAACTAAGTTTTTGTTTGTTGGTGTTAGACAAGATCACATTTAAAAATATTGCAAACAATTCTTTTCGCGAATTATGGGACTTTTATCAAAAAAAAATCCTTGGATACCCACATCACGAACTAAATAAAAATCCCCAAAAAACTATACTATACGAAAGGGGTCCAGAAAGTTTCTATTGGGAGTCAAAATGAATCCATAAATATTTCGTGAAAATCAATAATTTTTTTTTTCTCTCGCATCGCGGTTGAAGTATGGTTTTTTTGAAATTTTTATTTAATTCACGATGTGGGTTCCAAAAGATTTTTTTGATTTTTATAAGACTTCGATGAGGTATTTGGAGTACGATTTTTCATTTACAAAAACCAAAAAATTTACAAATTTTCTATTCATTTTTTTTTTTTTTGTGAAAAAACATGGTTTTTAAGAAAAACTGTTTCAATACCGGTACGTACCGATACCGAAGGAAAAGGTTTTTGGATACCGGTATCCGATACCAACACTGAGTTTGGGTATTGGTATTGGTACCGGTATTCAATTTAAAGGGTTTTGAAACGGATAACGGTATTGAAAAGTTATCGATTGCCAACATTGCTAGAATGTCTTAGAATCGATCACTGATCAATAATATATATGTATACTTTATGGGGTCCTAGATCGATATTTCGATGCGTTACACACGGAATGACAAAGTGAGTATACCCCCATACTGTGGTTGGAGGGTATAAAAAAATTTATTAAAAAAAATTGATAAAAAACAAGTAAGAGTGTTAAATTGGGCTGTGCCGAAAATTTTATACCCTCCAACATGCAAATAAATAAAAAAAAATTGCAGGGGCGTCTTCTTTTTTTTTTTTGGGGGGCGGGGGTCGGTAGTGGTAATTGGGGGCACAATTCCTCTCGACTAAGTGTTAAAAAAAATAATTCTTATGCTTTTTGCACTAAAGAAATACAAATTTATCATTATATAAAAAAAAATTATTTCACGCCCATAAAAGGGGGGGGGAGGGGGTGCGGACCGTAAAACGATATTTTCGAATTCTGTGGGTCCAAATGCAGGACCTTGAACTTCTTGTAGCATAAAAATGTTGGATTTGTTAAACAAAAACACAAAAAATCATGTAAAAATATGATATTTTTCAGAGGTTGGTTTAGTTCTTCAAGGGGGAACTTTTTCTCCCCTGGTCCGATTTTGCCCATCTCCGAACTTAACCATACCAATACCATAAGATATATTCGTGCCAAACTTCGGAAGTCTAGCTCTATTATTTTGGACTGTATGGTGTCCTCTACAGACGGACAGATGGACAGACGGACGGACGGACATCGCTAGAATGTCTTAGAATCGATCACTGATCAATCCTACACCGATATTTTGATGCGTTACACACGGAATGACAAAGTGAGTATACCCTCATACTGTGGTTGAAAAGTATAAAAAAATTTTATAAAAAAAAGTTATGAAAAAAAAAAAAAATTGATGAAAAAAAAACATTGATGAAAAAATTTTTTTTTTGGTTGAAAAATAATTATGTTACTTCTTATTCACTAGCTGGTGAAAAACGGGTTTATTCACCACGAGGTGAATTATTATCCAAGTTACAAACCCAAGTTATTAAATTTTTTAGTTTTAAGAAAATGAAAATAGTAATTCTTGTTTTCTTTTTCGTTAATCGTTAGCTTATATAGTCAAACTGAGTTGGCGTCCTGCAACTTTTTTAAAATTAGCGCCAGCCTAAAAACATTAACATGTTAAAAAGCTTTAAAATACCGTTTTTTTACTAAAATGCAATAAATTTGCCATAAATGTAAAAAATATAAAAATTAATTTAAGGAATAAAAAAAATAAATCCCTTGTGTTTTTAAGTTCATTTTCTTTAATTTAAGCAAATTTTACTTATGTTTAGTCAAATTAAAATAAATTTAAGAAAATTTACGAATTTAAATTAATAACATTTTGAATTTAATTTTATCACCTATAGATTTTTTTCAATGTATAAACAAATTGTTTTATATTACGTTTGATTTTTATTCTGAAATATTTCCTTTGGATTTTATAATTGGAAAATTTTTTTAACTTTAACCTTTAATGGTGGTAGAGTACTCCCACCCCATGTCCATCTTAGAATCTATAACATCTGTGCGAACACTTAACGAAACCAAAATACACGGTTTATTTAGTTTTCTAGCAAACAAAAAGTTAAAAAGACCCTAACACAAACCTATTTAAATCAATATGTATTAATAAGTTTATTTGAAGCATTTTATGAACAAATGATAGGAACAAAGACATTTTCTAAAGATCCTTTCCACGTGCTTGAACTTTAACAATGGTGTTACTTTTCTTGTCAGTGAAACTTAAATTGTAGTATAAACAATGATAAGCTTTTTGACAAAATGTAATTGATGCTGTGAACCTTTAAATTTTCTTTAAATATAATTTCAAAAATATCATAATTGAACCCAACGACCTAGTGGCAATGTTGAAAAATGTACGCTCGAAAAAATAAATAAAAAGATTTGTTCAACAAGTTGTAATTTAACTAACAAGGGAAGTATCTCAACCATTATAAACCGAATTGCCTAAACTTAGAATATATACACTCAAAATAATTAATCTGTTAAATACTCTGTGAAATGACTGTAATCTTAATTCGACAGATATTTGACAAAGTTATCTGTCGAAATACAGATCTTAAAAAAATTCTTTGTATTTTCTTGTGACCAAAAAAAAATTTTATAAAATTGGAGTTACTCGTTAAAAACTCGAAATTTCCACAAAAATAAAAATGTAAATTTACAATTTGAAGCATTTAAGCCGGCAAATTTAACAAAATTTTAATTTTAATAAATTAAATTTATTTAATATTAATTAATGTTTTTGAAGCAGAGAAGTTTTACTCATAAAATGGATTTAACTAAAACTTTGTAAATTTACAGAGTTTTTTGTAAAATGTTGCACTCATAAAATGCATTTCACTAAAACTTTTTTTGGTAAAATTATTTTCGGTTTTATTAATATTTTACATATAATTCTGTAAATTTGAAGTTTTTTTTCGAAATCATTTTACAGAGTTTTCTTCGTAAAATAACAAAAAATCTTGCTGGTTGGAAATCTATGGTATTTTCTGCTGGCTCAGCAGAGTATCTCTGTAAATTAACAGAGTGATTATTTTGAGTGTATAAAATAGACGATTTTACGGTTGGGGTGTCTCGACTTATCGGACATATGTATCAGTGTTTAAAAATTTCGTCGAAACAATGTGGACCTTCGGGAAAATTTCGATAAGCCCAGAACAAGCAGGAACATATTCTAGAGCAAAAATACATGTCGACTTAAATTTAATAAAGATTATTTCGCATTCATACGGACATCATAGGTCTATAACAAAGAATTTTTACAAGATCATACCACCGTTGGATATACATTAAGAATATACACCCCAACCTTTTTATATATATTTCACGTTTCATGCAAATCGGTTCATAAGGGTTAAGATACTTCCCTTGTAAGAACACTCGCGAATTCCCTCAAAAACACTTTCCGGAATGCATTCGCATGGAAGAAAAGGCCTGCGAATTTTGTACTTTTGCCCAAAACATTAAACCATGATAATGTTTTGCGGAAGATTTGGGTGTACTTGCCAAAGTTTTTTTAGAAAAAATAATGTTATATTACTTTGCTATTCCATGCAAAATGAATTGAAATAGCAGTCGAGGACCCCATTAAAAAAACTATAAGAGCTCTACATTTCGCAAGTGAGTGCAAAATAAGGCCAACAAAGTGTTTTTACATTTTGGAGAGTATAAAAGATTCGGCACCCAAGAATATAACAATCTCACTTGATTTATGTACATTTGATAAACAAATGGAAAATTTTTATGCGAAAAGCTTAGACTTGGTGAAAAGGTAGTTTTGGTAAAAAAATTATTTTTTTTTTCACGAAAAACAAAATTTTGTTAAAAAAAAATTAATGAACCCAAAATTTTTGGTGAAAAAAAATTTTAATGAAAAAAAGTTTTTGACGATTTTTTTTTGATGAAAAGAAAAATTTTTTGTTGAGAAAAAAATTGATAATAAAAAGTTTTATAAAAAAATTTTATGAAAAAAAATTATAAAAAAAATATTATTAAAAAAATTTATGAAAAAAAAATTTTGATGAAAAAAAAAATTTGATAAAAAAAAAATTAAAGAAACAGAAAATGATAAAAAAAATTGGTGAAAAACAAAAATTTTAATAAAAAAATTTGATGAAAAAAAAAATTGATGAAAAAAAAATTAGATAAAAAAAAAATTGATCAAAAAAAATTGGATAAAAAAAAATTGATAAAAAAAAGTTGAAAAAATATGATGAAAAAAAAAAAATTTGATGAAAAAAAAAATTTGATGAAAAACAAGTGAGAGTGTTTAATTCGGCTGTGCCGAATCTTTTATACGCTCCAAAGCGTTAAAAAAATACAAGTGAGAGCGTTAAATTCGGCTGTGCCGAATCTTGTATAACCTCCAACGCACATTGGGTTGAACACTATCAAAACTGAGGATTAATTCAAAATTTGAAGTTGGTATATTGTAATATTTTTTTTTATGGGTTTAAAGAGGATAAAATTCTCCACCAAAAGCTGTCAAAATTAATGTTCTAAGTTGTTTACTTTTTTTGCTATGCTCTCTCAAAGTTTAATAACACTGCGTGACAAAACTAACCACTATTTTAGAAAACAAGAGGTACGACCATCATTTCAATATATTTCGGACATGTTGAATCGAATGGCGTGCTCCGTTTTTCGATGTATGGTACAGTTTTCTTGTAAAATGTCATTAAAGATTGGCTGACTTTCAGTTGCTTTTTTAACAAAAGCTAATGATTTTTAAATTTTATGGAATGGAAAACAAAGATATAACTTGTAGCAATATTTCTAATATAAATTTGGTTTAAAGCTTTTCATCTTAAGCCCTTAAATTCGCGGATTTCTTCATTTTTTTAAGTTTTCGCGAAAATAACCGCTAAATTGGTCTCTGATAAAAAACTTGCATTTTATGGATCATAAAGGCGTCCATGACACTACAAATAGTGGACAAAAAACATCTATGTTATATGGACCATCATGATGAAAATCGCGAAAAACCGTTTTTTTGTATATGGCAGCATCACTTTAGGAGATGATTTGAGGCTTCATCTATTAGTATATAATGTGGGAACCTTAAACAATGAACTGACCCAAAATTTGTCCAAAAAAGTTTTCATTTGCAAAAGTTATCTTAACAAAAACTATAATTATTGTACCGCAAACACTGAAATAATAGATTTTGTTAAGATAACTTTTGCAAATGAAAACTTTTTTGGCCGAATTTTTGGTCAGTTATTTGTTTAAGGTTCCCACATTATATACTAAAAGATGGAACCTTAAATCATCTCGTATAGTGATGCTGGCATACACAAAAAAACGGTTTTTTGCGATTTTCTTCATGATGGTCCATATAACATAGCTGTTTTTCCCCACTATTCGTATTGTTAAGGATGCCTTTTTGATTCACTAAAAGCAAGTTTTTTATCAAACACTAATTTGGCTGTTAATTTCGCGAAAACCTTAAAAAATTAAGAAATTCGCGGATTTAAGGGCTTAAATTGAAAAGCTTTATACCAAATTTGCATAAGAAATGTTGCTACAAGTCATATCTTTGTTTTCCATGTCATAAAATTTATAAACCATTTACTTTGCAAATTTTTATGTTAAAAAACTGGCTCGAAATCAGCAAATCTTTAATGACATTTTGCAAGAAAACTGTACCATACATCGAAAAACGGAGTACGCCATTCGAATCAGCATGTCCGAAATATATAGAAATGATGGTCGTGACTCTTGTTTATTTTTTAGTGTTCCGCAGTGTAATTTTAATTAATTTAGTGTACAGTGGTAAAATGTGAAAAACGAGATATTTCAAGTGATTTTTTTCTTGTTTTCAACTAAAAATAAAAATTTTTGTAAAACGGATTCACAAACTACAGGTATTTAACTATATTAGTGACAAGCGGTTGTTAAGATAAAAGTTGAAAAAATAGTTTTAATCATTTTTTTTTAAATATCCTAAAAATAGGGTATCTTTTACATATATGTTGAGTTTTGGTTGCTACTCTGATGAGCTCGGGCGAATCTGAGAACATAGTGATAAAATATAGGATTTTTGCTTTAAAATCCATGAAGGAACCAATGCCAAGACTTGCCAATACGAAAAGATAAGAGATTCTTTTTAAACATCTCCAGTGTAAAAAAATTATATACTTGAAATCTTAATAGCTAATACTTGTTTTTTGTATTAGTTTTTCGATTGTCTTTATGTTGTTTACCGTTTTTGTTTATTGCTATTTATTGTAAATGGGTAATATAATTCTAATAACAAATAATTTTAATGATCATATATATTAGAGTGGGGTGTAAAGTTACTTTTTATCGAAATTGGTAATGTTATTGCTTAAAATACTAAAAAGCACATATCCCTTACAGTTTTTGAAAAAAGAATTCGCGAAATTGTTTAAATGTTTAAATTAAATTCGGTATCAAATTTTGTTCATATTTCTCAGCCAGCAACCAAATTAAAGCATTTAGTATTTTTAGGTTATGTGGAATGTACCAAAATTTTCGAGGTGTCCTTACATTTTCGTTCATGACCTTTAAACCGCAACACCGATATCGCTCAAATGCAATACCAAACTGCTTAGGATAACTAGAAGTAAATATGTTAAGTTTCAGTGATATCTGGTTATTTTTTTTGCCATGATCGCGGTATAAAAAACAGCATTATTTATTTATATTACAAATTGAGCATTAAAAGTTTTTAAAGTGCTAAACACTTAAAATATCTAAACAGCTGCAAATTTTAAAGTTTGTCATAATGGATTTTCAGTCCACTCTATTGTATATACTCAATTACAAATACAGTACAACCTCGCTTAACGCAACTAATAGATTAAAGCTGCTGCAAAAACTCAGATTATTTTGAAAATATAGTCACGTATTCCAAATGGCCAACTCAATTTAATTATGTACGGCTTCTTCTATTTTTTGAAGTTTTTGTAGTAATTTGTTAAGTTTAACTGTTTAATTAAAAAACAAAAACTTTAGTCGTTCAGTTTAAACAATTTATTAAAAAAAAAAAGTTTTACATTACAATGCCTGGTAAGCCATAAATGAAAAAAAAAATGAGTAAACAATTTAATAAAAATTTAGTAGTTTTTTATTGATTTGCTCAAATTTTTCGATAAATTTTATTAAATATTTACTCAACACTTTTAAATTATTTACTGGTGAAAAATTGAGTTATTATCAATTAATACTCTTAAAAATTTACTCAACATTTTTTTCTGTGGTTATAGTATAATTAAATTTGAAATTTAATTTATTAACCCAGGCAGAAAAATACGAACGGGATAGCGCTGGCAAAGTACCTTTTATGGTCTCTTGTGTGCTGGGAAAGCATCACAGTTTAGTACTCTCCCAGCGTCCAAAATGATAACCACGGTAAACGGTATGCCGTTGCTATTTTAAAGCGCTTTGAAAGCGCTTTAAAAACAAAAAATATGGTACTATTATAGCACTTTTAGAACAAAAAAATGGAACGTATCTAAATTGTATAAGGCACAACTTTTTTTTGAGTTTATTTGAATAAAGAAATTTATTAAATTATGATAAAAATTTATCGACTAATTTATTAGGATAAACAAATTTTGGACAAACTTTGAAATATTTTCTAAGTCCCGGAAAAAATTTGTTTGCAGTTTTCTTTGCGTTTTGGAATAAAAAATTTATTTAAAATGCTTTTAGAAAAAGTTTTGGAAAAGTAACGAAAAAAGAGTGGTGTATTGAACCGAAACGGGGAGTGTTCCAAAGGGATAGGCCCAGTGACATTTCACAGGTGATGTATCTTGAGTTTAAGACACTTCCTTACGAAAGAAACAGGTGTTTTTATATAAAAGGTGTCAAGTTTGTAATATGTAGGTCATTGTGTCTAAGTGACATATCACGAGAACTATCAAGGACCGGCCACTTATCCTGCAGGGAAATAAAAAATATTCCATTTGTTATGAAAATTAATAAATTTTTATAAAAAAATTATACTTTGAACGGATTTAAATAATAAAAACATTGGTAAAGCGCTTTCAAAGCACTTTTTCGAATTCATACTACCTTCTACACAAAAAATAAAGTGCTTTGCCGAGACTCTTTCTTTGGAACGGTTGGCAGTTTCTGCCTGGGAAGTTATTGATTTTATTTTTAAAGTTACAACAAAATTTATGAATCAATATTTTTTATCGACAATTTTGATTTTTTGCATTAGTTTTGATTTTTAAATAAAAAAAATATTGTATTTAAAATATGTGAATCAAGTTTTGTTTTGAAAATGTTTAATGTTTTGTATTTATATGATTTTTAAACAAAAAAAAAAAAAAAAATTGTACTTCCTTTTTTTTTTGAAGAAAATTTTAAATTTTTTTAATTTTATGAACCACAAAAATAAAATTTTATTAAAAATTTATTCTAATAATTATACATATTTATTTATTTTTTTAATTTAATAAAAACGCATTAAATATTCGTTAATTTGCAATTTGATTCATTAATTTATCGCTTTTGCTTCCAAAGTTACAGCAAAAATTGTGACTCAAGATAAGTTTTTCCAAAAATCGAAAAAGTGCCTAGCAGGTTAAAAAATTTTTTTTTCCATATTTTTTTTTTCAAAATAGTAGTTTTTTGTTCATTAATAAGTATTCATCAAAAAAAAATTATAATATTTCAAAATTACAGCATCCCTGAATTAATCCCCATTTTGCCTATCGTTCAACCCACTGTGCAACGTTTAAAAAAAAAATTAAAAAAAAAAAAATGCAGGGGCGTTTTTAGGGGGCTTGTCGGGCGTCCTTGGGGACACCCTCTCTCGGTTCAAAAATGTTTACAAATTTAATTACTATGCTTTTTGTATAAAAGATAAACAATTTCATCATTATATAAATTATTTGCCGAAAAAAAGTAATTTTCAAATCACCTGGGTGCAAGTCCAAGAGTTTGAACATTTTCAAGCATTAAAATGTTTCATTTGTTTAACAAAAATACAAAAAAACCCATGAAAAGTAACCTTTTTTCATGGGTTGGTTTACTTCGTCAAGGGGGAACTTTTCCCCCCTGGTCCGATTTTGCCCATCTCCGAACTTAACCAGCCTATGAACATAAGACATCTATGTGCCAAATTTCAGTAGCCAAGCACTTTTATTTTGGACAGTATCGTGTCTTCCACAGACGGACAGATGGACGGACGGACATCGCTAGAATGTCTTAGAATCGATCACTGATCAATAATATATACACTTTATGGGGTCCTAGACCGATATTTCGATGCGTTACACACGGAATGACAAAGAGAGTATACCCCCATACTGTAGTTGGAGGGTATAAAAAAGATATGGTTTTTAATCATTTATCAAATAACCAAAAATAAACAAAATCGCTGATCCGTCAGTTAAATTTCCCATGGATTTGCTCCCTCCTTTGTTTGATATTTTACAAAAATTGTTGCCTAGAAGGCAACAAATTCGAAAAAGATCTATATTTGTTCCACCCTAATGTTTGCGGATTCAGCCATGGCTAATTTAACTTTATAAATTATCCTTGGGAATTGTTCAATAAAAAAATTCGCTTTGAATCTGACAATGTATAATTTTCTACAATCATTTTCTATAGAACTTCTAATATATCAGTTTAAAAATTTTCTGCTTTAAAAATGTCTCAGAATCTGAGAAAAAAATTTTTGATTTGTTATATCGTCCATTCCATGAGTCATTTTAAAAAATCTGACCGAGGGTCTTCCGATTTTTGTTATATTTTTCATACAGATACTCTATGGAGCCAATTTCAAATTTCATCCATCAGATCGAAAATATTCGAAAAACTCGCGATTTTATTCACGATTTTCATTTTTAAAAAAGTCAAAAAAATCCAAAAATCTATGTAACTTTGAGCAGCTGTATTTTCTAAACTACTTATCGTATTTTAACAATCCATAGCGCATACGAATGGTTTGTAAGTCTATTTTGATATCTTATAAACTGAAAAAATTTCGGTGGTTTGGAAGTGCATTTTATATGCAAATGCAGTTTTTAAGTGCATTTTGCGAAATTTTTACCCCATTTAATTTTTTTTTAATTAGCATATTTGGAAAATTTAGAATTTTTGCTACAGAAAAATGTTTTCATTACAATGGACCGAGCATGTGTGATATTTTTAATATTTTTTTTTAAAAAATACTTCCTTAAGTTTCCCTTATAAAAATTTTTATTTTTTAAATTATACCAAAATCATGTAAAAAGACATGTTTTTAAACCGTTATATTTTCAAAAGTACTAATCGCATCTCATTGTTTTTATGCACATTAAAAAGTTATTTTTGTATATTTTTTGCATTTAATGACCGCAAATATGTTGGCGTTTCAGAAATGCATTTTAAATGCAAATGCAGTTTTGAAGTGCATTTTTCAAAACTTTTACCCCTTTGAATTTTTTTTTAGTTATCATATTCGAAAAGTTTACAATTTTTACTACAAAATAATGTCCTCCTAATAATGGACCCACTGTGTGTGATATTTTTTTAGAATTTTTTAAAAAATCATGTTATTTCAGATTTTTTGGTTTTATTTAAAATATTGAAATTGTTTTAAGGAAATTTAAAAAAAAAAAAAAATTAAAATAGCACACACGGTGGGTCCATTATTAGCAGGACATTATTTTGTAGTAAAAATTGTTAACTTTTCGAATATGATAACTAAAAAAAAATTCAAAGGGGAGAAAGTTTTGAAAAATGCACTTCAAAACTGCATTTGCATTTAATATGCAATTCTGAAACACCAACATATTTGCGGTCATTAAATGCAAAAAATAGACAAAAATACCTTTCTAATGTGCATAAAAACAATGAGATACGATTAGTACTTTTGAAAATATAACGGTTTAAAAACATGTCTTTTTACATGATTTTGGTATAATTTAAAAAATAAAAATTTTTATAAGGGAAACTTAAGGAAGTATTTTTTTTAAAAAAATATTAAAAATATCACACATGCTCGGTCCATTGTAATGAAAACATTTTTCTGTAGCAAAAATTCTAAATTTTCCAAATATGCTAATTAAAAAAAAATTAAAAGGGGCAAAAGTTTCGCAAAATGCACTTCAAAACTGCATTTGCATATAAAATGCACTTTTAAACCACCGACATTTTTTCAGTTTATAAGATATCAAAATAGACTTACAAACCATTCGTATGCGCTATGGATTGTTAAAATGTGATAAGTAGTTTAGAAAATACAGCTGCTCAAAGTTACACAGATTTTGCATTTTTTTGACTTTTTTAAAAACGAAAATCGTGAATAAAATCGCAAGTTTTTCGAATATTTTCGATCTGATGGATGAAATTTGAAATTGGCTCCATAGAGTATCTGTATGAAAAAAATAACAAAAATCGGATGACCCTCGGTCAAAAAATGCCTAAAATTACCAAATGTCTGGTGGAATGGACGATATATGGTTTTGAATTGAGAAAAGTGTGAAAGAAAAATTTAATTTTTCTAGAAATTTAAGACATTCTGGTTCGTTTTTTACTAGTTTCATATAATCCAATTATTATTATAATCATCAGAAAAACTTTTAATGTCAAATATATTCATGTAAAAGTCAATTGAACTCTATATGTGAAAATTATTAACAGATCACAGCCGCCAAGAATTGAACCCTTGATCTGTAATGTTTGACTGTTAACTGCCTTTTAAGTAGATACGATCACTCTAAACCGATACGCTAATTTGGCTGTCAAGCAAGTATTAACTAAATAATGTTTTTCAATTCGTGGTTGGTTGTTGCTGTTGAAAACTACTAAACATTTTGTTTGAGCGTAAAATGTTATAAAGTATATTTCATGACTGAGTCTGTTGGAATTTTCTTTTATCAACTGTCTGCATATAAATATCAACATTAAATTTTGAAGTGTAAAAAAGCAAAAAAAAAAAAATCTAAGAAAATCCAAACAAAGACAATTTAATTTTTTATAAATTGTATAAAAGAGCATTGTACACAAACACGTTAAAGGTTAATTATTTTTAAGAGAATTAAAATTTTCTATGAAATTAAATCACTGTTCAATGACTTTTTTGTTAAAGAATTTTTATTGAATTTTTTTTATTTGCTTGATTTCTTAAATTTTTTTTTTTTTAAATGTTTATGCAAAAATTTACTTTTATGAAATCAAAACTTTCTTTTTAAAAGTTATTATTTTTTGACAAATACTACGTTTGATTGTTTTATAAATTTTGTTTTGTTTTGGTTTTATTTTGAAAAGTTCAATAATGCTGTTTAAAGTTTTGTTTGCACACTTCTGTTATACATAAGTAAGTTTAACATGTTGCAAGAATTTTATAAATTCTTTAGGAGAAAGTTTTATTTTTTACTAAAAATACATGAAATATTTTAAGCTGGCATGATATTTGCCAATTTTATAAATTTATGTAACGGATAAAGGGAATATATATAATTCTTAGAATATAATAAAATTCAATTTAGTAATATTTCTAAGAATTAGAGATAAAAATTCAAACCTAACGAACATTTTTCAAGACTTGAAAAGTGCAACTTAGGGTTGCAGCTCTAAGAAAATCTACTACAGTGCAAGAAATTACAACTGTGTTGGAAAAAGTTAAAAATAGATTGATTGATTTAGTTCGTGCTAAACGATAACATATGCACTCAGAGAAAAAGCTTCTTCATAGTGATGAAAAGTTGATGAATTGTTACATCGTCCAATGTCACTTGTCATCAATATGATGAAGCGGTGTCATCAATAACATTTTTTTTATTTGAAAATTGAAAAATAAGAAAAATAAAAAAAAATATTTTAACATGATAATGTTTTTAGGCTGGTGTCTAATTTTAAAAAGTAGCAGGACGCCACCTCAGTTTGACTCTATAAGCTAACAATTAACGAAAAAGAAAACAAGAATTACTATTTTCATTTTCTTAAAACCAAAAATTTTAATAACTTAGGTTTGTAACTTGGATAATAATTTACCTCGTGGTGAATAAAACCGTTAATTACCAGCTGGTGTATAAAAAGTAACATAATTATTTTTCAACATAAAAAAAAATTTTTTTGTCATCAAATTTTTTTTTTATCAATTTTTTTTCTATCAAATTTTTTTTTCATCAATTTTTTTTTCATAATTTTTTTTTTCATCAATTTTTTTTCCATAAAATTTTTTTTCATCAATTTTTTTCATCAAACTTTTTTTTTCATCCAATTTGTTTTTTCATAAATTTTTTTTTCATCAAACTTTTTTTTTCATAATTTTTTTTTATAAATTTTTTTTCATCAAACTTTTTTTCATAAATTTTTTTGTTTCAGAAAAATTTTTTTCATCTACCTTTTTTTCATTTTTTTATCAATTTTTTTTTCGTCAATTTTTTTCTCAAATTTTTTTTCATCAAATTTTTTGTTCATCAATTTTTTTTTTTTCAATTTTTTTTTCTTTCATCAATTTTTTTTTATCAATTTTTTTTTTCTTTTCATCAATTTTTTTTCCATAAATTTTTTTTTTCATCAATTTTTTTTTTTTCGTCAAACTTTTTTTTTCATCAAATTTTTTTTTTCATAAATTTTTTTTTGTCAAACTTTTTTTTTCATAATTTTTTTTATCAATTTTTTTTAATTATCAAACTTTTTTTTTCATCAATTTTTTTCCATAATTTTTTTTTTTCATCAAATTTTTTTTCCATAAATTTTTTTTTTTTCATCTAATTTTTTTATACCCTCCACTCTAGTGATAGAGAGTATATGGGGCATTCCATGTGAAATCGGACACTTTGAAAAACTTTTTTTTAGATTTTCCCAATTTGATTACAGTTTTTAGTACCCTTTGAAAACTCCTTCGTGGTAAATTTTCAGATTTTTTTGATGACTCGTTCAAAAGATATCGAATTTTTAAAAATTGGTAGTTTGTTCCTTTACTCAAACTTCTTTTAATCATAACTTCTTCAATAATGGTCCAAATTTCAAATTTTTAAAAAAAAATTCTTAAAAGCGCTCTAGTTTGCGATTTTTAAGTTTTAAAATTTAAATCTCATTTTTGAAAATGTTTGTACTCTTCGATTTTTTTGAAATTTTTTTGTGTAAAACTTCTACCAATTCTACAAATTTTTTGCCCGGGAAGATCATGGGATAATGATTATTACTATTTGTTAAAATTTTTTGAAAAAATTTTATTGTAATTTTTAAATCTTAAAATCATTTCTACTGCTCCAATGGTGCGTCATAGAGGGGTCCTTTATAAGACCGACTCCCATTAATTTTGCATCTTAACATTTCTTTGGAACAAACTAATACCCTATCTCCAATTTCTAAGGGGGCTCCCACACAAAACGACATTTTTTAAAATTTGTTCCAACCGCTCTAACTGCCCTAATAGTGCCCTTAGAGCAACAAAATGTATGACCGACCCACAATATTTTTTTAGTCCAAACATTTTCTCTGAACACAACTACCCTCTATCTTTAACTGTTAAGGCGTTCCCCATACAACTTTTTTTATTTTTTGTAAATTTGTTTTATTTAATCAGCTTCTACCGGTCCAATGGTGCGTCCGAGAGGGGTCATTAGTGAGACCGACCCCCATTTATTTTTACCCCACAACATTTTTTCAAAACATACCTACGCCCTATTTCCACTCCCAAAGTAGGCCCCATACAAATAACAGTTGGAGCAAATTTTATAAAAATGTAATTTTGTATGGGAGCCTACTTAGGGAGTGGAGATAGGGCGTAGGTATGTTTTGAAAATATGTTGTAGGGTAAAAATAAATGGGGGTCGGTCTACCTAATGACCCCTCTGGGACGCACCATTGGACCGGTAGAAGCTGATTAAATAAAACAAATTTACAAAAAATAAAAAAAATTGTATGGGGACCGCCTTAACAGTTAAAGATAGAGGGTAGGTGTGTTCAGAAAAAATGTTTGGACTAAAAAAATATTGTGCGTCGGTCATACATTTTGTTGCTCTAAGGGCACTATTTGGGCAGTTAGAGCGGTTGGAACAAATTTTAAAATGTCGTTTTGTGTGGGAGCCCCCTTAGAAATTGGAGATAGGGTATTAGTTTGTTCCAAAGAAATGTTAAGACGTAAAAATTAATGGGGGTCGGTCTTATAAAGGACCCCTCTATGACGCACCATTGGAGCAGTAGAAATGATTTTAAGATTGGAAAATTACAATAAAATTTTTTCAAATAATTTAAAAAAATAGTAATAATCGTTATCCCACGATCTTCCTGGGCAAAAAATTTGTAGAATTGATAGAAGTTTTACACAAAAAAATTTCAAAAAAATCGAAGAGTACAAACATTTTCAAAAATAAGATTTAAATTTAAAACTTAAAAATCGCATACTAGAGCGCTTTTAAGAATTTTTTGGGATTTTTTTTTAGAAAGTATGTAAAAAAACAAAAATTTTGAAAAAAAAAAATTGAAATTTGGACCATTATTGAAGAAGTTATGATTAAAAGAAGTTTGAGTAAAGGAACAAACTACCAATTTTAAAAAAATTGATATCTTTTGAACGGGTCATCAAAAAAATCTGAAAATTTACCATGAAGGAGTTTTCGAAGAGTACTAAAAACTGTAAGCAAATTGGGAAAATCTAAAAAAAAAGTTTTTCAAAGTGTCCGATTTCACATGGAATGCCTCATATATAAGTTTGTCATTCCGTGTGTAACACCTCGAAATATTGGTCTAAGACCCCATAAAGAATATATATTAGAGTGTACCTTATTTTGGAAATGTTGGAAATGTTGAGACGGTACCCCCTCATTTTTTTCCTTTTGACTAAAAAATAACTCAGGAAAAATTTTACGCCCCTACGACCACGCCTTTTTTATTAATTATAATATTACTTGGTTAGCTTATTCACGACAAAAAATTTGAATTTGGTGGGATGAGGCTTTCAGTTCTAAAAAATTTTTCGAAAAAAAAAATTTAGAGCTTTTGGGGTCCTACAGTAAAAATTTTTAAAAAAATTTTTTTTTTAGTTTTGACAAGCTACGGTTTTAGTTGTAATGTTGCTTTTAATGATATATATTCATAAAAAAATATTATTCATATCTGTGACATCTTGATCGTGTATCGAAAAACATCAAAAATGCATTTTTTACCCTTTTTGGATCACGATAAAGATGTCACAGATAGGAATAATATTTTTTTATGAAAATATATCATTAAAAGCAACAATTCAACTAAAACGGTTGCTTGTCAAAACTAAAAAAAAAATATTTTTTAAAAAATTTTTACTGTAGGACCCCAAAAGCTCAAATTTTTTTTTTTTCGAAAAATTTTTTAGAACGGAAAGCCTTATCCCACCAAAATAAAATTTTTTGTCGTGAATAAGCTAACCAAGTAATATTATAATTAATAACAAAAAAATTTAAAATAAAAAAAAAAATTTTAGCTTTGTATGGAAAAATGATTTTTAAGGCCCCGCTCTTTACGGCCCCGTCGCGTAGGGAAGGCGTGGTCGTAGGGGCGTAAAATTTTTCCTGAGTTATTTTTTAGTCAAAAGGAAAAAAATGAGGGGGTACCGTCTCAACATTTCCAACATTTCCAAAATAAGGGACACTCTAATATATATTCATAATCCTCGTTTGATTCTATGACGATCTAGCGATGTCCGTCCGTCCGTTTGTCTGCCTGTTTTAAAAACACGCTAACTTTTAAAAGACTTTACGGAGGCTCCTGAAGTTTGGCATTTACCTGGTCAGGTTGGTATCGCAATCCAGCGAATTCGGTACATTGCACATTCGTTTCATTGGAAAAAATCAAAAAAAAAGTATGTCTTCAATGTTGATGATTTTTTGTATTTTTACAGTTTAATAGTAAACTGAAAGAAATATGTAATTTTCTGATTTTTAAGAAGTCATATGTTGCTACAAGAGGGCGCTAAAGTATGAAAATTCAACGCTATTGTGTTAAAACCTAAAAATTGATTTTTATAGGTTTACTAAAATAATTATGAAAAATCGAATTTTAAAGAAATCAACGAACTTTTTTTTGCAAAAGTTACTTTAATATATTAGCTAAATGTTGTATTTGCATTTTTTTAGAATTAATCTTAAAATACATTTTTGTATTGCTCTGAAATCTATATTTTTTCTACCGAATTCCCAAAAATTGACAAATTTTGATGGAATGCATAAAAAAAGTTCGTGAGTCAAAAAATTATTTTTTCGCTTTTTCGATAGCCCGGACTATGGTTTATAAGGCAAAACAATAAAAATAACTAAGTTTTTGTCTGAAGTTGGAAAAAAGTTAAGTTTTTTTTGTGTCTTTATTTAATTTTTTTCAAAAGCTATATTATTAATGGAAAAAATATTAGAAAAAAATAAAATATAAAGTATTTTTTCTTTACACATTGATATATTATATAGTATTCTGTAAAAATGTAATAAAAAATCAGAAAAAAATTATGCAGTACGTGGGCCGTTTTGCTTTAAAAGTTATCTACGATTTTTACTAAAATCCCCAAAATCACCAAATTTTAATGGCATTCATAAAAAAAGTTCGTGAATGAATTTTTTTTTGTTTTTTATTTTTTTTGTAGCTTTAATTATGTTTTATAAGATCAAAAAATAAAAAAATCTAAGTTTTTTTTTTAAAAAATCTACAATTGGATTATTTTTTTTTTTTAATTTTATTTACTGTAAATAAATTAAAAAAATACATCAACATTTTAGTGGTTTTTTTATATAAAGGGATTTATTGTATTGTATACCATAAATTTATAGTAAATAATTCGATAAAATAAGTATACACTGGGCCATTTTGCTTTAAAACCAGTATTTGATTTTCGTTGGTATCCCAAATCAAAAACAAAATTTTTTTTGAGATACATAAAAAAAGTTCGTACTTAGAAATTATTTTTTATTGATTTTTTTAACATCCTGGACTGTTTTCTATACAATCAAATAATAAAAATAGCTAAGTTTTTGAAAAAAAACGAAAAAAAAAAAATAAAAATTTTAAGTAGCCAAAAAAAATTTATTTTTTAAGTTTTTTGTTATTAACGGGGTATATACTAGGGTGGCTCGTTTTTAAACTTTTCTCTCTGATCAAATTCTAATACCCGCCAAAAGTGTCGGTCCCCGAAGGGTAACTCACGTGCAAAATATCACTCCGATCGGAGTTTATCTTCTGTCTCCACTTTGAGCCTCAAAATTGGGGTTTTTGGAAAAAAGGACTTTAAAAAAAAAAAAAAAAATTAAAGTTTTTTTATTAAAATAATGAAAAAAATTTTTTTGCATAATATTTGATCATAAATACTTAAATATGAAATTTAAAGATTTTACGGTATCATAAACCCGTTCAAACTTGATACCAAAAAAATGGCATGATTTTGGGGGCGTTCTCAAAACACCTTTTTTCAAAATTTGAAAATTTTATTAAAAAAAAATTTTTAAATATACTATTTTTTCTTTCTGAATTCATTAAGAACACTTTGGAGAAGAAAAATGTGAAATATGGCGGATATCCGTCGAGCCACTTTTTGGGAATCGCGGGGGGAAGTTAGCGGATTTCAAGGAAATGTTGGTTTTATCAATAATTTGGATTAATAAAATCTTATAAATTTCATTTTTGGGCAAATTAACTGTTTTTTGGTGTCGTGGCATTCTATTAGAAAACTTTAAGTCTGTCATGAAATCTTACCGATCTAGGACGTCTTTAACCCACATTGGCTGGGGGTCAAATATGACCCCCGCAGGAAATTTGAAGTTTAGTGCTTAAATTTTGTGCTATTAACAAGTATAAAACGGCTTTTGTGTTTTCTACCCTAACTATTATTTCGTATTAATATATTATCTTTAAAAAAATCGTTGGTAGTGGGTCAAAAATGGCCCATTCAATAAAAAGTATATATTTTTTATAGAAAATTAATTTGTGGAAGTCTATTAGATAACTTTAAATCAGCCCTGAAATTTCACCTGTTTAAGATATCTTTAACCCACATTGGCCAGGGATCAAAAATTACCCCGGCAAAAACTTTTCGGCATAATGCTTGAATTTTTTGATATCAACAAAATTTATATTTTTTATTGAATGGGTCATTTTTGACCCCCTACCAAGAAGAGTTAACGATTTTTTTAAAGATAATATATTAATGTGAAATCATAGTTGAGGTAAAACACATAAAAGCCGTTTTATACTTGTTTATAGCACAAAACTTAAGCTCTAAACTTCAAATTTCTTGCGGGGGTCATATTTGACCCCCGCCAATGTGGGTTTAAGACGTCCTAGATCGGTAAGATTTCATGACAGACTTAAAGTTATCTAATAGAATGCCACGACACTAAAAAACAGTTAATTTGCCCAAAAATGAAATTTATACGATTTTATTAATCCAAATTATTTATAAAACCAACATTTCCTTGAAATCCGCTAACTTCCCCCCGCGATTCCCAAAAAAGTGGCTCAACGGATATCCGCCATATTTCACATTTTTCTTCTCCAAGGTGTTCTTTATGAATTCAGAAAGAAAAAATGGTATATTTAAAATTTTTTTTTTAATAAAATTTTCAAATTTTGAAAAAAGGTGTTTTGAGAACGCCCCCAAAATCATGCCATTTTTTTGGTATCATGTTTGAACGGGTTAATGATACCGTAAAATCTTTAAATTTCATATTTAAGTATTTATGATCAAATATTATACAAAAAAAGTTTTTTCATTATTTTAATAAAAAAACTTAATTTTTCTTTTTCTTTTTTTTTAAAAGTCTTTTTTCCAAAAACCACAATTTTGAGGCTCAAAGTGGAGACAGAAGATAAACTCCGATCGGAGTGATATTTTTCACGTGAGTTACCCTTCGGGGACCGAAACTTTTGGCGGGTATTAGAATTTGATCAGAGAGAAAAGCCCAAAAACGAGCCACCCTAGTAATACTTAGGAATAAAGCAAATATTAAACGAGTTTACTTAAAACTTATTTTGAATAAATTTATTTTCGTAATGCAATAGGAAATAAGTGTTGCGAATGTTTTGTTTTTGCAGTTATTATGTATATTTATATTTTTGACTATATTTAAAAAGAGAATATATCCTCAGCTTTTTTGTTACCGCAGCTTTTTTGTTACCGCAAGCAACTCAACGAAATTTGGCACACTTATTAACGCCATTTCATCTAATTTATATTAAAAATTTGATAGCAATTGAAACATTCTTAAAATAGTTACAGCGATTTCAAGAAAAAGGATATATGGCAGCCACGCGAGTCCTTGCTCAGATTAAAATACAAATGGTGTACGTCGATAGTTATCTAAATTTCTAAGACAATAACTATGTTTAGTAATTTTATTGCAAGTTTTGTGGCTAAAACTCCACTTTTAAGTTTCAGGATATACGACAGGTACAAATAAATGTCCTTTGACCGATTTGCTCAAAATTTTTATTTTTTTTCTACTATTTAATTTTGTGCTTGCGTACCAAATTTGGAAAATCGTTGACAACTCTTTCTATTTTATTTTTGTGATTAAACTATATTAACACTTTATTGCAGTTTTTAAAAAGGATATGTAAATAACTTTTGTTTTACAAAACCGATTTCAGCGAAATTTGGCACACACATTGACATCACTTATTCAAATTTTTACAAAAAATTTCATGGGTATCGAGTAATTTTTGAGCGATTTACAATATTTTTAAGAAAAAGGATATATGGCAGCCACACGAGTCCTTGCTTCAATCTAGAAAAAAATTTACACATAAAATACTATATCAAAATTGGTAACATTGACAAAGTTTGGGAATTTTGTGACCATTTTTGTAGTTTTAATCACATATTTAAATTTCAGGATATATGGGGGGTAGGCGTGTCCTTGCTCCGATTTTTCCAAAAACTCGTTTTTTTTCTTGATTAGATAATTTAATGCTTGTGTACCAAATTTCAGAAATCTGCGACCAATATTCTATTTTTGCCCACTCGATATATGGGAACGAATCACTGTGCATTGGTTCAAAAGTTATGAGCAAAAGAGTGAATTTCGGCAAGGGTTTTTTGCGAATTTACGAGATAAAAAATACGATAACTTTCTAAAAGCAATTCTGAGGATGCTGAAGCTTGGCATATATATTTGTCGTTCCCCTGAGCTGGTTCATATTGAATTTCAGCCAAATCGGTCCAGTGGTTCAAAAATTATTAACAAAACCGTACATTTCAGATTCGCTTCACCTAAAATCCACGTGTTGAAAACCCGTTAAACATGTTTTAAAAACATTGGTAAGTCACAAAAATATTTTACAACGTATTTTTGTCACTCAAAAATATTTTTACACTAAAAAAAATACACTCGAAAAAAATTTTACACTCCAAAAAATATTTAGTAAATTATTTTATTTTTTTTAGTAAAAAAAAAGGTTTTTTACACAAAATTAAATATTTCTAATCAAAAATGTTATTTTTTTCACGTTAGAAAATTTACTATAACTTAAAAAGGGCATTGTGGAGGTTATTCATAGATTCGGCCAAGTTGAATTTTACTTTTCTACTTGTTTTTTTATAATTTTTTTTTTTTTTTTTCATTAATTTTTTTTTTTCATCAAATTTTTTTTTATCAATTTTTTTTTTTCATTAATTTTTTTATTATCAAATTTTTTTTGTTTTATCAAAAATTTTTTTTTATCTTATTTTTTTTTTTTTCATCAAATTTTTTTATCAAGTATTTCACTATTAATTTTTTTTTCACCAAAAATTTTTTTTTTTCATATTTTTTTTTCATTAATTTTTTTTATATCAAAAAATTTTTCTTTTCATCAAAAAAATTCATTAAAAACCGATTTTTATCAAAACTTTTTTTCACCAAAAATTTTTGTTCATTAAATTTTTTTAACATAATTTAGTTTTTCGTGAAAAAAAAATTATTTTTTTTTACCAAAACTACTTTTTCACCATGTCTAAGCTTTTCGCATAAAAATTTTCCATTTGTTTATCAAATGTACATAAAACAAGTGAGAGTGTTATATTCTTTGGTGCCGAATCTTTTTTACTCTCCAAAATGTAAAAACACTTTTTTGAACTTATTTTTGCACTCACTTACGAAATGTACAGCTCTTTTTGTTTTTTAATGAGGTCCTCGACTGATATTTCAATTCGTTTTGCATGGAATAGCAAAGTAAAAACTTTGCTAAGGTAAGTACATCAAATCTTCCGCAAAACATTATCATGATTTAATGTTTTTGGGCAAGAGTACAAAATTCGCAGGCATTTTTTATAAATAAGTGTACAAGATTGATTATACGCTTTAGGATTGTCCAAAAGAAAAACATGCTGAAAAGGACTTTTTAGATATTTAGATTATTTGGGGGGGGGGGGGGGGGAGGGGAAAAGTAAAAAGAATTCTTTGGTACTTTTTATAATGCCTGAAATAGTGGTACTACAAGCTTGGGGTTTGAAAGTTAGGATCCTCTAGGTGAAAAAAAAAAATTACAAAAAAGTACTATTTTCAAACAGCCGATTACACCGTCCGAAAGCCAATATTAAACATGAACCGGATGATATACATCTGAAAGCACTTTTGCTTTTTTAATGGGGTCCTCGACTGATATTTCAATTCATTTTGCATGGAATAGCAAAGTAATATCACATTATTTTTTCTAAAAAAAAACCTTTGTTTTGGCAAGTACATCCAAATATTCCGCAAAACATTATCGTGATTTAATGTTTTGGACAACACTTAAAATATTATATAAGTAAATTCAACAGAAAATACGTTTGAAACAAATGAAACTTTATTTAAAAAACGGACTACTTACATTTCATTTAAAACAAAAACATTTCTCAGTTATTTTTAAATGTTAATTAATAACTGTTGAAATCCGTAAAAATAACTTAAAAATCCGTAAAAAATGACTGACAAAATTTTACGGAAAAACCGGTTAAAATAACGGAAATTTACATTCATTTTTATTTATTTTTTTAGAAATAATTTTAAAAAACTTCGAACCTGAGCAGAATCGAACTCATAATTTCTGGCTGATAGCCCAGCACGCTACCCTCTGTGCCACAAGCTACTTATATTTTCAGCAACTAAATTTCATTTTCAAATTCAAAAAAAAAATTCTAATTTTAGAAATTTTTAAATAACTGACAAATAACAAACGACAAATAAAATAATGTGGTTTGTTTTTTAAATAACTGAAAAAAACAAACGTTACGGAAAATTTTATTTAAAAGACAGTTATGTATTTGAATAAACGTTCAAAAAGTTGTTTAGTATATTTGTATGTGAAACAAACGAATTTTCTTTTAATATTAACTAAAACGAAAACTATTTGTTTGACTGTGAAACAGTAACTGTAAAATTTTTATGAGTGAAGAGTACAAAATTCGCCGGCATTTTTGTTTCTTGCTTTACAAATATTTAATAAATTTTTTGCTGAAAATATAACGTAACATTAGCTAAGTGTTGAGAATATATATATTTTTAAATATCGTATTATCTTATTTGGCCTTTATTGCATTTTGAAATTAATTAAAAAAGAAAAAAAATATTTTTGAAGAAAAAAACATTTTTACAAAAAAAAATTACCATAAAATTACTTTCTCTGTAATGTCTGAATAAAAACTTATATTTTAAGCAAAAAATAAAAAAATGTTTCACTTTGTTCGGAATTTTCCGATTTATAAGTCAAAGTAGGAACCCAAAGCCATTGTTTTACGATTTTTTTTATAAATATATATTAAAATAAATTAATATATTATTATATTTATTCGACCTTTAAATTTTCAATCCTATATTAATTGACAAGCTCGTGGCCTCGAGCTTGTCAATTAGTATAGGATTGAAAATAAATTAATTTTAAAATGCATATTTTTTTAAGTTTTTACTGCATGAACCTCCTTGCCCTGATTATAAATAACTCAATTCTTTAAAACCTCGCTTGCGTATGAGTAATATAATTTCTATTATATGAAATTAATATTACTAATACGCGTTGTGTTTCATAATAATATTTTGAAATCAAAATTTATGTAGTTAAAGATGTTTTAGGCGATGAATTCTAGCTTGACTTTTTTCAATTCTCTTTTATTCGTTTGTCTAAAAACTTGAAAGCAGCAGCAGACAATAAAGCAAAAAAAACACACACCGTTTAAAAACCCTTTATATTAAAATACCCAAAATTCCCCCTTAAATTTAAGTAATGAATTCTACCCTAAAAACTTTTTTTAAAAATTATTCTGCTTGTATATATCATTAATTATTTGACCTTAACAAAGTAAGGAAATGAAAGGTATCAACCTAATGTTTTTTTAAACGTTTATAAATCACCTGTTAATAAATCGTTTTGTTAACGTAAATAATGAATTCAGTTATTGTGATAACAGTATCATAATTCATCTATTGTTTATCATTTTCATCATTGCATTATCATTATCATAAAGATAAATTTTATTTTTCAAATCTCAAAATCAAATCCAGCCATAACAGACAAAGTATTGTAAGTTTTAAAGAAAATATTAATTTAAGTTACACTTTGTAGTCTTACCAAATGGAAACAAGGGATTAAGCAATTCCATTAAAATTACTTTTTCTGGTAGTCCGCAACGGCTCTTTTGAGAAGTATTACATCTTCTAGAGTTATTAAATTCGACTCGTTAACGCGACGACTCTTTTTATAGGTATGACATTTTTAGAGATATTTGGATCTCCTTGTTAATAAAATATTTTAATAGGAAATCAAAAATTGAGGCACTTACACTATTTTTGCGGTTATGTTTTGAAATTTATAAGTATGTCGTTTTTCTTTATCAACACTAATATTTAGATTTCAAATAATACTTGTATCTGTAACTTTAATGGCGTTTATATGTTAGGTTAATGATTCATGATGATATTTCCCTGTAATAAAAATAAGTAAATAGATAACTGTCATTATTAAACAAAATATTAAGTAATAATACATTATAATAGATTACGTGGATGAACATTAATTTTGTAAGCGAAAGAATAAATTGTTTGAAAGATAAAGTTTTTACAATTTTTTTTGATTGACGAGAGCGACCGTTCATAAGTCTATGTCTATGTTATAAAATAAAATTTTACACCAATCTTCTGTTATACTCGTAAAGTCGAAAACTAATTTGACCAGTAGAGGTCAAATTACTTTTTTCTACTAGGCTAGAGCTTATGTGGAACAAATTTGAGGCCAATCAAATTAGAGATGCGCGCGTGACACGAATTTTTCGTGATTCACGCTGGATCGTATGAGAAATTTATTTGTACTTACGTGATCGTGAGTGGGCGTGATTAGAAAAAATAGTTTCGTGATTGACAATACTTAGCTCCTTTTTTCCAAACACTGCAAAATAATAAATTGAAATATTAGCGGAGATCTTCCTCTTTCGTTTGCCATAAATAATGACATTATATGGCAAGCACAAATATTTAAAAAATATTTAAAAAAAAAAATTAAATCCTGTAAATCTTTGAATTCCATTTAAAAGAACACATGATCACGTAATGAAAAACAAATTTTTTTGATAAAGTTTTAAAGGACATTATTCACATCCATTTTTCTGATATGGCAAAATAAACAAAATTTAGTAATTAGCGGAGATCCTCCTCTTTTATTTGCCATCAATAGTGGCATAATAAGACAAGTACACACATTTAAAAAATATTTTACTAAAATGTACACTCAAAATAATAGCTATGTTAAATAACAGAAAAAGTCTGCTAATTTAACAGAGTACACCATACTTTTCCAGCTAACAACATTTCTTTGTAATTTTACTAAAAAACTCTGTAAAAGGATTTTTACAAAAAAAACACTGTTAATTTACAGAGTTTATAGTAAAATATTGGTTAAAAAATCACCATTTCGTCAGCTTATTATTGTTTTGCTCCATACGCCAACAACTCGGTTTCGAGAAAAACGATAAAATAGGTTTACCACAAATTTTCTCGAAAAGTAATCGATGGATTTTGTTTTAATGTTTACCATTTATTGCTACATATATTGTTAACAAAACTTCTAGTTTTCAGACTTTTACATACAATAGATCAAAAGATTTTAAACTTTTAAGAAAATAAGATTTTATGGTATTATGCTTCATATCCAATTTTGCTTACACATTTGGGACTTTTGTGTGATATGGAGCAAATGAGTTCTCAACGCTAAACAAAATCACAATGAAACAAAAAGAGCTAGATCGACAAAACTGGGTATTTAGAACACTTATATAGTCAGGTTGCATGGTATTAAAAATGGGGATGATCGGTCAATGGACACGCCTACCTCCCACACAACCTAAATGGCAAATATGACATTACTTGAAATGTTAAGAAGTTACGGTATTAAAATTTGGTACGTAGAATAGTACCAACATAATTAATCTTCATTCCAAAAAAATGCAAGATCCGTTAATTTTTAAATAATCTAGAGCCTTTTCTATAACGCAAATTTTCAAAAAACGTCAAAATGGTGTGTTTTTTCTTAGAAAATCCTGGATATCTCAAATTTGAAAAGATGTTTTAAAAAACGGACTTCGGAATAAGAAAGAGGATATTTATATTATATATATTCCATTCCAAACTCATTTTTTTTCAGAAATGGCGTATGGAGCAAAACAATAATAAGGTGACGATTTAGCAAAGAGAACTATGTAAATTTACATATATTTGTAAAATGCATTTGATGCAAAAAAAAAAAAATACAGAAAAAACTCTGGTCCAAAAACCTTCGGCACCGATTGCAATTTCTAAAACACCTCAAATTTTAATTTTTGTATGTTTTATGGTGGGAATCCGTACCTTTCAACGTTATTTTGATTTTCGTCGTTATACAACAAAAATAAAACTAGAAAAATTAGAAGTATGATTTTTAACATTTGAAACATGGGTTGAATAAATATTTGAAAAAAAATATTAGCAAAAACTTCATAGCGATCGGTGCCGAACCTTTTTTAACATTCGCGAAAAAAAGAGGACGCATTTCTTATTGATTTTCTATGTACTTTCTCACTATGATAGGCCCTTTTTGATATTTTCAAAAATATGCAAATGGTTATATCCCTAATATACAGATAAAATTTTGGTATTTGGTAACAAAAACAAAAACTACTTAAAACTGAAAAGTTTTTTGTTTATAAAAAAATACGAAGTATCTTGCTTAAATCTGTATTTTAGCAGAAAACTCTGTTAGTTATCTGTAAAATTAAGATAACAAAATAAAAAGTAATATAACAGAGGATACTTTGTTTTTTTTGTCACAACAAAATATAAAGTATTTTCTTTAAATCTGTATTTTGACAGAAAACTCTGTAAAATATCTGTTGAATTGAGATTACAGTCATTTTACAGAGTATTTTACAGAGTTATTATTTTGAGTGTAGAGACAGTTTATTTTTTTGTAGACGTTATTCAAGGAAATTAACAAAAAAATATAAAAAAGTATTTTTAACAAAAAAAATAAATGAAAGCCTTAAAAAAAATATTTTTATACCCTCCACTCTAGTGATAGAGGGTATATATAAGTTTGTCATTCCGTTTGTAACACATCGAAATATTGGTCTAGGACCCCATAAAGTATATATATTCATGATCCTTGATCGATTTTAAGTCGATCTAGCGATGTCCGTCCGTCCGTCCGTCCGTCTGTCTGTCCGTTGAAAACACGCTTACTTTTGAAAGACTTTATGGAGGCTCCTGAAGTTTGACATATATGTTGGGTATCCAAATCCAGCCAAATCGGTCCAGTGGTTCAAAAGTTATGAGCAAAAGAGTAAATTTCGGCAAGGGAATTTTGCGAACTTACGAGATTAAAACCACTCTAACTTTCGAAAGACAATTCTGAGGGTGCTGAAACGTGTTACATATCTTTGTCGTTCCCCAAGTCTATTTGGTTTTGAATTTCAGCAAAATCGGTTCAGTGGTTCAAAAGTTATAAGCAAGGCTCTGAATTTCAGATTTTTTTCACCTTAAACTGTTGAAAACTCGTTAAACAAGTTTTAAAAGCATGGTGAAATACCAGTTTTTTTTTTAAACTTGTTGTTGTTTGTTTTCCTGCCGTGGGGTGCAGTTTAGTTGTTAGACAAGTAAATATTTGTTATTGTTTTTGTTTTTGTAACTGTATGTAACGGTGTATAGTAAGTATTTTTGGAAAAAAATCAAATATTAGTTTGTTTTTGGTTTTTAAAGACGAGGATGGTAAAATAAAATGAGGGAAATATGTGAAATATATTTTTTTAACATATACGTATAGTAGAGTGTCCCTTATTTTGGAAATGTTGGAAATCTTGAGACGGTACCCGCTCATTTTTTTCCTTTTGACTTAAAAATAACTCAGGAAAAATTTTACGCCCCTAGGACCACGCCTTCCCTACGCGACGGGGCCTTAAAGAGCGGGGCCTAAAAAATCATTTTTCCATACAAACCAAAAAAATTTTTTTTTTATTTTTAATTTTTTTGTTATTAATTATTATATTACTTGGTTTGCTTATTCACGACAAAAAATTTGATTTTGGAGGGATAAGTCTTTCAGCGCTAAAAAATTTTTCGCAAAAAAAAAATTTGGGCGGCCGGGGTCCTACAGTAAAAAATTTTTAAAAAATATTTTTTTTTAGTTTTGACCAGCAACGGTTTTAGTTGCTATGTTGCTTTAAATGATATATATTCCAAAAAAAAAATTATTCATATCTGTGACATCTTTATCTTTTTCGAAAAAAAAAATTTTGAGCCGTAGGAATCCTACGGTAAAAAATTTTTAAAAAATATTTTTTTTTAGTTTTGAAAAGCAATGGTTTTAGTTTTTATGTTGTTTTTAATGATATATATTCCAAAAAAAATATTATTCATATTTGTGACATTTTTATCGTGTATCGAAAAAAATCATCAATGCATTTTTTACCCTTTTTTAGAACACGATTAAGATGTCACAGATACAAAAAATATTTTTTTATGAATATATATCATTTAAAGCAACATAGCAGCTAAAACCGTTGCTGGTCAAAACTAAAAAAAAATATTTTTTAAAAATTTTTTACTGTAGGACCCCGGCGGCTCAAAATTTTTTTTTGCGAAAAATTTTTTAGCGCTGAAAGACTTATCCCACCAAAATCAAATTTTTTGTTGTGAATAAGCAAACCAAGTAATATAATAAATAATAACAAAAAAATTAAAAATCAAAAAAAAAAATTTTTTGGTTTGTATGGAAAAATGATTTTTTAGGCCCCGCTCTTTAAGGGCCCGTCGCGTAGGGAAGGCGTGGTCCTAGGGGCGTAAAATTTTTCCTGAGTTATTTTTAAGTCAAAAGGAAAAAAATGAGCGGGTACCGTCTCAAGATTTCCAACATTTCCAAAATAAGGGACACTCTAACGTATAGGTATAAAACAACAAAAATATTTTACAAAGTAATTTTGTTACTCAAACAAATAGTACACTAAAAAAAATATTTACACTCAAAAAAATTTTACACTCAAAAAAAAAATGTTTTTTTTTTTAATTTTTAATTTAATTATTTTTTTTTTTTTAATGAAATTCACACTCAAAAAAATGTTGACAGTCAAAAAAATTTTACACTTACAAAAAAATTTTACTCAAAATAATATATTTCTAATAAAAATTTGTAATGCAATTTTTTTAGAAAATTACTATCAGATAACATTGTGGAGGGTATTCATAGATTTGACCAAGTCGAATTTAATAAAAAAGTGCGTTCAGCAATCAATCAAAACATCAATGTTATCCAAAATCCCAAAAATTATAAAAAAAAAAAAAAAATATCAAAAACGATTTTTTTTTAACGAAACAAAAGTGGATTATTTAAACTCAATTCAAAGAATACATGAAGTTATTTTTTAAATAAAAATCATACATTTTGTACTGTTCAGAATAAAAAATATGTTGTAATAGTAGTATTACTAGATCTTTTCTCAGTTTTTTTTTTAATTTTTTTTTGTGGGCTCAAATTTTGTACCCCTATTTCTTTCAATGCCATCTTTTGTAAAAATAATTGAAGCAACAGTATTTAAAGATAATTTATTTCGTAAATCGGTTTCGTTATCTTTAATTTACTAAAAACTCTTTCTACTGATAATTTAAGAATGATAAGAAATTTAAAAACAACTTCTATATTTAGAAAAAGATTTTCACCAGATCAATTTGTAATTTTAAGAACTTGTGTCCAATAAGTTTGGACATTCAAATAATCAAACAGACCATTGTGGTCCAATATGGCTTATAGATTTATATAATTTGAAAAGCTCCAAATTTAAAAGGTATTGCCAAAACTAAAAAAAACTGCTGTCAAATAAATATTTTTTTTTCCATGTAAAACTTTAAAATGTAATGATAAAATTATCCATATATTATCCAAAAGTGTAATTATGCAAAGAGTATCCAAAAAATTTTAAATTATCCATTTTTTGGATAATTATCCAAGAAGTGGCAACACTGCAAAACATGCTACATCTCAACTGTTGAGTAGCAGGTGTCTCTGCTGGACAGGCTTAACGTTCAATTTGATCTGAAGACACCATTTCCAAAAATTACTTAAATTTGAGCTGAATTTTTTGGAATTGCCCTATAGAAAAATTCCTTTAGAAAAATTTTAAGATCCTTAGAAATTCTTCATAGAAGAATTTTTATAAAAAAAAATCTCCTATAGAAAATTCTCAGATTTTCCAATAGAACACTTGTTGGGCTTTTCCCATTCTCAATTTTTAAATTCTTAATTTTTTTTTTGATATAGAATTACATTCCGAGACATTTTTCCACTAGAAAAATTTCAAGATTTTTTAACATTTTTCATAAAAAAAATCTCACATTTTTTCCTTTTCTTTTCCTTTTCTTTACCATTTTTTCTCCTCTCCTTTTCTGTTCTTTCCTTTCCTTTAATTTTTCTTTTTTCGTTTTTTTTTTCTTTCGAATTCGGTTTGTAGGGAATTTCCTTCCCCCCTCCCAAGTGGATCCGAGCCTGATAAATTTTGTCTCAATCTGAGGCATTCTTTACATCAACAGAATCTTTAACTATTCTTTACAAAAAATAATTCTTCGATCTTTTAAATGTTAAACATTTTAAATTTTGCATAATACATAAATTTTATTTTATCTTAAGCTAAAATTAAGATTCTTTGCAAAAGATTTATTTAAACTTTATTTGACACATAACACTTAAATTGTTAAGAACTTTCGTGATTTCGTTTTTATTTCTTTTAGTTCTTTTATTTATTCACTTTTTTTAGAACAATTAGCAACAACGTTGTGTATACAAAACGACATCCATTGTGTAAAAAATTGAATTCCAAATAAAACAGAAACTTTTTTATTAAGTATTTTTGAAGTTTTAAGTCTGCTATTGTTGGGAAAAATTTTAACGGTGGTTAGATAAAAGAGTCTAAGTGTAGTTTTTATTTAAAAGTAATTGACCTTATTCAAGGAAAACCTAATGAAAAAATACTTTAAATGTATAAAAATGTGGATCCAAAAATTTTTTTCGATGGAAATAAAAAGTTATATTTGAAGAAAAAATTAAATTTTTGTTAAAACAAATTATTTGATGTTCAGAATTGGTGAAAAAGTAATTTTGGTAAAAAAATGCTTGTGAATTTTGTACTCTTGCCTAAAACATTAAATCATGATAATGTTTTGCGGAAGATTTGGGTGTACTTGCCAAAGCAAAGTTTTTTTAGAAAAAATAATGTTATATTAATTTGGTATTCCATGCAAAACGAATTGAAATATCAGTCGACGACCCCATTAAAAAACCAAAAGAGCTGTACATTTCGTAAGTAAATGCAAAAATAAGTGCAAAAAGGTGTATTTACATTTTGGAGAGTATAAAAAATTCGGCACCAAAGAATATAACACTTTCACTTGTTTTATGTACATTTGATAAACAAATGGAAAATTTTTATGCAAAAAGCTTAGACGTGATGAAAACGTGCTTTTGGTAATAAAAAAAAATATTTTTTTTTTTCACGAAAAACAAAATTATGTTAAAAAAAATTTATTGAACCCAAAATTTTTGGTGAAAAAAAGTTTTTGATAAAAAAAAAAAAATAGGAAAAAAACATTTTTTTTTGGTGAGAAAAAAATTGATAATAAAAAATTTGATAAAAGAAATTGATCAATAAAAATATGATAAAAAAAATTATGAAAAAAAAACAAAAAATGATGAAAAAATAAATTTGATAAAAAAAATGATGAAAAAAAAATTTAAAAAAAAAGAAATGATAAAAAAAAAAATTGACGAAAAAAAAATTTGCTGGAAAAAAAAATTGATGAAAAAAAAAAATTTGATGAAAAAAAAAAATTTTTTTGTTGAAAAATAATTATGTTACTTTTTATTCACCAGCTGGTGAAAAACGGGTTTATTCACCACTAGGTGAATTATTATCCAAGTTACAAACCCAAGTTATTAAAATTTTTGGTTTTAAGAAAATGAAAATAGTAATTCTTGTTTTCATTTTCGTTAATATTTTTTTTCTTATTTTTGCTCTTTAGGCTATTAAATCAACGTGAGGTCGAGTACAGCCTTAAAACATTATTATGTTAAAAGGAAAAATATCTCAAAATACTGGATTTTTCGAGGGGAAAAACATCTTAGAATCCAAGAACTTTCGTTTGTCTTTAAAAAAAAAAAAATAAAACCACTTATTGTTAGTACTTTTTTCCACAAAATTGACGCTATAAGAAAATTACTACAAGAATTTTTTAGTATTTTATTTAAATAACAAATACTTAAATTCGATTTAAATAACAACAAAAAAAATGTGTAATAATTTATTTAAACAAGTTTTATCTGTAACCAGGCAAAATAAAAAAAATAATGTGTATATATTAAAATTTCATGATGTAATAGAAAAACATAACAATTTAAATGTAAAGTAATTTCCCTATGGTGATTTCAGTTTGATCATGATTTGTTGAAGGGAAAAAAAAAACAAAAATGAAACCGCAAACACATTTACATTAAATCACTTCTAAACAATTTGAAAATATACGAAAAAAATAAATTTTTCTATATATGAAGTAAGAAGGCTCATATTTTTTGGGGGAAAAAATCTTTTTATATTTTAAAGAAACACGATTTAAAACATAACAATTTAAATCAAAAAAATCAAAATTTCAGTCCTAGAAAAATTTCCCGTTCCAAAAAATTTCTTCCAGAACGCATCATATTACCATGAAACCGATTCTACTTAATATTCCAAAATCAAAGCAACCGATTTTAAGAGTTAGTAGTTTTTTGAAAAATAATTTTACATCTCTAGTAAAAATGGTGTAGTATATATCCATGTATAAATTGATACAAATATATCAAATTTTACATAAAATTATCTAATTATATAAAATTATATAAAAAAAATGCTCAGATAAGACCAAAATTTGTATCAAATTTTATAAAATTTTATCACAAATTTTATATAATTTTGTTTTATTTACTTTTGGACGCACTCTAATCAAAATTTGTTGAAATTTACCCAATTTATAGTAGGAAACTGGAATCCTACTATAAATTGGGTAATTTTACTCTGAATGTGTAAATTGAATAAATTGACCACATGTGGTCAATTTAAATAAAAAAGAGGTGAATAAATATAAAAAAAAACAAAAAAAAAAAAAAACATTTGGCGCCAGCCAGCATCGAACTCGACACCTTCCGATTTGAAAGTACACTTCTTAGCCACTACGCCACGGAAGCTTATATTTTTATCTGACGTTTTAGTTATTTAACATGTGTGTATGTATGTTGTTCGACAATTTTATTTACGCATTTGTGTGTAAAATATTTGAATTAACGGATAATATTTTTAATTTGCTGTGTTTAATTGATTTGAATTTATTATACGCATTTAGTGTTTATATTAACACATAATGCGTGCTATTCAACAAAAATTTACCCAATTTATAATAGTAAGTTTACATGCGTTTTTTAGAGTGCGTTTAAGTCTTTCATAAAATAAAATTTCAATGAAAAATTTAAACAATAAAATTTGAATAAGTTTGCTGGTACGTCATCATGCTCGTTCCGGCGAAAAAAGATATTGACAATTTTCGAGCCCTTATATCGGGGTTTGGGATTTTGAGTGAATAAATATTTCAGTGAAAAAAGAAATTAAACTAAAAATAAATTTGAGTGGAAAAACATATAGCGAGAAAAAATATGGTATAAAAAAGTTAAATACGAAAAATTTTTCCATTTTTCCATTCCACTTCGTTTCCCGTTCTACTCCATTTTATTTCCAATTCCATCTGTTCCATGTAAGTCTCATTCCGTTATGCGTTAAAGAAATTAAAAGTTCTATTGTCTTTATCTTATAGATATGAAAAGTACTATTTTACACAACTGTTACCGGGTACCCCTTTTTACCCTAAAATTTTAAAATATGTCCTTCGCTTTGGTGTTATATCTGGGGCTTTTAGTTTAATAGTTAGATAGCTAAAAATAACCATTTCCACCTTTTCCCCTTAAAACTAAATTTTCCAAAAACTGTTTTTTTTTTGTGCTAGGTGATCAAAATATCAAGTTTCTGAACCATTATTTCAAGAAATATTAGAACAACCAAATTTGCACCTTTTTATCCCCTTTACGATCGGTCGCGACCTTAGAAACAGAATTTCCAAAAATAACTATTTCAGAGCCTAGGATCATTACTTCATGAAATATAAAAGGTACTTTTTATAGAAGGTACTTTTTATAAAAGGTACTTTTTATAAAAGGTACTTTTTATAAAAGATACTTTTTATAAAAGGTACTTTTTTCAAAAGGTACTTTTTATAAAAGATACTTTTTATAAAAGGTACTTTTTATAAAAGGTACTTTTTATAAAAGGTACTTTTTATAAAAGGTACATTTTATAAAAGGTACTTTTTATAAAAAATTCTTTTTATAAAAGGTACTTTTTATAAAAGGTATTTTTTATAAAAGTTACTTTTTATAAAAGGTACTTTTTATAAAAGGTACTTTTTATAAAATGTACTTTTTATAAAAGGTACTTTTTATAAAAGGTACTTTTTATAAAAGGTACTTTTTATAAAAGGTACTTTTATTAAAAGGTACTTTTTATAAAAGGTACTTTTTATAAAAGGTACTTTTTATAAAAGCTAATTTTTATAAAAGGTACTTTTTATAAAAGGTACTTTTTATAAAAGGTACTTTTTATAAAAGCTAATTTTTATAAAGGGTACTTTTTATAAAAGGTACTTTTTATAAAAGGTACTTTTTATAAAAGGTACTTTTTATAAAAGGTACTTTTTATAAAAGGTACTTTTTATAAAAGGTACTTTTTATAAAAGGTACTTTTTATAAAAGGTACTTTTTATAAAAGGTACTTTTTATAAAAGGTACTTTTTATAAAAGGTACTTTTTATAAAAGGTACTTTTTATAAAAGGTACTTTTTATAAAAGGTACTTTTTATAAAAGGTACTTTTTATAAAAGGTACTTTTTATAAAAGGTACTTTTTAAAAAAGGTACTTTTTAAAAAAGGTACTTTTTAAAAAAGGTACTTTTTAAAAAAGGTACTTTTTAAAAAAGGTACTTTTTAAAAAAGGTATTTTTTATAAAAAGTACTTTTTATAAAAGATACTTTTTATAAAACGCACATTTTATAAAAGGTAGAAAATATAAAAAAAAGTTAAGTACTTTTATTAAGGAATGATTTAAGGAAATGTAAAAGGTACCAAAAGTACAGTTTTTTCCCTTTGGAATCAACACTGGCAAAAATCCAGCCTTAGTGGATCAGTATTCCGCGATATGAACAAGGTCAAAATTTCAAGTCTCTATAACCATTATTTCAGGAAATATAAAAAGTACCAAAAGTACACATTTTTACCCATTTTACCCCCGTAGAATCAACTTTGGCAAAAATCCAGACTTAGTGAATCTTTTTTCCGGGAGCTGAAGCTACATTCTAAATTTCAAGTGTCTAGGACCATTATTTAAGGAAATATAAAAGGTACCAAAGGTACAGTTTTTTACCCTTTTTACCCCCTAGAATCAACATTGGAAAAAATCCCGCCTTAGGGGATCTTTATTTCGGGAGGTTAATATACAGTTCAAATTTCAAGTATCTGTGATAATTTTTTTAGGAAATGAAAACAAAAGTACAGATTTTTACCCTTTTTACCCCCTTAGAATCAACATTGGAAAAAATCCAGCCTTACCGGATCTATAATCCAAAAGTACATTTTTTTACCCTTTTGACCCCGTTAGAATCAACACTGGTAAAAATCTAGCCATAGTGGACCTATATTCCGGGAGGTTAACATACAGTTCAAATTTCAAGTCTCTATGACCATAATTTCAGAAGATATAAAAAGTACCAAAAGTACAGTTTTTTACCCTTTTTACCCCCTTAAAATCAACATTAGCAAAAATCCAGTCTTAATGGATCTATATTCCGGGAGGTCAAACTACAGTCCAAATTTCAAGTCTCTAGCTTCAGCGGTGTGGGCTGGGCGATGATGAATGAGTATGTCAGTCAGTCACATTACTCCTTTATATGTATAGATTTTTCCTAGGGATAAAAAATTTTGCTGTGATTGCCATAGAATGTATTCAAGAATCTATTGTAATAAAAATACGTTCAAAAAAAATAAATTCTGTGTTTTTTTTTTTTTTTTAATCTGTTTTTAAGTTTTTGTTGGAAGTTTGACAGTTATGATCGAACTAAGAGTATGTTCAATTTCCTTCTTCGAATTCTCAATCAGGTTAGTGTTATATAGGTATTAATAGTTTTGAAAAATAATTTTCTTGAAAATACTTTCTATGAGAAGAAAATAATTTTAATTAGTAAAGGAAAAAAGACCTCGAGCTAAAAAAAAACCTACTCAAAATATAATATTTTAAAAGTCGAATTAAACAATTTTTATTTTTAAATAAATATTAATTAAATCTTATTGTTGTTTTTTATTCGATCTTTCCAATTTAATTATAAAAATAAAATATTTGAGCTCGAGGCCTGTTTTTTTTTTTGTAGTCCGTTTGTTGGATCCTTATTTACCCTTTGATACGTCATCATGTCCCCAACAATATTTTTCATTCTTTTATCATATTCCACTCTTGCCATGGCTACTCACAGGCCTCGAGCTCAAATATTTTATTTTTATAATTAATCAAAACTTTAAAAAAATTTAATCAAATCATAAGTACCTCCTTATCAAATCTATTCACACATTCAAATAAACACCAACTTTTGTAAGTAATAAAATTTTAAAATTGGTCACATATTTTGCAAATGTTTGTTGATGTCCTGAAAAGAAGAAAGAAGAAAAATCCAAAATTGAGCATTCATGCTGAAAAGTTAAAACATTTACACATTTTATGGTTTAAGAATATTATATTGTTAGTGGGTACGAGTTTATGTTTATTTTGTTTGAATGTTTATTAAATCCCCGAATAAATTTATAAAACCAATGCTGGACGTTTTTATGTAACCAAATGTATTAAACATTTATTATGTGGTTGTTTATTTTTAATATGTAAACAAACATCCTTTTTTAAATTTGTATATACGAAAAAATATATTATTGAAAATTTTGTGAATTCTAAATTTTTGATTTACAACCTTGTCCCACCCCACACTGGGGCGAAATGATAATAAATCAATCTTAAGTTCCGCAGGGCCCCGCAAAAGTAATACTTTTTTTTTGTGAGATTTAGTTTACCGGATTTTTAAGATGTTTTTATAATTTTTATAATAAGTTTGTCATTCCGTTTGTAACTCATCGAAAAATCGATCTGGGACCCCTTAAAGTATATATATTCATGATGCCCGATCGATTTTAAGACATTCTAGCGATGTCCGTCTGTCCGTCTGTCTGTCTGTGGAAAATGCTGTCGCGGAAAAAATATTGCACAGAGATGACTGCAACTTAACATGTGTATTGAAAGTTCTCCCGAGAAGTTTGGTATTGCATTTGAGCGATATCGGTTCAGCGGTTCAAAAGTTATGAACGAAAATGTAAGCACACCTAAAAAAAAAAATTTCAGTACATTCAACATAACCTAAAAATACAAAATGCTTTAATTCGGCTTCTGGTTAACATATGTGAACATAATTGAACACCAAATGGCATTTAAACAATTACAAACATATTTTTTGACAAAAAAAGAAAAAAATCGCGGACTTTTTTTTACAAACATTTTTTTTCTCGGAAATTTTTTTTTTTAATTTTTTTTTTTTTTTTTCAAAAGTAATTTCCTTTTAAATAAAGTTTTTTGTAATAATCTTTTTGAAATTTTGGAGGATATCACTACATTCGGCAAGGCCAAATTTAACTTTTTTACTTGTTTTATTTAATTTATTCAATTTTTATGTTAAAAATTTTTCAGAATCTGAACATTTTTCTATATGAAAAAAATGTCTTAGAATCCGAAAATTTTTGTACATATACATTAGAGTGTCCCTTATTTTGGAAATGTTGGAAATGTTGGGACGGTACCCCCTCATTTGTTTCCTTTTGACTAAAAAATAACTCAGGAAAAATTTTACGCCCCTACAACCACGCCTTCCCTACGCGACGGGGCCTTAAAGAACGGGGCCTTAAAAAAAATTTTTCCATACAAACCAAAAATTTTTTTTTTGATTTTTAATTTTTTTGTTATTAATTATAATATCACTTGGTTAGGTTATTCACGACAAAAAGTTTGATTTTGGTGGGATGAGGCTTTCAGTTCAAAAAAATTTTTCGAAAAAAAAAATTTAGAGCTTTTGGGGTCCTCCAGTAAAAATTTTTTAAAATTTTTTTTTTTTTAGTTTTGACAAGCAACCGTTTTAGTTGAATTGTTGCTTTTAATGATATACTGTCATCAAAAAATATCATTCCTATCTGTGACATCTTTATCGTGATCTAAAAAAGGGTAAAAAATGCATTTTTGATGTTTTTCGATACAAAAGCTACCCCAAAAGCTCTAAATTTTTTTTTCCAAAAATTTTTTTGAACTGAAAGTCTCATCATACTAAAATCAAATTTTTTGTCGTGAATAAGCTAACCAAGTAAAATTATAATTAATAAAAAAAAAATTAAAAATCAAAAAAAAAAATTTTGGTTTGTATGGAAACATTTTTTTTAAGGCCCCGTTATTTAAGGCCCCGTCGCGTAGGGAAGGCGTGGTCGTAGGGGTGTAAAATTTTTCCTGAGTTATTTTTTAGTCAAAAGGAAAAAAATGAGGGGGTACCGTCTCAACATTTCCAACATTTCCAAAATAAGGGACACTCTAATATACATATATAAGTAAAAAAAACTCTGAGTCTGATTTTTTTTTTTTCATTAAAAATGTCTGATATTCTCAGAATTAGCAATTAAGTTTAAAAAAAATATTGTTGGTTATTTTTGATGATGGTCAGCAGATTCTGTATTTTTAAGACCACTACGACAGATAAATATTTAAGGATATAGTTGCAATTATGTTTTTAAAATATAACTTTATATTTTATTTTTTGATATATTTAATGATGATCGCCACATTTCGCTATTTTATAAATTTATAAAATAATAAATTTTAGGTAATTTTTGATGATGATCACCAGATTTCGTTATTTTAACTCTACAAATTTAAGGAAATAATTGCAATCCTTGGTTTTTTAAAAACAAATTGATTATATTATTGTTTTTTAAATTTTTTGGTGATGATCACTAGATTTTGCTATGTTATAAAAATGTTCGTTAAAGTTAAAAAAAAATAATTAAAATATTGATTTTTAAATTTTTGATGATCACCAGATCTTGCTGTTTAAGCTTTACGACAGTTAGTTAAGGAAAAAATTACAAATAAAAATTTCGGTTAATTCTTAATGATCACCAGATTTTGCTATTTAAAATCTACGATCGTATTTTTTGATATATTTAATGATGATCACCACATTTTGCTATTTGCTAAATTTATAAAAAAATAAATTTTTTGTAATTTTTGATGATGATCACCAGATTTCGTTATTTTTACTCTACAAATTTAAGGAAATAATTGCAATCTTAGGTATTTTAAAAACAAATTTTTTATAATATTATTTTTTAAATTTTTGGTGATGATCACCAGATTTTGCTAAGTTATAAAAATGTTCATTAAAGTTAAAAAAAATTAATTAAAATATTGATTTTTAAATTTTTGATGATTACCAGATCTTGCTGTTTAAGCTTTACGAAAGTTAGTTAAGGAAAAATTACAAATTAAAATTTCGGTTAATTCTTATTAATGATCACCAGATTTTGATATTTAAAATATATATATTTAAAATATGATATTTCTACGATCGTATTTTTTGATATATTTAATGATGATCACCACATTTTGCTATTTGATAAATTTATAAAAAAATAAATTTTTGGTAATTTTTGATGATGATCACCAGTTTTCGTTATTTTAACTCAACACATTTAAGGAAATAATTGCAATCTTAGGTATTTTAAAAACAATTTTTTTATAATATCCCAGCAAAACTTAGATTACCAAATAAGGTATAAAATAAGGTATAGGATCTCTTATTTTATACATTGCAGCATTGATGATTTTAACAGGCGATGAGACTCAAAGTAATGCATCCACATTATCACAAAGAATACCAGTAAGGTATAAAATAAGTCAAAAATTTATAACGAAGAATTTGAGTAAGGTGTAAAATATATGATATTTTATAGGTTACGAGAAATGAAATAATATAGCATACCAGAAGATACTATGTAAGGTGTTACGAGTAGTGAAAAAGTAATTTTGTATTAAATTTACTCAAGTGATTGTAAGTGAGTGTAAGTAGATAAAATATGCTCGTGAGTGTGTGTCGTTAGAAATTTCCTGTCGTGAGCCCATCTCTAGTTTAAACTTATGCATTTTTTTATAAAATAATTATTTTTTATGTTATTGTAATGCATTATGCATCCAATTATAAATAATGCATTATTTCAAACTTTGAAATAATACATAATGTAACCAAATATAAGTCATCCATGATTTAATGTTTAGAAATAATAAATATCAAATACATTTTTTCCAACAATCATGCATTACCATAAAATTATCATAAAATAATGCTACAAAGAAGTTATATGCATTACCTGGTAATGTGTTATATAATCACTACCCATTACCAAAGTTTTGCTGGGATTGTTTTTTAAATTTTTGGTGATGATCACCAGATTTTGCTATGTTATAAAAATGTTCATTAAAGTAAAAAAAAATGATTAAAATATTGATTTTAAAATTTTTTTTAAATTTTTGATTTACTACAGTTAGTTAAGAAAAAAATTACAAATTAAAATTTCGGTTAATTGTTATTAATAATTTAAAATAAGTAAGAAAATCATATTCTGTCAAGACCGACAATATAATACCCTACACCAGTTCCCAGAAAATGGTTCCCAAGTTCAAACATGGACCGATTGGGTATATCTTTTGTCAAATCTTTAATAAGTGTAGAAAACCTTCACAAACAAAATTTAAGTGAAATATTCTTCTATTTGTTGCCAATAAACCGATTTAAGTGAATATCGGGCGAAATTTTCATATGGGACCTAAGTCCAAAAATGGTGTGATTATAATCAGATTATGTTAAAGAACGTGTTAAAAACAAACAAACAAAATTTTAATAAAATATTTTCTATTTTCATGAAATTTTAGCGATTTATGTGAATATCGGGAGGGTGGTTTGTATGGGTGTACAAGAAGAATTTTTAAGGAACCGATTGTCTTTGAATGCTATTAAAAGTTTCAAATGTCAGACATTTCGGGTAAAAATTGCGGCCTGTATCGTGTGCACAACTTTTATATGGATGGACGGACGGACTGACAGACGGACATAGCTAAATCGACTTGAAAAGTGATTCTGAGTCGATCGGTATACTTGAAGGCGGGTCTAGGACCAATATTTCGGGAAGTTACGAACATCAGCAAAAACTCATTATACCCTGTACAACAGTGTGGTGTAGAATATAAAAATAATAGCAATTTGAGTTTTAAAAAAGATGTATAAAAATATTTAAATTATAATTTACGACCGGTATTTTCACATATATTGCAATTTGTGAATTTTTCTTCTGCATTTTTTCAACTTGAACTCTTATAACAAATATAATTAGAGCCCGTGCTCGATCTGTAAAAATCAAATAAAATTACTGACCAAATATGTCGCCATTAGGCACATCTCCGAAACAGAAAATGCAAATTCCTTCATTTGTGTCTGCAATTCCAGATCATGAAGGTAACCCTTGCTAAATAATGCAAGAGACAAAAAAGTTGAAAGACAGTTTGAAGTGAGGTTGAGATTGCTACACTCAAAATAATTCTACAGTAAAAGGTTTAGTAACAGATATTGTACCAAAATCTACTAATAAGTTACTAATTTTAGTATCTTCAAAGTACTAAAATTAGTAATTTTTACTGGTTTTGAATAGTATTAAGTAGTTTAAAATTTTAGTATTGGTTACCAATTTCTGCACTAGGTCCTTTTGGACTAACATTTAGTTACATTTTTAGTATTGAATACCCACGTTTTTTTTGGGTGTAGAAATAGAATTGTAGTGTTGGAAACTGTCAAAATTTATTCTGTAGAAACTATGAATATTCACGTATATAAAAAACAGTTTTTATTAATAAGACAAACCGACATTTAAAATCCTACTGATGATGACACTAATTGGGGTGTTTGAAACCGGTATAGGAAATACCAGAAATGTCTATAATTTTTAGAAATTCAATTTTTCTTTTGCATTTTTTCAACTTGAAGCCTTATAACAAATATAATTAGAGCCCGTGCTCGATCTGTACTTACAGAAAAAATCAAATAATATTGCAATTTAAGTTTTAGGTTTTTATTAATTTTCTATGATGATCACCAGAGTTCTTTATTTTAGCACTATGACTGTTAGTTAAGGATATAACTGCAATTTAAATTAATAACACCAAAAATCAATAAAAGATATATTTTTGATGATGATCATAGATTTTGCTATTTTTGCTCTAAGACCTTTAATTAAAAAAAGATTAAAAAAATCATTGAAATATAGACTTTTGAAGACTTTTGATTTTTATTATCAGATTTAGCTATTTTGGTTCTACGACCGTTAGTAAAGAAAATACATAGTTGCAAATTAATTTTTTTAAAAAGATTTTTTTAAACAATATATTTTTGATTAGTTTCGATAAGAAACTCCATATATTTTTTTAAAAAAACATAGATTTTTGAAAATTTTTGATGATGATTACTAAATTTTGCTATTTGAGCTTTATTTTGTTATTTTCTGTCGTTAGTTACAGAAATAGTTGCAGTTTAATATTTTGGTTTTTAGTAATTTTAGATGATGATTACAGATTTTGTTTTTTTTTTTAAATATTGCTTTTTTTAAATTTTGATGATGGTCACCAGATTTCGGTATTTTATAAAAATTTCTATTTTGGTTTAAAAAAAAGTCATTAAAATATAGATTTGAAAATTTTTGATGACGATCACCAGACTTTTCTATTTAAGCTTTGCGAACGTTAGAAAATGAAATAATTACAATTTAAGTTTTCGGGTTATTTTTGATAATGATCACCCGAGTTAGCTTTTAGCTCTACCACCGTTAGTTAAGGAAATAGTTGCAAATTTAGTTATAAAAAAAAATTTTAAAATATTGATTTTTAGACATTTTTGATGATAATTACTAGATTTTGCTACTTTAGATCTTTACAATAGTACTTTAGATACTTTAGAATAATTTTTGGAAAATTTTGATGATGATAACCACATTTTGATACTTTAAATCTAATACCGATAGTTACGGAAATTAAAAAAAAATTAAGCTTTAGATTTTTGGTAATTTTTGATGATGATTTCACTATTTTCGCTCTAAGACCGTTAGTTAAAGAAATTAAAAAGTTTTGGAGACTTTTGACAATCACTATTTTGATTCTACAACCGTTAGTTAAGGAAATTATTGTAATTTTTTTTAATTTTGATAATAACTACCTATTTTTATACCCTCCAATCTGGTGATAGAGAGTCATGCGCGGGTACAAGGGGGGGGGAAAAGGGGAAATTTCCCCCCCCCAGAGCAAATTTCAAAAAGAAAAAAAAAGGGGAAAAAAGAAAGAAAAAGGAAGAAAAAGGTGAAAAAAGAAAGAAGGAAGAAGGAAATTTTCGAAAAAATTTCCGAATGAAAATTATCTCGAAATCCGAAAATTTTTCTCAGAAAAAATCTGAAAGTTCTTATAGGGAAAATTTTTAAAGGAAAAAATGTGACTCAATCTGAAAATTTTCTGTGAAAAAATATCTGTCAATCTTATTATGAATTTTGCTATCTTTTAATAGTACTTATATTTTGAGAATTTTTCTACAAAAATCCGTAAAAGAAAATGTTTGAGGAAAAAAAAGTTTTCTTTGTGAAAAATCTGAGACTTTTCTGTACAAAAAATGTGTCGGAATTCGATACGTATTCTATAGGAAAAAGGTCTTAGAATCTGAGACTTATTCTATATTAAAAAGGTCTTAAATTTTGAGACTTTTTTATATAGAAAAGATGCAGAAAACTCTAAAATTTTTCACATCTTCAAAAATTTTCATTTTCGGATTTTTGTAGAAGAATTCCCAAAATGTAAAAGTCTCAGAATTTCAAACTTATTCTAAAGGAACAAGGTCTCAGAATCTGAGTCTTTTCCTATGGGTCTCAAAATTTGATACTTATTTATAGGAAAAAGGTCGCAGAATCTGAGACTTTTTCGAAATGGAAAAGGTATTCGAATCTAAGGCTTTTTCTATGGGAAAAAAGTTTCAGAATCACTTAATTTCAGACTTATTCTAAGGAAAAAGGTCTTAGAATTTTATTGTTTTGTAAAAAGAAAAATGTGTCAATGTCTGAGACTTTTTATTGTTGAAAAATAAGTCTCAGACGTTTAAACTTTCTCGATTGGAAGAAGGTCACAGAATCTGACACTTTTTCTACTGGAAAAAGGTCTTATAATCTAAGACTTTTTCTATAGGAATAAGGTCTCAGAATTTTAGACTTTTTCTATAGGGAAAATGTCTCAGAATCTGAGACTTTTTCTATAGGAAACCGGTCTCAAAATCTATGACTTTTTCTATAGGAAATAGTTCTCAAAATCTGCGAGATTTTTTTTTTAAAAAAGTGCCAGAATCTTAGACTTATACTTAGACTATTCCTAAGAAAAGGTCTCAGAATCTAAGACTTTTTCTATAGAAAAATCGTCTCAGAATCTGGGACCTTTTCTTTTGGCAAGAGTCTCACAATATCAGACTTTTTCTATAGGAATCTCATAGAATCTGAGACATTTTCTATTGGAAAATTTTTCAGAATCGATACTTTTTTTTAAGTAAAAAGGTCTGACATTTTGAGACTTTTTATAATGGAAAAATCTATTACTTTTTCTTAGGGATAAAAGTGACAGAACTTAAGACTTTTTGTATATAAGAAAAAGCTCTCAGAACCTAAAATTTTTCTATGGGACCTTATTCCTAAACCTTATTCCTAAAAAAGGAGACTTTTTTAGGAATAAGGTCTCAGAATCTGGGACTTTTTCTAAAAAGAAAAAGGTCTAAGAATCTGAGATTTTTTCTATAGGAAAAATGTCTGAGAATTTGAAACTCTTTCTTTATAAAAAAGGTCTCAAAATCTGAAACTTTTTCTAAAGAAAAAAAGGTCTCAGAATATAAATTCTTTCAGTGCGAAACAAACATACTAACCTGAGACCATTTCTATAAGAAAAATTTATTAAAAATGCTTTAAAATATGAGATACTTTCTATAAAAGGTTTCAGAATCTTAGATTTTTCGTGGAAAAAAGTTCTTAGAATCTGAAAATTTTTCTATACGAAAAAAGTCTCAGATTTTGGGGCATTTTTTGTAAAGAAGAAGCTTTAGATTTGACTTTTTATACGTCAAATTTGTTAGAATCTGAGACTTTTTCTATGTAGAAGAAAACGTACAATTTTCTTTTTAGACAAATTAAAAAAAAAAATATCTTAACGATCTACTTATGATCATGAAAAACAACCGTCCTTCAGCACAAACTAATGAATTTGATGATTTTATAGGTTTCCATTGCAAAAAAAACGAATCCCTGTTTTTGCTCGTCCAAGGTGAATTTATGATTTTTTTTTTCGAAGTAAAAAAAACAAAATTTCCCCCCCCAAACCCAAAAGCTGTACCCGCCACTGTAGAGAGTATATATAAGTTTGTCATTCCGTATGTAACACATTGAAATATTGGTCTAGGACCCCATAAAGTATATATATTCATGATCCTTGATCGATTTTAAGTCGATCTAATGATGTCCGTCTGTCTGTCCGTCCGTCTTTCTGTTGAAATCACGTTTTTGGCAATACTCCGAAACCGATTTAACCGCTTGGGGTACCAAAAGTTGCGTAATTTTCCCAGGCAAAAACTGATGTATTTTTTTTTTAATCGGTTAAGTATTTTAAAAGTTATGAGTGAATTACTAAAAAAAACTCTTATTGGTTTTCAACATAACCCTAAATTAACTCATATTTTGTGTAATACATAAGAAAGAAAACGGAAATGAAAAAAAAAAACTGAGAAAAGGGAAAAAAATCTTTACAAAAAAGGTTTAAAATATGAAAAACAATATCTAAATTTAATTTAAAAAAGTTCTTTAAGAAAAAAGTTCTTTAAGAAATAATAAAAAAAATATCTTAATAAGTTCTCATTGATAGATGTTATTTGTGCATATCATGAGTGTGTGTGTCCGTTTTTTTCCTTCGTCATATTAACGGGGTTGCCAGACTTTTTTGGCTTTGTCGCAAAATCGGATGTAAAATATCGCCAAAATTAAATTTTGTTCAGATTTCTTAACAAAAAAATATTTTCATTTAAAAAAAAATAAATTTTGTTAAATAAAAAAAGACAGAAATAAACTTTAAGGCAAAAATCGCCCAAATCCGGAAAATCTGTGTATATAAAAGTGTAATGCGACGACAGGCATGCTCATTAATCATCGCCCAGCCATAACCGCTGAAGATAGAGACTTGAAATTTGGACTGTAGGTTCACCTCCCGCAATATAGATCCACTATGGCTGGAGTTTTGCCAATGTTGATTCTAAGGGGGTAAAAATGGTAAAAAACTGTACGTTTGGTACTTTTTAAATCTTGTGATAAAACGATCATAGAGACTTGAAATTTGGACTGTATTTTCACCTCCCGGAATACAGATTTAGGCTGGATTTTTGCCAGTGTTGATTCTAAGGGGATAAAAAGGGTAAAAAACTGTTCCTTTGGTGCTTTTTATATCTCCTGAAAAAATGGTCATAGAAACCTGGAATATAGATCCAGTACGGCTGGATTATTGCCAATATTGATTCTAAGGGGGTAAAAAGGGTAAAAATCTGTACTTTTATTACCTTTTATATTTCCTTAAAAAATTGTTGCATAGACTTGAAATTTGGACTGTATATTCACCTCCCGGAATATAGATCCCATAAGGCTGGGTTTTTGCCAATGATGATTCTAATAGGGTAAAAAGGTTAAAAATATGTACTTTTGTTACATTTTATATTTCCTTAAATAATGGTCCTAGAAAATTTAAATTTGCAATGTCGGTTCACCCCCCGGAAAAAAGATTCACCAAGGCGCGGGTTTTGCCAATGTTAATTCTACGGGGGTAAAATGGGTAAAAAAGTTCTTTTGGTACTTTTTTTTTTATTTACTAATATAATGGTTATTTAAACTTGAAATTTAGAATGTAGGATCCTTTAGTGAAATAAAACATTCTGGAACAAGTACGTACCGAAAATTCTGTACCGTTTTCAAAAACTACCTTTTATAAAAAGTACCTTTTATAAAAAGTACCTTTTATAAAAAGTACCTTTTATAAAAAGCACCTTTTATAAAAAGTACCTTTTATAAAAAGTACCTTTTATAAAAAGTACCTTTTATAAAAAGTACCTTTTATAAAAAGTACCTTTTTAAAAAAGTACCTTTTAAAAAAAGTATTTTTTATAAAAAGTACTTTTTATAAAAGGTACTTTTCTCAAAAGGTACCTTTTATAAAAAGTACATTTTATAAAAAGTACCTTTTATAAAAAATACCTTTTATAAAAAGTACCTTTTATAAAAAGTATCTTTTATAAAAAGTATCTTTTATAAAAAGTATCTTTTATAAAAAGTATCTTTTATAAAAAGTACTTTTTATAGAAAGTATATTTTATAAAAAGTACCTTTTATAAGAAGTACCTTTTATAAAAAGTACCTTTTATAAAAATTACCTTTTATAAAAAGTACCTTTTATAAAAGGTACCTTTTATAAAAAGTACCTTTTATAAAAAGTACCTTTTATAAAAAGTACCTTTTATAAAAAGTACTTTTTATAAAAAGTACCTTTTATAAAAAGTACCTTTTATAAAAAGTACCTTTTATAAAAAGTACCTTTTATAAAAAGTACCTTTTATAAAAAGTACCTTTTATAAAAAGTACTTTTAATAAAAAGTACCTTTTATAAAAAGTACCTTTTATAAAAAGTACCTTTTATAAAAAGTATCTTTTATAAAAAGTACCTTTTATAAAAAGTACCTTTTATAAAAAGTACCTTTTATAAAAAGTACCTTTTATAAAAAGTACCTTTTATAAAAGGTATCTTTTATAAAAAGTATCTTTTATAAAAAGTACTTTTTATAGAAAGTATATTTTATAAAAAGTACCTTTTATAAGAAGTACCTTTTATAAAAAGTACCTTTTATAAAAAGTACCTTTTATAAAAAGTACCTTTTATAAAAAGTACCTTTTATAAAAAGTACCTTTTATAAAAGGTACCTTTTATAAAAAGTACCTTTTATAAAAGGTATGTGTATATATTCATGATCCTTGATGGATTTTAAGGTGATCTAGCCATGTCCGTCTGTTTTTTTGTTCATAAAAAAATTATATTCATTCTAAACAACCAGAAAGACTTCAAATATTTTGTATATATTATCATTATAGTGGAGGGTATTCTAGATTCGGCACAGCCGAATTTACTTCTTTACTTGTTTATATTATAGAAAAGTTGATTTGGAAAACTTTTATGATGATCACCAGATTTCGCTATTTTAGTTATACAACCTTTAGTTAAGGATTTAATTGCTATTTAAGTGACAATAAAAATGTGTTAATTTTTAATAATGATAACCAAATTTCGGATTTTTGGAAATTCCTGATGATCACCAGATTTCGCTATTTTAGTTATATTAAAAGTTGTAATTCAGTGATAAGAATTACACAAATAACAAAATGTAAACTACTTCTATTCACATTGTCTTTTGGAATTGCACTGTTTGTGTAATTTTTAACACTGTCCCTGATGATGAAAATCGATGAATATCGAAATAATGGAGAAGTAAAATAAATACTGTATACAACGACACAGCTCGAACTCGGTTATTTTATTTAGATTTTTGAAAATTTTTAATGATCACCAGGTTTTGATTTTTGCCTTTACTTTCGTTGGTTAACCCATTTCTAACCAGCGTGTGTTTGAACACATGCTAATAATTTCTTCAAAAAATACAAAACATGACAAAATATAAATAAATAATTAATATTTTGGGGAGTTTTTATAATGGTTTGGTTTATTAGTGAAGAAAGAAGAACGGAGCCGTTCCTAAAAAAAGTTTCATCAACTTTAAAAGCTTAAATGTACATTTATTATTCATAAGGGGACAAAAAGGAGTCGTTCCTGAAATTTTGGGTTAAGAAAATAATCCGTTAGTTAAGAAAATAATATAATTTTAAAATAAAAAATATATAAAAAATTAGATTTTTGGAAATTTATGAAATAAACCACAACAATGATTTTGAAGCAATAAATTTCTTAAAATTCTAGAAAATTTAAATATGGTGCGTGGGTTACATTTTTTACACATTTCGCGATATACAATGAAGAAAAAAGGTCATGTGGAATTATTTTGATGTTTTTAATAACTAAATTGTTAAGAAGTGTTAATTTAAAAATATGTTGTTTAAAAAAAAATTAAATAAAAACGAAAAAAGCAATGATGGGTACCAATACCTTTTCGATACCAATACCCGTTAATACCAATTCAAATTGAAAACCAATACCAATTAAAAACCAATACCTTTATTTCTCCGATACCAATACCGATAAAATACCAATATTGATTCCCCACTACCAATACCAATTAAAAACCAATACTTTTATTCTTCAAAACCAATACCAATAAAAAACCAATACTAATTCATTTTTTTCTACTTTCGTATCGGTTTTGTTTCGGTTTTATGTATTCTTATTTTTTTTAATTGTGACGTCAAACATGTTCTTTTCATCACATTATTAGGTTTTACCTGACTAACGAATTGCAAAAGATGTTACATCGATCAGTAATCGTTTGCATGCAATGTCACATAACAAAAAGGAGTTAGCTAGTACTTGAATTTTAAAAGCCATAAAAACATAAAAGAAATATTTTTTGTCACGGTTTTTATGACCCCTAATAAAAGTAGATCTTAAAAAATTTAGACCTTTTCTGTGATGAAATTTTTTCTTTTGCAAACATTGTTAATATTTGATATACATAAATATGTACATTGAATGTCACTGCACTCTTCTTTGCGTTGTAAAAAAATACTAATGTCCTTTTTTGGAAATTCCAAAATTTTAATCAAGCAGACGTTACAAAATTTTATGTCACAACACCAGAATCCAGAAAAAAAATTTTATTGTTTTATTAGAGGCACAGTCATATTATATAAGAATTTAAGAACGCATAATGTGCAGTTCACACTTGCTATTTTTGACAGTTTAAGGGCTACGTGTTTAAAAAACTCTTTTTTCTGTATCCATTACGTTTTTATTCTGTTACTCGTGTTTTGTCAAACAACTTGTTTAAGGTCGTAAGTGTGAACCCCATATAAGAAAAAAATTGATCCGTGTAATCGCAATTGGCAAAAGATCTAAAATCGAAAAAGGGGCCCCCTGCATGATAACCCATTTCGATCACCTTTTTCAAAAAAATATTTATGTATGAAAAGGATGAAGTTCAGGTATATTTTGTTACAAATGTTAAGTCTCATCTTTCTGCAATTAAAAAATATCTCCCCTTGACCACCGGAATTTATATGTGCATTAAATGCAATGTGCATCAGCACAGAAATTGTTTCAAGCAAAAAGGAAAAAATTGCATTTTTTTAGTTTAGACTTTTAATTTTTTTATTAATTAATATAATTTTTTTTAGATTTAATTTATTATCAAATTCAGCTAATTGAAACATTTTGAAACTATTTATTTTGAAAATAACGAAATAAATTAATAAAAAAGCAAATAATTCCAAATATTAAAATTGCAGAAAAAGTTGAAATACAGGCTTTTCTGGAATAACGGAACATTAACATTTTTTTACAAGAGTTTTGAGATCAGCCGGTGCACAGTGGACGGTTTGTATGGAAAACGCGCGCATCGAAGTTTTTTGACTATATCTTCTAAACGGTTAGGAGTTGTAAAACAAAATTTGGCATTCTAAAAACAAGGGACCTTAAGCAAATAAAGCTGTGACCAAAGTTTGTTGTCCTCCTTGCACCCTACATATAAATTGAATGCAAAGTTGGTTAATTTATTTATATGAACAAATGCTAAAAATATGTTAGGATCATTGATATTTTTGATATATTATTACTGAATGTCGTTCGGATAGAGTAAATATACATCATTAAACATTATTAGTTAAAATACATATAAAAAATTGAGTTAAATTATTACCAAATGTATCGACTTTTTTAGTTAACAAATCTGACAATATAAATATATAAGTGGAATTGCTTGTATCAAACCTATTTAAAATTGCACAAAAAAAGATAAATTTAATATTTGCAAACATTACCTTTCACCCTACACTAAAATATCCGGCACGTATGACTTTTTTACCAATTTTATTTTATTGACTTATAATAAATAAATAGTAGTAATAAACCAAAATTGAATAATAACAGGATTAAAACATTAAAAAACAAATTAACATAGACACGATAATGCAATATCGTAATAAATAAAATAAAAAAAAAATTTGTTCTTTTGTATTAGTTGCAATAGTTCCTTTGGATAAGGAACCTTTTTTACGGAGTTCGATGTTTCTTTACGTAAAATGGAAATTTTTGGATCTGATTCGACCATAAATTTTTGAAAAATATCTCTTAGATTGTTTATTCTTGAATTTTTTCTGCTAAAATTGCTTTTGTAAATCATAAAATATTTATGCGACCTTTCTAACGATTGTTCTGATAACTGACCTAATATTTAAATTGTATAAGTTAGTTATTGAACTGCTTATATAGTTCAAAATATTTTTCTTACCAACTGGAACCACCGAATTTTGAATAATCTCATTTCCGTGTATCAGGACCTTATGTACAGTAGGACTCATTGTCCACCATCCATACATTGATATTATAAAAAATCACCAATTTTTTTTTGTAAATATCTAAATAGGTTGAAGCTGATATTTAATAATTTCGAAAAATAAAAATTTAAAAAAATAAATATATATATATTTTTTTTTTTTCTTTTTATGGACCCTACTTTGGGGCCTTATCCTGAATTTAACTGCAAGTTACTGCAGACGAAATAAAGTTCCTCGTTCAGATAAATACCTCTAGTTTCACCCCATATTGAATTTGTCTGTATCCACAAGGTTCCACAAAAGATGCAGTCTATAATTAAGAGTCTTTTTTACACATTTCTTGAAAAATGACAACATTTGGCAGTCAATTAACGAATAACGCGGTTTAAAATTTTAGCTTATAAGGGCAGTTTTAATTAGTTACATATATTGTCAAAGCTGCGTTAAAATTTCAGGATGTTAGCTTACTTAGAAATAGTTTTATTCAATCATTTAAAAAAGGCTTCCAAAAAATTTTCATTTTTTAAAAAAACCTGAAAATGTTTGGACTTTGGAGACACGCCCTGGTCAAAGTAAATGACATATAAATATTTTATGAATGGTTTTCTATCCCCTAGGATGTCTTTTATCAAACCCATGTTCAACCGATCAAATCGCTGACAATTTTGATTTTGTTACGATGCGCGTCCATCTTCCACTGTGCGGTGCTAATTTTACTAAATAGGTACCTTTTTCCAAAAAAAAATTAATCTTTGTCCAAAATGGGTTAAGCATGTACTATTTAGTTTAAAGTTTGACGTAATTCTGAATGCAAATACTGCTAAAAAATATATTTTTTTTAAAAAGGGGTTTTTCAAAAAAAAACTCACGCAAAAATTCGACTCACTCTCTAGACCAATGATTCTCAAACGGTGTGTCGCGTCCCCCTAGGGGGCCACGGAAGCATTTCTAGGGGGTCGCGAAAAGTTTAGTAAATATCATGCTAAAATTATTAAAATAAAATATACAAGCAATCTGTGGATCTGAACTACTTATATGCCAAAATCACAATTTTACCATAATTCATATAATTTTGTCGTCCAAAGTTTAAGAATTTTAAATCCGACAACTTTAAATATGCTCCATCTTCAATACTATTAACTTGGCCATTTTCAGCTTCATAGCTCGTTAGGGCAATGCTTAAAAAGCACAGTTTTTAAATCTGACTACTTCAGGATATGATTGCCAGGACTACATGCTATCATCATCCTTGCTCAATTGGGGACTTTAAAAACAGCTAAAATGTTAAAAAACTGTGTTGACAAAAATAGGCCCATGTTAGGATCTAGCCCCCATACAAACGTCCCCTTTAAATTTGGCAAAAACTACTCTTAAAACCGTATTATAATAAGTATGCTTTCGAAATTAAGCAGGTAAAAGCATTTAAAAGTAATCATTGCAAATTTTACAGAAAACGGACCAGTTCTACTTGTATTCCCCAGGGATTCAATCAGTCCATATTTGGATTTGAGACCAATTTTTGGGAAAACTTGGTGTAGAGCATAATATGGTCGGTTTTTACCGACATTAATTTTCTCACTTGTTGGGGGGTCGCGAGACATTTGAAATATTGATAAGGGGTCGCGATGCAAAAGTTAGTGAGAAGCTCTGCTCTAGACACTCACTCAGAATTTTTCAACTCACAATCACGTGATTTAAATGAAAATCACTTTTTTGAGTCACGCAAATCACGGGACCAGCGACCATCTCCAATTCAAATACATAAACAAGAGACAAGTGTCTTTTTATTTGTTTAATCTATAACATCTGCAAATTTTATTTAAAATGAAGTGTCCACCCTTGAAAAAGTTTCCTTGTAGGTCTGAATCCAAAAAGTTTCAAGGCACTTATTTATTACCTTAATATAGTCACTTGACTTAAATGGAAATCACTCTATAACCAAATGATTTAAATGAAAATCAGTCACGCTCACGCGTGAATCACGGGACCAGAGACCATCTCCAATTCAAATACTTAAACAAAAGGCAAGTGTCTCTTCATTTGATTCATCTATAACATCTGTAAATTTTGTTAAAAATGAAGTGTCCACCCTGAAATAGTTTCCTTGTAGGTCCGATTTCAAAAAGTTTCAAGTCACTTATTTATTACCCTAATATAGTACTTAATTTAAATGAAAATCACTCTATAATCACGTGATTTAAATAAAAATCGCTCACGCCTGAATCACGTGGTTTTTTGAGTCACGCAAATTACGGGACCACAGACCATCTCTAATTCGAATACATAAACAAAAGACAAGTTTCTCTTCATTTGATTCATCTATAACATCTGTAAATTTTATTAAAAATTAAGTGTCCACCCTGAAATAGTTTCCTTGTAGGTCCGATTTCAAAAACTTTCAAGGCACTTATTTATTACCTTAATATAGGCTTATATTCTGAATTTCAAAAAAATCCGTTAACATTTACGACCTGTAGAGACTTTTGGCCAAAAAAAAACTACCATCTCGCCCCAGTGTGCACTGTGGGGCGGACAGAAGAACGACTTGCCGTAAATTAATTAATATTAACGATAAAACCTTTTGCATACAAATACCAAAACCGATATAAGATAAATACCAATACTTATTAAAAACCGATACCGATTCGAGGTTAAAACCAATACCAATACCCAATACCTAAATAATTCAAAACCAATACCGAAACCTATACCAATTCAACAAAAAATGAAAACCAATACCTATACCAATACTAATATAATTTTAAAAACCAATACCAATACCAATACTTTTATCGAATTGGTACCCATCCTTGGAAAAAAGACATAAAGTTTTCGGAAGGGAAGATTTCTACAAACAATGTAATGCAGCTCTATTGCATATATCGTTGGCTTATTATAGAAAGGTTGTATCCCGATTTTTAACATGATAATGTTTTTGGGCTGGTGTCTAGTTTTAAAAAAGTTGCTTGACGCCACCTCAGTTTGACTATATAAGCTAACAATTAACGGAAAATAAAACAAGAATTACTATATTCATTTTCTTAAGACTAAAAATTTTAATATCTTCGGTTTGTAACTTGGATAATAATTCACCTCGTGGTGAATAAAACCGTTTTACACCAGCTGGTGAATAAAAAGTAACATAATTATTTTTAAACAAAAAAAAATTTTTTTCATCATTTTTTTTTTTTTTTTTTATAATTTTTTTTTTTTTCATCAATTTTTTTTTCCATTAAATTTTTTGTTTGCATCAATTTTTTTTTTTTTATCAAATTTTTGTTCATCAATTTTTTTTCATCAAATTTTTTTTTTTCCTCAAAAATTTTTTTTTTCATCAAATTTTTTTTTGATCAATTTTTTTTCATTAATTTTTTTTTTCATCAAATTTTTTATTAAAATTTTTTTTTTCATAAATTTTTTTTTTATCGTATTTTTTTTTTTTCATCAAATTTTTTTATCAAATTTTTATTATCAATTTTTTTCTCACCAAAAAAAATTTTTATTATCAATTTTTTTCTCACCAAAAAATTTTTTTTTTAATTTTTTTTACATCAAAAAATTTTCCACCAAAAATTTTGGGTTCATTAAATTTTTTTTAACATAATTTTGTTGTTCGTGAAAAAAAATCATTTTTTTTTTTACCAAAACTACTTTTTCACCAAGTCTAAGCTTTTCGCATAAAAATTTTCCATTTGTTTATCACATGTACATAAAACAAGTGAAAATGTTATATTTTTTGGTGCCGAATCTTTTATACTCTCCAAAATGTAAAAACACTTTTTTGCACTCACTTACAAAACGTACAGCTCTTTTGGTTTTTTAATGGGGTCCTCGACCGATATTTCAATTCGTTTTGCATGGAATAACAAAGAAATATAACATTATTTTTTCTAAAAAAAACTTTGCTTTGGCAAATACACCCAAATCTTCCGCAAAACATTATCATGATTTAATGTTTTGGGCAGGAGTACTAAATTCGCAGGCATTTTTTAAATCATTTTTTTTGGAAACCTCATCACATCACACTTAAGAAATTTTGTGTGCACAAAATTTTAATGTGTTGCTTTGAATAAAAATTGAAAAAAAATTTATATATATTTTTTTATTTTTTTTTTTTCATCTTTAGTAAATTAAAGAAATGTTTATTTACTCCTTTTCATTATTTAGCCATCGATATACATAATAAAAGTACTCCTGAGCGTATGAGTATTTTATAAATGCCATAAATCATTCATACGCCATGGCATATAAAATTTCATATACTCGTAGTATGTACAAATTGTTACATTGTGTTGCTCTTTTAAAAATATTCCAATTATTTCAAGCCTGTCTACTTGGTCTTGAACGTGTTAAAAAAAATAATTCTGATTTATTTTTTTCTTTGTTCGAGTTTTCATTTTCCCAAATCAGAATTTACCTCAACAACAATAATTCTTTTTAAAGAAGTTATAAATTAAACCACCAACACCAAACAAGCACATCATCAGTACTTGAAACACAAAGATATGTATATGTGACAACAAATTAGAACAGCTTAAGTCTGCAAAGGCAAAAGAATCAATTGATAAGATATTTTTATATTGGGGAACAAATTAACGTTTAACTTCCATTTTTTAATTTCCGTTTATATGGAAATTTCAACCATTTCAATTAAAGCGATTTAAAAGATAAACTCGTGGAGGTTATAAAATCACGATTTAAAAAAAATAAATGAACAGTTGCCCTCTAGATCACGCGTGGATTGACGGGGAAAAAAAGGAAATTGAGAAATTTTTTAAGGAGAAATATTACTAAAATGTCTTAAATTTTTGAGGTTATTTTCTAGATTCTGAGACTTTTTCTATAGTATAAATGTCTCAGTAGCTAAGACATTTTCTATTTGAAAAATGTCTTTGAATCTATGAGTTTTTTGAAGGAAAAATTTCTTAGATTCTCAGACTTTTCAATAGGAAATATATTATATGTTTGAGAATCTTGGACTTTTTCCAAGGAAAAGTGCCTCAGAAAATTATACCGTTTCTATAGAAAAATGCCTCAGAATAACCTCAAAAATTTTCAAAAACCAATAAATTCTATAATTTGTATAATCTCAGTTACTTTCTATAGAAAAAAAGTTTCAGGACCAAAGACGTTTTCTGTGGGGAAAACTGTTTCTAAATATATGAATTTTTTGGTGAACTTTTTATATAAAAGTGTAGTAGAATCAGACATTTTTTCTTTAGAAAGAATTTTAAAAATTCTAAAAGGTTTTCTGCAACGAAATTCCTCAGAATCTCAAAGTTTTTTAACATGATAATGTTTTTAGGCTGGTGTCTAATTGTAAAAAAGTTGCAGGACGCCACCTCAGTTTGACTATATAAGCTAACAATTAACGAAGAAGAAAACAAGAATTACTGTTTTCATTTTCTTAAAACCAAAAATTTTAATAACTTGGGTTTGTAACTTGGATAATAATTCACCTCGTAGTGAATAAACCCGTTTTTCACCAGCTGGTGAATAAAAATTAACATAATTATTTTTCAACAAAAAACATTTTTTTTTTTCATAAATTTTTTTTTTTCCATCAAATTTTTTTTTTTCATCATTTTTTTTCCATCAAGTTTTTTTCCATTAAATTATTTTTTTTTATCAATTTTTTTCATCATTTTTTTTTTATCAAATTTTGTTTTTCATAAATTTTTTTTTTTCATTAATTTTTTTTTTTTCATCAAATTTTTTTTTTATCAAAAATTTTTTTTTCATCAAAAATTTTTTTTTTCATCAAATTTTTTTTTTTTTTAATCAAATTTTTTTGCATCAATTTTTTATCAATTTTTTTTTTTCACCCAATTTTTTCACCATTTTTTTTTTTTTCATCAATTTTTTTTCCATCAAATTTTTTTTCCATCAAATTTTTTTTCAAAAAAAAAATTTTTCATCAATTTTTTTTTTATAATTTTTTTTTTTTTTTCATCAATTTTTTTTCATCAAATTTTTTTTTCATAAAATTTTTTTTTTTTCATTAATTTTTTTTTCATCAAATTTTTTTTATCATATTGTTTTCATCAATGTTTTTCATCAAATTTTTTATTATCAATTTTTTCTTACCAAAAAAATGGTTTTTTTCATATTTTTTTTTTCTTAATTTTTTTTTACATCAAAAAATTTTTCTTTTTATGAAAAAAAATTCATCAAAAACTTTTTTCATCAAAATGTTTTTTCACCAAAAATTTTGGGTTCATTAAATTTTTTTTAACATAATTTTGTTTTTCGTGAAATTTTTTTTTTACCAAAACTACTTTTTTACCAAGTCTAAGCTTTTTGCATAAAAATTTTCCATTTGTTTATCAAATGTACATAAAACAAGTGAGAGTGGTATATTCTTTGGTGCCGAATCTTTTATACTCTCCAAAATGTAAAAACACTTTTTTACACTTATTTTTGCACTCACTTACGGAATGTACAGCTCTTTTGATTTTTTTTTAATGGGGTCTACGACTGATATTTCAATTCGTTTTGCATGGAATAGCCAAGTAATACAATATTATTTTTTCTAAAAAAAACTTTGCTTTGGCGAGTACACCCAAATCTTCCGCAAAAAATTTTCATGATTTAATGTTTTGGGCAAGAAAAAATTCCCAGGCATTTTCATTGGAATAATATCTTAGAATCATAAATTTTCTATTTAAACAATGACTCAGAGAAGTTTAAAAATCAGAAAACTTTTTTAGAATAAATCTAATACTTTGTCGATCTGTCTATTTTGATGTCAGAAAAATGCTTTGGAACCTGAAAATTGTTTGAGAATACATTTTTCAAAATCTATACTTCTATACTATCTATATATGTATATAAAAGAGTAATGTGACTGACTGACTGACTGACTGACTGACTGACTGACTGACTGACTGACTGACTGACTGACTTATATACTCATTCATCATCGCCCAGCTCAAACCGCTGAAGCTAGAGACTTGAAATTTGGACTGTAGGTCCACCTCCCGGAATATAGATCCACTAAGGCTGGATTTTTGCCAATGTTGATTCTAAGGGGGTAAAAAGGGTAAAAAACTGTACTTTTGGTACTTTTTATATCTCCTGAAATAATGGTCACAGAGACTTGAAATTTGGACTGTATGTTCAACTCCTGGAATATAGATCCAGTAAGGCCGGATTTTTGCCAATGTTGATTCTAAGGGGGTAAAAAGGGTAAAAAACTGTACTTTTGGTACTTTTTATATCTCCTGAAATAATGGTCACAGAAACTTGAAATTTGGACTGTATGTTCACGTCCCGGAATATAGATTCAGTAAGGCTGGATTTTTGCCAATGTTGTTTCTAAGAGGGTAAAAAGGGTAAAAAAATGTACCTTTGGTACCTTTTATATTTCCTTAAATAATGGTCCTAGACACTTGAAATTTTGAATGTAGGTTCAGCTCCCGGAATATAAATCTACCAAGGCTGGATTTTGCCAATGTTGATTCTAAGGGGTAAAAAGGGTAAAAAACTGTACTTTTGGTACCTTCTATATTTTCTTAAATAATGGTCCTAAAAACTTAAAATTTGCAATGTAGGTTTTTGCCAATGTTGACTCTACGGGGGTAAAATGGAAAAAAGTGTACTTTTGGTACTTTTTTAATTTACTGAAATAATGGTACCTTTTATAAAAAGTACCTTTTATAAAAAGTACCTTTTATAAAAAGTACCTTTTATAAAAAGTACCTTTTATAAAAAGTACCTATTATAAAAAGTACCTTTTATAAAAAGTACCTTTTATAAAAGGTCATTTTTATAAAAAGTACTTTTTATAAAAGGTACTTTTTATAAAAATTACCTTTTATAAAAAGTACCTTTTATAAAAAGTACCTTTTATAAAAAGTACCTTTTATAAAAAGTACTTTTTATAAAAAGTACCTTTTATAAAAAGTACCTTTTATAAAAAGTACTTTTTATAAAAATGACCTTTTATAAAAAGTACCTTTTATAAAAAGTACCTTTTATAAAAAGTACCTTTTATAAAAAGTACCTTTTATAAAAAGTACCTTTTATAAAAAGTACCTTTTATAAAAAGTACCTTTTATAAAAAGTACCTTTTATAAAAAGTACTTTTTATAAAAATGACCTTTTATAAAAAGTACCTTTTATAAAAAGTACCTTTTATAAAAAGTACCTTTTATAAAAAGTACATTTTATAAAAAGTACCTTTTATAAAAAGTACCTTTTATAAAAAGTACCTTTTATAAAAAGTACCTTTTATAAAAAGTTCCTTTTATAAAAAGTACATTTTAAAAGTACCTTTTATAAAAAGTACCTTTTATAAAAAGTACCTATTATAAAAAGTACCTTTTATAAAAAGTACCTTTTATAAAAAGTACCTTTTATAAAAAGTACCTTTTATAAAAAATACCTTTTATAAAAAGTACCTTTTATAAAAGTACCTTTTATAAAAAGTACCTTTTATAAAAAGTACCTTTTATAAAAAGTACCTTTTATAAAAAGTACCTTTTATAAATAGTACCTTTTATAAAAAGTACCTTTTATAAAAAGTCCTTTTATAAATAGTACCTTTTATAAAAAGTACCTTTTATAAAAAGTACCTTTTATAAAAAGTACCTTTTATCAAAAACACCTTTAATAAAAAGTACCTTCCATAAAAAGTACGTTTTGTTAAATATGCCGAAATTACACTTTTGGTACTTTTTTATATCCTGAAATAATAAACATAGAAACTTGAATTTGGAAAAGGTTCGCCTCTCGGAAAATAATGGGGTTAAAAGGAATAAAAAAGTGTACTTATTAATTTCCTGATATAATGGCCCCAGAAACTTAAAATTTGGAAGGTAAAATCCTTCGGTGAAAAAAGAGATTGGGAAAAGTTTTTTTTGGAAATTCCGTTTCTTAACGGGGATAAAAAGTACTTTAAATATTTGCTGAAACAATGATCCTAGATAATTGAAATATGGATTGTAGGATCCTTCGGTGAAGAAAAAACATTCTGAAAGAGGTACTTTTTTTAAATTCCGTTTCTAATGGGGGTAATGAAGTGTACTTTTGGTACTTTTTCTGTGCCTATAATAATGACCTTAGATGATGGAGATGGAATTGGAAATGAAATGGAGTAGAACGGGGAATAATATGGAATAGAGCAGGGAACAATATGGAATGATATTTTTAACTAAAATTTTTGGTGTTTAGCTTTTTTTACTCCATATTTTTTTTTATTCCAATTTCTTTTTTCACTAAAATATTTATTCACTCAAAATCCAAAATCCCGACATAAGGCAACATGGTAACGTACTAGCAAAGTTATTAAAATTTTATTGTTTATATTATTCATTGAAATATTTTTTTATGGAAGTCTTAAACGTCGACAAGTAAATAAAACAAAGACTACGAAGGGGAATTTTTTGAAAATCGATAGAGTTATCCTGATCCTTCTATTATCCGGTATTCAATACAACCGGTAACGAAGTACCGGGATTGTAAGCTAGTAATATTATAAAGAGGTAATGTTTGTATGTTTTTTTGTTTGTTTGTTTGTAGAAAGTAATCTCCGGAACTACTCATCCGATTTCAAAAAAGTTTTCAGCAATATTTAGAGTGTTCCTCCCGGACGGACATAGGCTAGGTTTCATCGACCACGCCCACTTCTACGCCCACTTTTTGACAAAAAACGTAAAATTTAAAAATCTTCAAAACTACTAAACCGAATTCAAAATTTTTTTTACCAATACATACTTGGAATGGTCCTTCAAGATGCTTTTACCAATATTTAGAGTGCTCCTCCAGAGTGGACATAGTGTAGGATTTTTCGACCACGCTTACTTTAAAGCCCACTTTTGGCAAACAACTTACAATTTAAATATCTATGAGACTACTCATCCGATTTCAAACATTTTTTCACCAATATTTAGAGTGTTCCTACAGGGTGGACATAGGCTGGGAATCGCCCACTTCTTCGCCTACTTTTTGGCCAAAAAACCTAAAATTTAAAAATCTCCTAAATTACTCATATGATTTCCAAAATTTTTCCACCAATGCTTAGTATGGTTCTTTAGTGTGGAAATATGCTGAGTTTCATTGACCACGCCCATTTATACGCCCACTTTTGGCACGAAAAACGTGAAATTTAAATATTATGAATCTACTCATCCAATTTCAAAAATTTTATCGCATATATACATTTTGAATGGTCCTTCAGGGTGGACATGGGCTAGCTTTCATCAACCACACCCTTTCTACGCCCAGTTTTGGTTAAAAAAACGTAAAATTTCAAAATCTCCGAAACTACTAATTCGGTTTAAACAATTTTTTTCTCCAATATTAAGAATGGTCCTAGGGTTCATCGACGTAAAACTTTAAAATAGACGAAACCTTTTATGATGTTTCAAAAATGATTTCACTAATATTTATAAATCTCCTTCAGGGTGAGTTAGGGTAGGTTTCATTGGCCGCACCCATTTTAAAGATCACTTTGGGTCAAAAGACTTCAAATTAAAAAACCTTTAAGACTACTCATCCGATTTCAAAACATTCTGAAAACGCCCTTTTTGGAAATTCAGATTTTAATGGAGCAAATAGTTGAAAAGAAGTGGACTTTGTATCCTTTTCTATCTCCTGAAATATTGGTCATAGAAACTTGAAATGTGGGATCCTCCTGCCCAAAAAATCATTATTTCTTCAACGCATGTTATGGAACGCAATGAATTGGAATTCAATGAATTGAAACGAATAGAACAGGGAACGAAAAGGAATAGAACGGGGAATGGAATGATACGGGGAATGATAGGATATCAAGAGCTCGAAAATGTTCAAGAAATTGTTTTACCGGAACGAAAATGATTCCGGGCTAAACGGGGCGGTTTGAATTTTATTGTTTGTTTTAAATAGTTTTTATTTAAGACTTTAACGATAAAAATTTAATAAAATAAAGATTCTGCAGGGGACAATTTTAGAAATGGGAACTCTAATCCTGATGCTTCTTTAATTCCGTATTTGTTATTACCGGTGACAAAGTTCCGGGCGGGCCTGCTAGTATCTAATATTTTCTTAAGTTCTTAAATCTTTTCTATAGGAATACATTTTTTAAACTTGGAAATGTTTCTACGGAAAATCATAATAAACAAGAGGCAAACCGTTAAAAACCGTAATTAATGATTCAAATCTGACATGAGGTTCCATGAAAAAACAAGTAGAAAAGTTAAATTCGACTTGGCCGAATCTATGAATACCCTCCATAATGCCCATTTTAAGTGATAATAAATTTTCTAACGTGAAAAAATAACCGTTTTGCTTAGAAATATTTTATTTTGTTAAAAAAATTTTTTTTTTAATAATTTTGGAAAAAAAAAATAATTTACTAATTTTTTTTTGAGTGTAAAGTTTTTTTTTGAGTGTACAATTTTTTTTGAGTGTAAAATTTTTTTCGAGTGTATTTTTTTTTGTTTTGGTGTAAAAATATTTTTGAGTGACAAAAATACGTTCTAAAATATTTTTGTGACTTACCAATGTTTTTAAAACAGGTTTAACTGGTTTTCAACACGTGTATTTTAGTTGAAGCTAATCTAAATTCACGGTTTTACTAATAACTTTTGAACCACTGGACCGATTTGGCTGAAATTCAACACGAACGAGGCTGGCTGGAGGAACGCAAAATATATATGACAAGCTTCAGCATCCTCAGAATTGCTTTTCGAAAGTTATAGTGCTTTTTATCTCAAAAATTCACGAAAAACCCTTGCCGAAATTCAGTCTTTTGCTCATAACTTTTGAACCACTCGACCGATTTCGCTGGATTGCAATACCAACCTGACTAGGTAAATGCCCAACATATATGCCAAACTGCAGGAGCCTCCGTTAAGTCTTTCAAAAGTTATCGTGTTTTCAACAGACAGACAGACGGACGGACGGACGGACATCGCTAGATCTTAAAATCGATCGAGGATCATGATAATATATATTTTATGGGGTCCTAGACCGATATTTCGAGGTGTTACAAACGGAATGACAAACTTATATATACCCTCTTTCACTAGAGGGGAGGGTATAAAAAGATGTCCCCCAAACTTAAGAGCCTGCCTTTGATACTGTGTATTTGCACATAAGTTGCTATAAACAGTTGCCACAGTTATCTTGTGTATATCAAGTATTAGGTATTTAAAAGAGATTTTAGGCTGTAGGTTATAACAGGACGGACTATACAGCCTACACTAAAAAGGCATCACTTTGAAGAAATCTTAGACTTAGTTTAGGTTAGGTTTTTATTGTGGGTGAGTTTTCATTTAAATCGTTGTTGTATTAACAAAAAATTTAGTTGTCTTGACAAGTTGTGTTGTTGTATAAAAAATTAAGTTTAACTTCTTTGTCAATACAATTTAATTGTTTGTTGATACAACAATGTTTTAATTTAAAGTGAATAAATTGTATATATAAAGACCTTAAGAATATTTGCAATTTCATTTTAAAACTCGCTGAATTAAAGAGTCCAAAAAAATTTAAATCTCCACCCAACAATTTTTCCCCAAAAAAATATATACCCATTTTATTTCTTTCATTAAGCCGCACAAAAGCAAAATAATGAAATACAACTGAAATACTTTAAATTACTCTGTAGGTTATTTTTTTTTAACCACTTATAGCCATTTTGAAACAAACGTGTACTTTATATTTTCACCACAAAAATAAAACTTATTTTTGTTTTTCTTCATTCTTTTATGTCATACTGTGATTCATCATAAACACTTATACATGGCTTAAAAGCCACCGAATAACCGAAGCTCTTCTGTTAAATAGCTCTTTGTTTGTAAAAAGCATATAAGAAGATAAAGAAGGCTTGAGTGTATAACATTCCCTACTATTTTTTTTTGTTAATTTTTGGATGGAGCTAAAAATAAAGTCACTTGTAAGCAGCGAAAAAAAGAGAAAAATTTACATACAAATTTACAAGAAACAACAGCCATAAAGTAATAAAAAATATACAAATAAACATTGTACCTACATATGATTATAGGGAAGCAACATTTTTTTATACAACATAAGAGGAGTTTCATATTATAAACCCATTTTTATATTTTCAGAAATAATGGCCCAAGAAAATTTAAACGAATTAAGTAAAAACAAGTAGAAAAGTTAAATTCGACTTTGCCGAATCTATGAATACCCTCAAAAATGCATTTTTAAAGGATAGTACATTTTTTAACGTGAAAAAATTAACAATTTTGATTAGAAATATTTCGTTTTGAGTAAAAAACTCTTTTTTTGTCATTAAAAAAAAAATTACTAATTTTATTTTTTGAGTGTAAAATTTTTTTCGAGTGTAATGTTTTTTTTACTGTAAAAATATTTCTGAGTGAATGCACGTAAGTGTGCACACAAAATATTGTCATTTTTGTAAAAAAAAAAATATTTTTTTTTGAGTGTAAATTGTTTTTGAGTGTAAAATTTTTTTGAGTGTAAAATTTTTTTCGAGTGTATTTTTTAAGTTACCAATGCTTTTAAAACTAAACAAGTTTAAAAAGCATTGCTTTAAAACTAAAAAAGTTTGAAAAGCATTGTTAAGTTACCACCAATGCTTTTAAAACTTGTTTAAACACGTGTCATTTAAGATCAAACTAATCTGAAATTCAGGGTTTTGCTTATAACTTTTGAACCACTGGACCGATTGAGCTAAAATTTAATACCAAACAGACCTAGGGAACGGCAACAGTACATGTCAAGCTTCAGCAGTGTCATTATTGTCTTTCGGAAGTTATCGTGCTTTTTACCTCGTAAATTCGGAAAACAACCTTGCCGAAATTTACTCTTTTGCTCATAACTTTTGAACCACTGTACCGATTTGGCTGGATTGCAATACCAACCTGACCAGGTAAATGACCAACATATATGCCAAACTTCAGTAGCTTCTTTAAAGTCTTTCAAAAGTTAGCATGTTTTCTACGGACAGACAGACAGACGGACGGACGGACATCGCTAGATCGTCTTAAAATCGATCGAGGATCATGAATATAAGTATATGTACTTTATGGGGTCCTAGACCAATATCTCGAGGTTTTACAAACGGAATGACAAACTTATATATACCCTCTATCACTAGAGTGGAGGGTATAAAAATATAAAAAAAAAATATTGATGAAAAAAATATTTATGAAAAAAAATGTTGATGAAGAAAATATTGATGAAAAAAAAATACTGATGAAAAAAAATATTGATAAAAAAAAATTATAAAAAATAATTATGTTACGTTTTATTCACCAGCTGGTGAATATTTTTTTTTCACCACGAGGCTACTAAAATTTGAGCTCGAGTCCGCTACCAGAATAGAATTCTGTCCTAGGGGTTTCTTGTTATCTCACAAGAAAAGTCCACAAAGTGAAACTACATGATTTCTTTAAAATGTATACATAGGATAGATTTTTTTTTAATCGACCTGTCTGAACGAAATCCAGTTCAGGAAGTCAAAACAGAGGTCCTTTGTAGAAAAATAACAGAAATCAACAGATTATATTTCTAATTTTATAGAAATATTTAGCACTCCTCTTCAAAAAAATGCCTGCGAATTTTGTACTCTTGCCCAAAATATTAAATCATGATAATGTTTTGCGGAAGATTTGGGTGTACTTCACAAAGCAAAGTTTTTTTAGAAAAAATAATGTTGAATTACTTTGCTATTCCATGCAAAACAAATTGAAATATAAGTCGAGGACCCCATTAAAAAACCAAATGAGCTGTATATTTCGTAAGTGAGTGCAAAAATAAGTGCAAAAATGTATTTTTACATTTTGGAGAGTACTTATAAAAGATTCGGCGCCAAAGAATATAACACTCTCACTAGACTGCCCAGAAAAAAACCAAGTTGTTATTTTCTTGGGGGATACCGGCGAATTTTGTTCCTTTTAGTGCAAAAAAATTTCGGTTTTTTTTTGGGATTTTTAAAATAATATCTAGAGGTCGCGATCTCGCGTTTTATAACGATTTATTTTTTTTTGAGTTTTTTATTATTTTAAATTGTTAAATATGATTAATATGATAAAATATTAATAATTTCAGACAAAAAAAAAATTAAATTAAAAATTAAATATCGCTCATTCCATGAGATGTCTCCCAGCATCTAATCAAATGTTCTTTAATTTATTTGAAATTTCGCACACAGGTACACTATGGAGCAATTAAAATAAATTCTTTTTAGTTTCGCGAAAATCCACGAATTCGCGAACGCGAATATATTCGCGAATTCACGGATTTTCTCGGAACTAACAACTGATTTATTTTAATGGCTTCATAGTGTTCATGTGTGCAAAATTTCAAATAAATTAAGGAACATTTGATTAGATGCTGGGAGACATCTCATGGAATGAGCGATATTTAATTTTTAATTTAATTTTTTTTTTTGTCTGAAATTATTAATATTTTATCATATTAATCATATTTAACAATTTAAAATAATAAAAAACTAAAAAAAAATAAATCGTTATAAAACGCGAGATCGCGACCTCTAGATATTATTTTAAAAATCCCAAAAAAAAACCGAAATTTTTTTGCACAAAAAGGAACAAAATTTGCAGGTATCCCCCAAGAAAATAAAAACTTCGCTTTTTTTCTGGGCAGTCTAACTCTCACTTGTTTTATGTACATTTGATAAAGAAATTGAAAATTTTTATGCGAAAAGCTTAAACTTGGTGAAAAAGTAGTTTTGGTAAAAAAAAATGATTTTTTTTCACGAAAAACAAAATTATGTTAAACAAGTAGAAAAGTTAAATTCGACTTGGCCGAATCTATGAATACCCTCCACAATGCCCTTTTTAAGTGATAGTAAATTTTCTAACGTGAAAAAAATAATTTTTGGTTAAAAATATTTTATTTTGTGTAAAAAACTTTTTTTTTTTAATTTTTGAAAAAAAAAAAAATTACTAATTTTTTTTTTTGAGTGTCAAATTTTTTTTGAGTGTACAATTTTTTTTGAGTGTAAAATTTTTTTTGAGTGTATTTTTTTTTTTGTTTTAGTGTAAAATTTTTTTTTGTGACAAAAATACCTTGTAAAATATTTTTTTGACTTACAAATGTTTTTAAAACATGTTTAACGGGTTTTCAACACGTGAATTTAAGGTGAAACTAATCTGAAATTTACGGTTTTGCTAATAACTTTTGAACCGCTGGACCGATTTGGCTGAAATTTAAAACGAACTGGATCAGAGAAACGACAAATATATACCCCACACTTCAGCACCCTCAGAATTGTCGTTCGAAAGTTACCGTGTGTTTTATCTCGTAAATTCTAGAAAAACCCTTGCCGAAATTCACTTATTTGCTTATAACTTTTGAACCACTAGACCGATTTCGCTGGATTGCAATACCAACCTGACCAGGTAAATGTCCAACATATATGCCAAACTTCAGGAGCCTCTGTAAAGTCTTTCAAAAGTTAGCGTGTTTTCAACAGACAGACAGACAGACGGACAGACGGACGGACGGATGGACATCGCTAGATCGTCTTAAAATCGATCGAGGATCATGAATATATATACTTTATGGGGTCCTAGACCAATATTTCGAGGTGTTACAAACGAAATGACAAACTTATATATACCCTCTATCACTAGAGTGGAGGGTATAAAAAAATATTTAATGAACCCAAAATTGTTGGTGAAAAAAAATTTTGATGAAAAAAAGCTTTTGATGAAAAGAAAAATTTTTTGATGTAAAAAAAAATTGATGAAAAAAAATATGAAAAAAAATATGAAAAAAAAAAATTTTTGGTGAGAAAACATTGATAATAAAAAATTTTATAAAAAATTTGATGAAATAAAATTGATAAAAAAATATGATAAAAAAAAATTTATGAGAAAAAATTTTGATGAAAAAAAAATATGATGAAAAAAAAATTGATGAAAAAAATATGATAAAAAAAATTTTTGAAAAAAAATTTTGATGAAAAAAAATATGATGAAAAAAAAATTGATGAAAAAAAAATTTTATGAAAAAAAAATTTGAATAAAAAAAAAATTTGATAAAAATAAAAATGATGAAGAAAAATATGAAAAAAAAAATTATAAAAAAATGAAATAAAAAATTTGATGGAAAGAAAATTGATGAATAAACAAGTAGAAAAATTAAATTCGACTTGGTCGAATCTATGAATACCCTCCACAATGTTATCTGATAGTAATTTTCTAAAAAAAATGCATTTCAAATTTTTATTAGAAATATATTATTTTGAGTAAAATTTTTTTGTGAGTGTAAAATTTTTTTGACTGTCAAAATTTTTTTGAGTGTGAATTTCATAAAAAAAAAATAATTAAATTAAAAAAAAAAAACATTTTTTTTGAGTGTAAAATTTTTTTGAGTGTAATAATTTATTAGAAATATATTATTTTGAGTAAAATTTTTTTTGTGAGTGTAAAATTATTTTGACTGTCAACATTTTTTTGAGTGTGAATTTCATTAAAAAAAAATAATTAAATTAAAAAAAACATTTTTTTTTTGAGTGTAACATTTTTTTGAGTGTAAATATTTTTTTTAGTGTTTGAGTAACAAAATTACTTTGTAAAATATTTTTGTTGTTTTATATTAAAACATATTTCCCTCATTTTATTTTACCATCCTAGTCTTTAAAAACCAAAAACAAACTAATATTTGATTTTTTTCCAAAAATACTTACAAAATACACCGTTACATACAGTTACAAAAACAATAACAAATATTTACTTGTCTAACAACTTAACTGCACCCCACGGCAGGAAAACAAACAACAACAAGTTAAAAAAAACTGGTATTTCACCATGCTTGTTAAAACTTGTTTAACGAGTTTTCAACTGTTTAAGGTGAAAAAATCTGAAATTCAGAGCCTTGCTTATAACTTTTGAACCACTGAACCGATTTTGCTGAAATTCAAAACCAAATAGACTTGGGGAACGACAAAGATATGTAACACGTTTCAGCACCCTCAGCACTGTCTTTCGAAAGTTAGAGTGGTTTTAATCTCTAAAGTTCGCAAAATTCCCTTCCCGAAATTTACTCTTTTGCTCATAACTTTTGAACCACTGGACCGATTTGGCTGGATTGCAATACCAACCTGACCCGGTAAATACCCAACATATATGTCAAACTTCAGGAGCCTCCATAAAGTCTTTCAAAAGTTAGCGTGTTTTCAACGGACAGACAGACAGACAAACAGACGGACGGACGGACGGACGGACGGACGGACGGACGGACATCGCTAGATCGACTTAAAATCGATCAAGGATCATGAATATATATACTTTATGGGGTCCTAGACCAATATTTCGATGTGTTACAAACGGAATGACAAACTTATATATACCCTCTATCACAAGAGTGGAGGGTATAAAAAAAAGTTTGATGAGAAAAAAAATTTATGAAAAAAAAAAGTTTAATAAAAAAAAAAAATGGTGAAAAAAAAATTGATGGAAAAAAAATTTTATGGAAAAAAAAATTTGATGGGAAAAAATGGATGAAAAAAAAAAAAATTATTTGATGAAAAAAAAAAAAAAAATTGTTTGTTGAAAAATAATTATGTTACTTTTTGTTCACCAGCTGGTGAAAAACGGTTTTATTCACCACGAGGTGAATTATTATCCAAGTTACAATAACTTTGGTTATTAAAATTTTAGGTTTTAAGAAAATGAAAATAGTAATTCTTGTTTTCTATTTCGTTCATCGTTAGCTTATATAGTCAAACTGAGGTGGCGTCCTACAACTTTTTTAAAATTAGACACCAGCCTAAAAACATTATCATGTTAAAATGTTTCTTAGTTTTTTTTAAAGATTTAACTAAAAAAATTGATTTTTAAAATTTTGTTACAAACAGGATAACTAAAACAAAAAATAACACTCCACCGAAAAAAATCCATGCTACACTTTACGAAATAAAATTTCGTACTTTTTTCGTAAAATAACCGAAAATTTACTTTATATTACATAAAAAAAATAATCCCGATTTTCGTAGATTTACGATACCTACAATCAAAAAATTATGTCATTAACTGTTTGTAGTTTATTTAAAAAAATTTACGTTTTGTCGTTTTTAAAAGAAAAACCATTTGTTCAATGTTCAGTTTTTTAAAATGACTATTTCTGTTCTTTGTTTCGAAAATAACAACATAAAAAATAAAGACTATCATTAGTATTAATATTTTAAAGTCATTTATTTTTGTTCTGTAAGTAAAAATTAGTGATTATTCTTTAATTTTTAATGAATTGTGTAAGTTATTTTTTTTTTTTAAATTGTTGGCATTTTTTAAGAAAAGTCATTAGTTTTTACCTACTTGTATTGGTTATTTTTTTGTAGACAAAAAGTTTAAAAAATTAACTATAGAAATATAAAAACATGTCTGTGACATTGGCACGATGGGTAGAGTGTCTGGCCAGGTTGTAATTGATTTCGGGATTGATTCCCCAAAAATTTTATTAAAAATTTTATACACTAAAATACAATAGAAAAAATAAATGTTGATGTTTGTTAAAACAAATGTATAATTACTGGGATGGTTTTCAAATGTCTTATCACTTGTTTTAAATATGTTTTTCATTTGTTTTTGCCTACAAAATATTTTTAGTGTAAAAAAAATTCTCAGATTCTGTTATGTTTTTCATATAAAAAAATTCTCAGATTTTGAGACTTTTTTTTCACATAAAAATAATATTCTCAGGCTTTGAAACATGTTTCTTTAAACCAAATTTAATTACGAAAAATGAATTTCAGATTCTGAAATAGTTGGCATAAATTTTGTGATATTTTGTTTTAAAAATTTTTGTTAAAAAATATCTTTTAAATGAAACTTCTCATATGTATTGTCTTTATGTGGGTTTACAGAAATAGTATTTATTTTTTAGGTATTTTACGATGCTGCTGTTCTCGTTCAAATGTTCAAGTACATAAACAAATGTATTCGGTTGCGTATATTTTCTGTAATTTATGATATTTGATACTATTTTTTTTTGTTCCAAGCTGTTTTATAAAATATTCTGTGCACTGATTACATTTTTATGGTATCTCTACATTGTAAGTTACGTTATTGAAATTTCTTGTGTTAAAAAGTTAAGAAAGACACTCACGAAATAAACTTAAAAAAAAAAAAATATGTGTATAAACATTTCAAGGTAAACTCAAACCACGGTGCAGGTAAAATCAATTTAAAATCACAGTTTTAGGGTACAGAAACATATTCAGTAAAAGTTGTTTAGTAAGAACAACTAAAAATGTTTTGTTATTAACAGTTAATCTTCCCTGAAAAACAATACATTTTTGCATTTAATTTGAGCTTTACGAACTCTTAATTTCAACTCCACATACACAATTCGGCAGGCAAACATATAGTCAGACATCGCTAGATTGAATTAAAATCGTACGGGATTATTGAAAATTCGGTGTCCTTGACAAAATTAACACGAGTTAAAAATGGAATGACAAACTCATCTATATCCACTATAAGTGTGTTTTGTGATGAATGTTGTCTTAAATATGGTCAACAAGGCGTATGATTGTTAATAACAGCTTTTACATTACGTATACGCACTGATGATATATGAATACCAGACATGAGCTCAAATGTATTCCCTCCTTCGCTTACACCAAATCATTCGCTTCAGAGTACACTACTTTTAGAGTACAAAGTTTGCGAATGGGAATGTTTACTATGATGCTAAACAACAAATTAAAAAATTTGGTCTGCTTGTTTAACGAACACGCAAAATGTCGTGTTCGAACTATTAGATTGAATCAAACGTTCGTTTTTAGAACAAACGTAGTAGAGATTATAAAAATTACCCCGTGTTCTAGAATATTTTTAACATACACTGATCGCTTAGAATGCTTTTATAAAAAATATTAAAAATGCCTGCGAATTATGTACTCTTGCCCAAAACATTAAATCATGATAATGTTTTGCGGAAGATTTGGATGTACTTGCCAAAGCATAGTTTTTTTTAGAAAAAATAATGCTATATTACTTTGCTATTCCATGCAAAACGAATTGAAATATCAGTCGAGGACCCCATTAAAAAAACATAAGAGCTGTACATTTCGTAAGTGAGTGCAAAAATAAGTGCAAAAAAGTGTTTTTACATTTTGGAGAGTATAGAAGATTCGGCACCAAAGAATATACCACTCTTACTTGTATTATGTACATTTGATAAACAAATGGAAAATTTTGACGCGAAATGCATAGACATGGTGAAAAAGGAGTTTTGGTAAAAAAAATATTTTTTTTTTTCACGAAAACCAAAATTATGTTAAAAAAATTAATGAACCCAAAATTTTTGGTGAAAAAAAATGTTGATGAAAAGAAAAATTTTTTGTTGTAAAAAAATTGATGAACAAAAAATATAAAAAAAAAATTTTTGGTGAGAAAAAAATGATACTAAAAAATTTGATAAAAAAATTTCATAAAAAAATTTGATTAAAAAATTGATGATAAAACAAGTAGAAAAGTTATATTCGACTTTGCCGAATCTATGAATACCCTCCACAATGCCCTTTTTAAGTGATAGTAAATTTTCTAACGCGAAAAAAATAACACTTTTGGTTAGAAATATTTTATTTTGTGTAAAAAAACTTTGTTTTATTAATTTTTGCAAAAAAAAATAATAATTTACTAATTTTTTTTTGAGTGTAAAATTTTTTTTGAGTGTAAAATTTTTTTGAGTGTATTTTTTTTTTGTTTTAGTGTAAATATAATTTTGTGTGACAAAAAAAAAATAGTTTACTATTTTTTTTTTGAGTGTAAAATTTATTTTGAGTGTAAAATTTTTTTTGAGTGTATTTTCTTTTTGTTTTAGTGTAAAAATATTTTTGTGGGACAAAAATTCCTTGTAAAATATTTTTTGACTTACAAATGTTTTTAAAACATGTTTAACGGGTTTTCAACACGTGAATTTAAGGTGAAACTAATCTGAAATTCACGGTTTTGCTAATAACTTTTGAGCCACTGGACCGATTTTGCTGAAATTTAAAACTAACTGGACCAGTGGAACGGCAAATATATATGCCATACTTCAGAACCATCAGAATTGCCGTTCGAAAGTTACCGTGTGTTTGATCTCGTAAATTCCAGAAAAACCCTTGCCGACATTCACTCATTTGCTTATAACTTTTGAACCACTGGACCGATATCGCTGGATTGCAACACCAACCTGACCAGGTAAATGGCCAACATATATGCCAAACTTCAGGAGCCTTCGTAAAGTCTTTCAAAAGTTAGCGTGTTTTCAACAGACAGACAGACGGACAGACGGACGGACGGACGGACGTACGGACGGACGGACGGACGGACGGACGGACATCGCTAGGTCGTCTTAAAATTGATCGAGGATCATGAATATATACACTTTATGGGGTCCTAGACCAATATTTCGAGGTGTTACAAACGGAATGACAAACTTATATATACCCTCTATCACTACACCATTTACAGATGTAATTCGAAAAAGATCAATTGTAATTCGAAGATTCTATTTGTAATTCGAAGATTCCATTTGTAATTCGAAGATTCCATTTGTAATTCGAAGATTCCATTTGTAATTCGAATACTCCAATTGTAATTCGAAGATTCCATTTGTAATTCGAAGATTCCAATTGTAATTCGAAAAAGATCAATTGTAATTCGAAAAAGATCAATTGTAATTCGTAAAAGATCAATTGTAATTCGTAAAAGATCAATTGTAATTCGAAAAAGATCAATTGTAATTCGAAAAAGATCAATTGTAATTCGTAAAAGATCAATTGTAATTCGTAAAAGATCAATTGTAATTCGAAGATTCCAATTGTAATTCGTAAAAGATCAATTGTAATTCGAAAAAGATCAATTGTAATTCGAAGATTCCAATTGTAATTCGTAAAAGATCAATTGTAATTCGAAAAAGATCAATTGTAATTCGAAAAAGATCAATTGTAATTCGTAAAAGATCAATTGTAATTCGTAAAAGATCAATTGTAATTCGAAAAAGATCAATTGTAATTCGTAAAAGATCAATTGTAATTCGAAAAAGATCAATTGTAATTCGAAAAAGATCAATTGTAATTCGTAAAAGATCAATTGTAATTCGAAAAAGATCAATTGTAATTCGAAAAAGATCAATTGTAATTCGAAAAAGATCAATTGTAATTCGTAAAAGATCAATTGTAATTCGTAAAAGATCAATTGTAGTTCGAAAAAGATCAATTGTAATTCGAAAAAGATCAATTGTAATTCGAAAAAGATCAATTGTAATTCGAAAAAGATCAATTGTAATTCGTAAAAGATCAATTGTAATTCGAAAAAGATCAATTGTAATTCGAAAAAGATCAATTGTAATTCGTAAAAGATCAATTGTAATTCGTAAAAGATCAATTGTAATTCGAAGATTCCATTTGTAATTCGAAGATTCCATTTGTAATTCGAAGATTCCAATTGTAATTCGAAAACAACGAGTATAAAATCGTTTCTTACGCCTTTGAAAACATTGTTTTTTTGTTGATTTACTCGTTGGTTTTCGAATTACAATTGGAATCTTCGAATTACAAATGGAATCTTCGAATTACAAATGGAATCTTCGAATTACAATTGATCTTTTACGAATTACAATTGATCTTTTACGAATTACAATTGATCTTTTTCGAATTACAATTGATCTTTTTCGAATTACAATTGATCTTTTACGAATTACAATTGATCTTTTTCGAATTACAATTGATCTTTTTCGAATTACAATTGATCTTTTTCGAATTACAATTGATCTTTTTCGAATTACAATTGATCTTTTACGAATTACAATTGATCTTTTACGAATTACAATTGATCTTTTTCGAATTACAATTGATCTTTTTCGAATTACAATTGATCTTTTTCGAATTACAATTGATCTTTTACGAATTACAATTGATCTTTTTCGAATTACAATTGATCTTTTTCGAATTACAATTGATCTTTTACGAATTACAATTGATCTTTTTCGAATTACAATTGATCTTTTACGAATTACAATTGATCTTTTACGAATTACAATTGATCTTTTTCGAATTACAATTGATTTTTTTCGAATTACAATTGATCTTTTACGAATTACAATTGGAATCTTCGAATTACAATTGATCTTTTTCGAATTACAATTGATCTTTTACGAATTACAATTGGAATCTTCGAATTACAATTGATCTTTTACGAATTACAATTGATCTTTTACGAATTACAATTGATCTTTTTCGAATTACAATTGATCTTTTACGAATTACAATTGATCTTTTACGAATTACAATTGATCTTTTACGAATTACAATTGATCTTTTACGAATTACAATTGATCTTTTTCGAATTTCAATTGGAATCTTCGAATTACAAATGGAATCTTCGAATTACAATTGGAGTATTCGAATTACAAATGGAATCTTCGAATTACAAATGGAATCTTCGAATTACAAATGGAATCTTCGAATTACAAATAGAATCTTCGAATTACAATTGATCTTTTTCGAATTACATCTGTAAATGGTGTAGAGTGGAGGGTATAAAAAACATTGATGAAAAAAAAAATTGATGAAAAAAATTAATTTATGAAACAACAAAAAAAATTATGAAAAAAAATTTTGACGAAAAAAAATTTTTTTTGGTGAAAAAAAAATTTGATGAAAAAAAAAAAAAAATGATGAAAAAAAATTTGATGAAAAAAAAAATTATGAAAAAAATAATAAAAAAAAAGTTTAATAAAAAAAAAAAAATTGATTGAAAAAAAGTTTATGAAAAAATTATTTTATGAAAAAAAAATGATGACAAAAAAAAAAAATTTGATGAAAGAAATTTTTTTTTTTTTTTTTTTAAAATAATTATGTTACTTTTTATTCACCAGCTGGTGAAAAACAGTTTTATTCACAACGAGGTGATTTATTATCCAAGTTACAAACCCAAGTTATTAAAATTTTTGGTTTTAAGAAAATGAAAATAGTAATTCTTGTTTTCTTTTTCGTTAATTGTTAGCTTATATAGTCAAACTGAGGTGGTGTCCTGCAACTTTTTTAAAATTTAACACCAGCCTAAAAACATTATCATGTTTAAGATGCAAATCCCTTCATTTGTGTCTGCAATTCCAGATCATGTTGGTAACAAATGCGAAATAATGTAAAAGACAAAAAAGTTGAAAGAACGTATGAAGTGATGTTGAGATTGCTAGAAATAGAATTGTAGTGTTGGAAACTGTCAAAATGTATTCTGTAGAAACTACAAATATTCACATATATGAAACAGTTTTCATTAACAAGACAAACCGACACTTAAAATCCTACAAATGATAACACTTACTGGGGTGTTGAAAACCGGTATGGGAAATACCAGAAATGTCTATAATTTTTGGAAATTAAATTTTTTGTCTGCATTTTTTCAACTTGAACCCTTATAACAAATATAATTAGAGCCCGTGCTCGATCTGTACTTACAGAAAAATAAAAATTACATTTTTGAAAAATGTTCTTTTATTATAATTTGCATGGGAGCCATCTAAGGAAATCCGGTCTCCAAACTGCTACATTACATCAGGTTTTAGGAAATTGAGGTCAAAATTAAAAAAACGCAGTTTTGGCAACTCATATCGAATGAACCCAATGTTATGGCGACTTTAAAATAAGTCAAAATCAAAGCTTAAACATTACTCATTCGGTCATTTGTCTTAACCATTTCGACACCAATAGTCTTTCAATGATGTCGTAATCCCACGACCTTACTGGGCAACAAGTTTCTAGAATCGATGAACATTTTCAACATAAAAATAAAAAAAAATAAAAACGAAAAGTGCAAAAATTGTCAAAAATTACATTTAAATTTTAAAACTTAAAATCCCCCTTGAAAACTAAAACCACCCTAGAAAAAAAGCCATTATTTTTACATGTTGTTTTTGAATATTTATTCAGTAAACGAAAAAATTTTATGGCATATAAAGTTCACCTACCTGTACTTGCAACAAGAGAATAAGGCAAGTCATTTTTTTCGGCTCGCCTCTTACTGGGGCGTAAAAAAGAATTAAATTAATAAGGATCAAACTGTATTTATTAAGTGCGAAACCCATGATTTATATATTTTACATCCCGGTAGGGATGGTGTCCCCCAATGTCTCCTGTCTGGCCCCAACCCCGCCCCCTCAAGCACGTCCCTGAGTTTTTTTTATTTTTTAAGCTTTTTTAACAAAAAACTCGTTAGAATTTACGCGGGTGATAACATTTAAAATTAGAGTTACGCGAACCAAATAGGTTGTAAAGCCGTGTTTTACATAATAAGTGCCACCTGGGTATGTAAACTTAAAATGTTACACTTTTTAAAACATTAGAGGTATTCAGAGTACTTTTCCGAGTACTTCTTTCAAAAAATACATGTATTTTGAAAGGTATTTTTGAAAAGTGCCCTTTTGCCACCTTTGCCACCTTTGCCACGGGTGACGAGTAAGATTCTGAATACCTCTATTGTTTTGTACAATAAAAGTGTTGATTTGTTACATTTTGTATTTTATTTGTGTTCAAAAGTAAACAACATTTATATATTTAAATTTTCTTTTTGTTGTGATTTTTAACCCCTTAGAACAAGGGTTCTTTAATGAACACAATCCATATTTAGTCGAGTTTTAGTGTCTTTTTTTAAGGTTTTAAAACTGAGGATGAAAATTGTTATCCTTGTTTTTTCTTGTTATTTAAACAGTTTTCTTGTGTACGCTTACCTTGGGTGTGAAATGGTTTAATTTAGCTGATGTGTCGAAGTATTTATTTTTAGCCTTAAGCTGTTTTCTTAAACTGTTTTTACTGTTTTTGCTTACAGAGGAAAACACTTTAGCACATGTTGCATTAAGTAGTGTGAACATAAGAGTTGGCTGGAAAAGTGATATTGACTTTGTATAATATCGCCAGGATCACACAAAATTTAAGTGGTTGTTACTTTTTGTTCAAATCTTACTCAAATGGAACAAAATTACAGATCATTTTATTTCGAATTCCAATTTTTAAAAAATAAGTTCCACCCGAATATAATCCGATTTATGTCCCCGACTCCAAAATCTTCATTAGGGTGGAGCAATTTTTGAGCAAAAGAAAAAAAAAAACAAACAAAAAATTTTTACGGACCAAAAAAAAAAATTTTACCCTAAAATACTTTTTCACTAATGTTCGATTACACTGTGCAACAAATTTTGGGTCTTGGCGTATATCTTGAACGGGACCAAAAAAAATGAAAGCATACCAATAGAAGACCAAAACCCCTGAAGGCTTTTGAAAACTTAACTCGAGTTCTTTTTTTATGGTCCACTGAAAAAAATTGAAAAACTTCAGTGGGCCATAAAAATATTATTTTTTTTCAATTTTTTTCTCGGGCTAAGTTTTCAAAACCCTACGGGGGTTTTGCTCTACGGTTGGTATACTTTAATTTTTTTTTGGCCCCATCCAAGATACAAAATCGTGTTGTTGTTCACTAGAGTGGCTCGTTTTTGGGCTTTTTTCTCTGATCAAATTCTAATACCCGCCAAAAGTGTCGGTCCCCTAAGTGTAACTCACATGCAAAATATCACTCCGATCGGAGTTTATCTTCTGTCTCCACTTTGAGCCTCAAAATTGGGGTTTTCGCCAAAAAGGACTTTTTAAAAAAAAAAAAAAAAAAATTAAGTTTTTTTATTAAAATAATTAAAAAAATATTTTTGTATAATATTTGATCGTAAATACTTAAATATGAAATTTAAAAAACACAAAAGCCGTTTTATACTTGTTTATAGCACAAAATTTAAGCTCTAAACTTCAAATTTTCTGCGGGGGTCATTTTTGACCCCCAGCCAATGTGGGTTAAAGACGTCCTAGATCGGTAAGATTTCATAACAGACTTAAAGTTATATAATAGAATGCCATGACACCACAACACCGTTAATTTGCACAAGAATTAAATTTATAAGATTTTATTAATCCAAATTATTGATAAAACCAACATTTCCTTGAAATCCGCTAACTTCCCCACGCGATTCCTGAAAAGTGGCTCGACGGATATCCACCATATTTCACATTTTTCTTCTCCAAGGTGTTCTTAATGAATTTAGAAATAAAAAATGGTATATTAAAAAATTTTTTTTAAAAAAATTTTCAAATTTTGAAAAAAGGTGTTTTGAGAACGCCCCCAAAATCATGCCATTTTTTGGTATCAAGTTTGAACGGGTTAATGATACCGTAAAATCTTTAAATTTCATATTTAAGTATTTACGATCAAATATTATACAAAAATAATTTTTTAATTATTTTAATAAAAAATTTTAATTTTTTTTTATTTTTTTTTAAAAAAGTCCTTTTTGGCGAAAACCCCAATTTTGAGGCTCAAAGTGGAGACAGAAGATAAACTCCGATCGGAGTGATATTTTGCATGTGAGTTACCCTTAGGGGACCGACACTTTTGACGGGTATTAGAATTTGATCAGAGAGAAAAGCCCAAAAACGAGCCACCCTATTGTTCACTGTGTTCGGAATTTAAAGATTTTCAAGTCAAAAGGATCCCAAAGACATTGTCTACATGTCCAATATTGTTTTTTATATTAATTCTTGACTGTAATAGACAACTTTTCCGGCCCCGACGTTTTTGAAATTCTAAAAACTGAAAATTTGCTCCACCATAGAGTACAATTTGCTCCACACTTGTGCACAAATTCCTTTTTTCGAATTTCAAAATCGTCACAAGAAAATATTTGACCTGTAAGCCAATGCCTTTGGGGTCCTTTTTAACATAATTAAACCAAAAATTTTAATAACTTGGGTTTGTAACTTAGATAATAATTCACCTCGCGGTGAATAAAACCGTTTTCACCAGCTGATTAATAAAAAGTAACATAATTATTTTTCAACAAAAAAAAATTTGTTATCAAATTGTTTTTTATCATTTTTTTTTTTCATCAATTTTTTTCCATCAAATTGTTTTTTCCAGCAAATTTTTTTTTCCATCAATTTTTTTTTTTCATCATACTTTTTTTTCCATCATTTTTTTATCAAATTTTTTTTTTTTCATCAATTTTTTTTTTCATAAATTTTTTTTTCATTAATTTTTTTCATCATTTTTTTTTTTTTCATCAATTTTTTTTTTTCATAAATTTTTTTTCCATCAAATTTTTTTTTTTCCAAAAATTATTTTTTTTTCAATTTTTTTTTTTCATCAAATTTTTTTTTTTCATAAATTTTTTTTTTCATCAAACTTTTTTTTTCATCAAACTTTTTTTTTCATCATTTTTTTTATCAAATTTTATTTTTTCATTAATTTTTTTTTCATTAATTTTTTTTCATCACATTTTTCTTTCATCAAATTTTTTTTTCATCAATTTTTTTTCATCAAATTTTTTTATCAAATTTTCATTATCAATTTTTTTCTCACCAAAAAAATTATTTTTTTTCATAATTTTTTTTTTAAATCAAAAACTTTTTCTTTTCATCAAAAAATTCATCAAAAACTTTTTTTCATCAAATTTTTTTTTTCACCAAAAATTTTGGTTTCATTAAATTTTTTTTAACATAACTGTTTTTCGTGAAAAAAAAAATCTTTTTTTTACCAAAACTACTTTTTCACCAAGTCTAAGCTTTTCGCATAAAAATTTTCCATTTGTTTATCAAATGTACATAAAACAAGTGAGAGTGTTATATTCTATGGTGCCGAATCTTTTATACTCTCCAAAATGTAAAAACACTTTTTTGCACTTATTTTTGCACTCACTTACGAAATGTACAGCTCTTTTGGTTTTTTAATGGGGTCCTCGACTGATATTTCAATTCGTTTTGCATGGAATAGCAAAGTAATATAACATAATTTTTTCTAAAAAAAAACTTTGCTTTGGCAAGTACACCCACATCTTCCGCAAAACATTATCATAATTTAATGTTTTGGGCAAGAGTACAAAATTCGCAGGCGTTTTTGACCTGAAAATCGGAAAGTTCCGAACAATGTTAAAAAACAAAATTTTTTTTTTTGCTAAAAATATTAGTTAATATTCGAATATTATTGGAAACTGGACAAGTTCTTTAAGGTTCAATTTTTTTTTTGGTCTGTACAAAATTTCTTCTTCGTTTCTGTTTTCTTTTGCTCCAAAAATTGACCCACCCTAATATTCATGTTCCCAAAAACTCTTCCTTGTAAGACACGTTTCATAAGTTTATTTTCAAATAACACCTTGTGTTATAAAAACAACATTAAAACATTGTAAAAACCAATAAAAACAGACAGAATTTTAAAACTGTTTTTTTTTTATTTTAATTTTGCATAAATCTGGTTTTACTGCCGTCAACTATAAACTCGTATACAGATTTATGTTATTTCCACCTACATACAATTTGTTACATTTGCTTGTTAAGTATTCATAAAGTTGAAAGATTAAACATGAAATTTATGTTGTTTTATATTTTGTATATCCTCAAATCAAAATTTTTTTATAAACTTTTGCCTTCTTTGTAAAACAACAGAACAGAAACATTTAAATACTGTTTTAAGATTGTTTAAAATAATGTTGATAATATTGTTCATAATGTTGTTTTTTTGTTTAAAACTTTTTCAGGTAATTATTGTTACTTATCTACTTTTTGGTTAAAACATTAACAACAACAGTTGGTAAATATAGTTATATACAACTAAACATTAGTTTGCATTAGCTGAACCACAGTTTTGTTTAAATTTGAAAAATTATGGTAGTAATTTAGTAAAAATCAAATTTAGTAAAATCACTCCCCAATGACAAAATTATTGTTATAAATAATTACAAAATTTTATTTTGGCGTCGAACCTGAATCAAATTTCGTCGCGTAAGGCGTAACGCACAATAATTCATCGTTTATACTTCAAATGTGAGGTACTTAAATCAAACGGACGTAAACATTTTAAATTTGATGTGTTTTTTTTTTTGTTTTTTTTTACGTCTTGAGTAAAAAATGCCTGCGAATTTTGTACTCTTGTCCAAAACATTTAATCATGATAATGTTTTGCGGAAGATTTGGGTGTACTTTCCAAAGCAAATTTTTTTTTAGAAAAAATAATGTTATATTACTTTGCTATTCCATGCAAAACGGATTGAAATATCAGTCGAGGACCCCATTAAAAAACCAAAAGAGTAGCTGTTCATTTCGTAAGTGAGTGCAAAAATAAGTGCAACAAGTAGAAAAGTTAAATTCGACTTGGCCGAATCTATGAATACCCTCCACAATGCCCATTTTAAGTGATAGTAAATTTTCTAACGTGAAAAAAATAACAGTTTTGATTAGAAATATTTTATTTTGTGTAAATAACATTTTTTTAGTAATTTTTGAAAAAAAAAATAATTTACTAATTTTTTTTTTGAGTGTAAAATTTTTTTTGAGTCTAAAATTTTTTTGAGTGTAAAATTTTTTTTGAGTGTATTTTTTTTTTGTTTTGGTATAAAAATATTTTTGAGTGACAAAAATACGTTAAAAAATATTTTTGTGACTTACCAATGTTTTTAAAACAGGTTTAACGGGTTTTCAACACGTGAATTTAAGGTGAAGCTAATCTGAAATTCACGGTTTTGCTAATAACTTTTGAACCACTGGACCGATTTGGGTGAAATTTAATACAAACTAGGCTGGAGGAACGAAAAAAGCTATATACCAAGCTTCAGCAGCCTCAGAATTGTTTTTCGAAAGTTATAGTGCTTTTTATCTCATAAATTCACGAAAAACCCTTGCCGAAATTCAGTCTTTTGCTCATAACTTTTGAACCACTGGACCGATATCGCTGGATTGCAATACTAACCTGACCAGGTAAATGCCCAACATATATGCCAAACTTCAGGAGCCTCCGTAAAGTCTTTCAAAAGTTAGCGTGTTTTCAACAGACAGACAGACAGACAGACAGACAGACGGACAGACGGACGGACGGACGGACGGACGGACATCGCTAGATCGTCTTAAAATCGATCGAGGACCATGAATATATATACTTTATGGGGTCCTAGACCAATATTTCGAGGTGTTACAAACGGAATGACAAACTTATATATACCCTCTATCACTAGAGTGGAGGGTATAAAAAAGTGTTTTTACATTTTGGAGAGTATAAAAAATTCGGCACCAAAGAATATACCACTCTCACTTGTTTTATGTACATTTGATAAACAAATGGAAAATTTTTATGCGAAAAGCTTAGACTTGGTGAAAAAGTAGTTTTGGTAAAAAAAAAAATGATTTTTTTTTTTCACGAAAAACAAAATTATGTTTAAAAAAATGAAATGAACCCAAAATTTTTGATGAAAAAAAATTTTAATGAAAAAAAGTTTTTGATGAATTTTTTTGATGAAAAGAAAAATTTTTTGATGTTAAAAAAATTTTTTTGGTGAAAAAAATTGGTAATAAAGAAATAAGAGTGTTAAATTCGGCTGTGCCGAATCTATAATACCCTCCAACATATAAAAAAAAATGAAGTGGTTTTTTTTTGAGGGGGTGGGGGGGGTTAAATAAATAATACAATTTTATTATTATTTAAAGACATTTTTAATATCCACGCCCACAAAAGGGGGGCGGTAAAAAAACGATTTTTTTTATTTCCTAAGTCCAAGTACAGGACCTTGAACTTTTTCTGACATCAAATTGTTTCATTTGCTTATCAAAAATACACTCAGAAAATTATGTCAGTTACTACATGACAGTTATTTGTATATTTTACAGTAGTAAGTTGATTTCAACTACAAAGTCATTTGTTTTTGTATGAAAAATATCAAACAACTATTTCTGTTAGTTATTTTAAGTCCTTTTTTTTAACAACTAAAAAAAAGTACTGTAAAGTACTAAGTAACAGTTATTTAAAGTAGTTAATTTTATTTTGTTTATCTGAAAAATTTTCAAAGTTTTTTTCCAAAAAATAAAAATAAATTTTTGTTTTTTAAATTTTTACAACTTTTTAAAACACAAAAATAACTTGGAACAAATTTTGTCTTAAATTTTTTTTCTAAAGCATTTTTTGAAAAAAAAAATATATATTGATTATTTTATTTTTTTAGTTGTTTTTACTCAAATGTCAGTAGTTTTTACTACATAAGTCAGTTGTTTTTTGTCAGTTAAAATAACTAACATTGTTAGTTGATTTAACTGAAATAGTAGTTGACCCCAAAACAACTTACATAGTAGTTATTTTAACTGGCATTTTCAGTTGATTTTACTAACATAATTTTTTGAGTGTACAAAAACCTGTGAAGATATGGCGTTTTTCAGAGATTATTTAAGTTCTTCAGACGGACGGACGGATATACGGACATTCTAGAAAAGTCTTATAATTGATCATAGGGCAATAATATATATACTAGGGCGTTTCATCAAAAACTTTTTTTTGGATTTTTGCAACTCTTGAAGCGGAATATGAATTCTTATGGCCTAAAAGATTTTTGAGATTTTTTTCAGATTTTTGGAATGTCGGGATCAACTCGCTCAAATCGATTTTATCAAAAAAATGAGGTTATGAAACATAATTTTTTTTATTTTTTGTTCTCTGGTGCCTTTTTTTAACAAAACCGGATATAATACTTCTTAATGTTGCTAGCCTCCTAAAAAAAAATATTCGCGGTCAAAATTATAAGTTCAAGGGTCACTAAGATGACCTTAAAAGTAAAAATTCAGAATTTCCCGTGTTTTAACCTCAATAATTCGAGAAATAAGCTATGTATGAACGTCATGTTGAATCCGTTAGATAGGTCTTTAAAACACCTTTCATTTAAAACCAATCTGACTATTGTCACTTTTGTAGAAATGTTAAAAAAAATAAAAAACTGGGAAAAACTAATTTTCTCCCCCATTTTATCGAAAATTGAACTGGTGCATTCGGTAGTTTTTTTTTTTAAAGTTAAAATAATAACTTTTAAAGGCTTTTTATAGATTGTAGTTAGTGTTTCCAAGCCGGTTTACCAAAAAACCGGTTTTTTGTCAAAAAAACCGGTTTGACAAAAACCCGGGTTTCCGGTTTGGAAACACTAATTGTAATCAAAAAAACTTCTTTTAAGTTTATTATTTCAATTTTACAAAATAACTACTAATGGATTCCCTTCGATTTTCTGTAAAATGGGGGAAAAAATTAGTTTATCTTAGTTTTTTAATATTTCTACTAAAGTGACAAATGTCATTTTGGTTTTAAATTAAAGGTATTAAAAAGACCTATCTAACGGATTCATCATTACGTTCATATATTGCATATTTCTCAAATTATTAAGGTTGGAACACGGGAAATTCTGAATTTTTACTTTAAAGGTCAACCGCGAATATTTTTTTTTAGGAGGCTAGCAACATTAAGAAGTATTATATCCGGTTTTGTTAAAAAAAGGCACCAGAGAACAAAAAATAAAAAAAATTATATTTCATAACCTCATTTTTTTGATAAAATCGATTTGAGCGAGTTGATCCCGACATTCCTAAAATCTGAAAAAAATCTCAAAAATCTTTTAGGCCATAAGAATTCATATTCCGCTTCAAGAGTTGCAAAAATCCAAAAAAAGTTTTTGATGAAACGCCCTAATATATACTTTATGGGGCCCCCGACCGATATTTCGATACGTTACAAACGGATTGACAAAGTGAGTATACCCCCCTACTGTAGTTCATGGTGAGCCTCAGCGATGTTTAAGTTCAACTTTAGTGTCGACGAAAAGTGTAAACGCAGTTCGATTTCTACATGATTAAAAGTCACAAAACTGTTAACAGCGAAATCATAGCTGGTCGCATTCGCGAGATATCGCGAAATTAGTGGTTTTGTATTTTCTAAAATTTTTACAATGAAGTTTTTTAAATTTCTTCAAAAACTGAGTAAGCAGTTTTAATTGTATTTGTTTATAGGTGACAAAAAATTTAACATCGCAATCATATCTTCTCAATTTCGCGAGAAATCGCAAAATTAAAAAAAAAAAAAAAACAAATTGGAAAAAATTTTATTTTTCGCGTAAATTAGCAGTCATGATATTGATTTGAGCAGTTTTACCACCATTAACCACAGAAAATTTAAACTGCATACAATATATTTATCGTTTCTTGATTTTTTTCCTTTATTTTAGACACTAAAGAAAAAATAAACTAATTAATATAAAAGCTTGAACAGTAATATTGCAATTTCTCGGGAAATTGATCATCTTTAAATTTTTTGCTTGCAGTTTTGTCATCTTAAATAACCTCGAATTCAAACTGCATACCACATTTTTGTCGATAATTGAAGTAAATGTTTTTACAGACCAAAAATAACACAAAGTAATATATAAATAGTAGTTTAGCGAATTTTTTAGCGATATCTCGAAGAATTGAGCAGCTAAAATTTAAATGTTAACAGCCTTATCACCTTTAATCAATAGCAAATCAAACTGCATTTCGTGTTTTTCAACAATGTTAAAGAAACTTCTTTTGTTGTTTTTCGCTATTTCTCGCGAAAGTGAGCATTTATATTTTTTTGTGGCCAGTTTTAATTTCCTCCAACATGCTCAAATCAAACTGCATGCCACTTTTTTTTTATTATTTCTAAAGAACCGGTTTTAAAATATAAAAAAATAATAAAAAAAAAATATATAATACGCGATATCTCGCGAAATTTAACACCTACAATTTCGATGTCAACAGCTGTGTGACCTTTGATCAAGCACAAGTAGAACTGTATACCATGTTTTTACGAAATTTTAAAAAAACCTATCTAAAAATAAACAAGTAGAAAAGTTAAATTCGGCCTTGCCGAATGTAGTGATACCCTAAACAATTTCAAAAAGATTATTGCAAACAACTTTATTTAAAAGGAAATTACTTTTGAAAAAAAAAAAAAAATTGAAAAAAAATTTCCGCGAAAAAAAATGTTGGTAAAAAAAAATTCCGCGATTTTTTTCTTTTTTTGTCAAAAAATATGTTCGTACTTGTTTAAATACCATTTGTTGTTCAATTATGTTAACATATGTCAACCAGAAGCCGAATTAAAGCATTTTGTATTTTTAGGCTATGTTGAATGTACTGAAATTTTTGAGGTGTGCTTACATTTTCGTTCATAACTTTTGAACCACTGAACCGAAATCGCTCAAATGCAATACCAAACTTCTCGGGAGAACTTTCAATATATATGTTAAGTTTCAGTCATCTCTGTGCAATATTTTGTCCGCGAGAGCATTTTCCACAGACAGACAGACAGACAGACAGACAGACAGACAGACAGACAGACAGACAGACAGACAGACAGACAGACAGACAGACAGACAGACAGACAGACAGACAGACAGACAGACAGACAGACAGACAGACAGACAGACAGACAGACAGACAGACAGACAGACAGACAGACAGACAGACAGACAGACAGACAGACAGACAGACAGACAGACAGACAGACAGACAGACAGACAGACAGACAGACAGACAGACAGACAGACAGACAGACAGACAGACAGACAGACAGACAGACAGACAGACAGACAGACAGACAGACAGACAGACAGACAGACAGACAGACAGACAGACAGACAGACAGACAGACAGACAGACAGACAGACAGACAGACAGACAGACAGACAGACAGACAGACAGACAGACAGACAGACAGACAGACAGACAGACAGACAGACAGACAGACAGACAGACAGACAGACAGACAGACAGACAGACAGACAGACAGACAGACAGACAGACAGACAGACAGACAGACAGACAGACAGACAGACAGACAGACAGACAGACAGACAGACAGACAGACAGACAGACAGACAGACAGACAGACAGACAGACAGACAGACAGACAGACAGACAGACAGACAGACAGACAGACAGACAGACAGACAGACAGACAGACAGACAGACAGACAGACAGACAGACAGACAGACAGACAGACAGACAGACAGACAGACAGACAGACAGACAGACAGACAGACAGACAGACAGACAGACAGACAGACAGACAGACAGACAGACAGACAGACAGACAGACAGACAGACAGACAGACAGACAGACAGACAGACAGACAGACAGACAGACAGACAGACAGACAGACAGACAGACAGACAGACAGACAGACAGACAGACAGACAGACAGACAGACAGACAGACAGACAGACAGACAGACAGACAGACAGACAGACAGACAGACAGACAGACAGACAGACAGACAGACAGACAGACAGACAGACAGACAGACAGACAGACAGACAGACAGACAGACAGACAGACAGACAGACAGACAGACAGACAGACAGACAGACAGACAGACAGACAGACAGACAGACAGACAGACAGACAGACAGACAGACAGACAGACAGACAGACAGACAGACAGACAGACAGACAGACAGACAGACAGACAGACAGACAGACAGACAGACAGACAGACAGACAGACAGACAGACAGACAGACAGACAGACAGACAGACAGACAGACAGACAGACAGACAGACAGACAGACAGACAGACAGACAGACAGACAGACAGACAGACAGACAGACAGACAGACAGACAGACAGACAGACAGACAGACAGACAGACAGACAGACAGACAGACAGACAGACAGACAGACAGACAGACAGACAGACAGACAGACAGACAGACAGACAGACAGACAGACAGACAGACAGACAGACAGACAGACAGACAGACAGACAGACAGACAGACAGACAGACAGACAGACAGACAGACAGACAGACAGACAGACAGACAGACAGACAGACAGACAGACAGACAGACAGACAGACAGACAGACAGACAGACAGACAGACAGACAGACAGACAGACAGACAGACAGACAGACAGACAGACAGACAGACAGACAGACAGACAGACAGACAGACAGACAGACAGACAGACAGACAGACAGACAGACAGACAGACAGACAGACAGACAGACAGACAGACAGACAGACAGACAGACAGACAGACAGACAGACAGACAGACAGACAGACAGACAGACAGACAGACAGACAGACAGACAGACAGACAGACAGACAGACAGACAGACAGACAGACAGACAGACAGACAGACAGACAGACAGACAGACAGACAGACAGACAGACAGACAGACAGACAGACAGACAGACAGACAGACAGACAGACAGACAGACAGACAGACAGACAGACAGACAGACAGACAGACAGACAGACAGACAGACAGACAGACAGACAGACAGACAGACAGACAGACAGACAGACAGACAGACAGACAGACAGACAGACAGACAGACAGACAGACAGACAGACAGACAGACAGACAGACAGACAGACAGACAGACAGACAGACAGACAGACAGACAGACAGACAGACAGACAGACAGACAGACAGACAGACAGACAGACAGACAGACAGACAGACAGACAGACAGACAGACAGACAGACAGACAGACAGACAGACAGACAGACAGACAGACAGACAGACAGACAGACAGACAGACAGACAGACAGACAGACAGACAGACAGACAGACAGACAGACAGACAGACAGACAGACAGACAGACAGACAGACAGACAGACAGACAGACAGACAGACAGACAGACAGACAGACAGACAGACAGACAGACAGACAGACAGACAGACAGACAGACAGACAGACAGACAGACAGACAGACAGACAGACAGACAGACAGACAGACAGACAGACAGACAGACAGACAGACAGACAGACAGACAGACAGACAGACAGACAGACAGACAGACAGACAGACAGACAGACAGACAGACAGACAGACAGACAGACAGACAGACAGACAGACAGACAGACAGACAGACAGACAGACAGACAGACAGACAGACAGACAGACAGACAGACAGACAGACAGACAGACAGACAGACAGACAGACAGACAGACAGACAGACAGACAGACAGACAGACAGACAGACAGACAGACAGACAGACAGACAGACAGACAGACAGACAGACAGACAGACAGACAGACAGACAGACAGACAGACAGACAGACAGACAGACAGACAGACAGACAGACAGACAGACAGACAGACAGACAGACAGACAGACAGACAGACAGACAGACAGACAGACAGACAGACAGACAGACAGACAGACAGACAGACAGACAGACAGACAGACAGACAGACAGACAGACAGACAGACAGACAGACAGACAGACAGACAGACAGACAGACAGACAGACAGACAGACAGACAGACAGACAGACAGACAGACAGACAGACAGACAGACAGACAGACAGACAGACAGACAGACAGACAGACAGACAGACAGACAGACAGACAGACAGACAGACAGACAGACAGACAGACAGACAGACAGACAGACAGACAGACAGACAGACAGACAGACAGACAGACAGACAGACAGACAGACAGACAGACAGACAGACAGACAGACAGACAGACAGACAGACAGACAGACAGACAGACAGACAGACAGACAGACAGACAGACAGACAGACAGACAGACAGACAGACAGACAGACAGACAGACAGACAGACAGACAGACAGACAGACAGACAGACAGACAGACAGACAGACAGACAGACAGACAGACAGACAGACAGACAGACAGACAGACAGACAGACAGACAGACAGACAGACAGACAGACAGACAGACAGACAGACAGACAGACAGACAGACAGACAGACAGACAGACAGACAGACAGACAGACAGACAGACAGACAGACAGACAGACAGACAGACAGACAGACAGACAGACAGACAGACAGACAGACAGACAGACAGACAGACAGACAGACAGACAGACAGACAGACAGACAGACAGACAGACAGACAGACAGACAGACAGACAGACAGACAGACAGACAGACAGACAGACAGACAGACAGACAGACAGACAGACAGACAGACAGACAGACAGACAGACAGACAGACAGACAGACAGACAGACAGACAGACAGACAGACAGACAGACAGACAGACAGACAGACAGACAGACAGACAGACAGACAGAC